>OY720026.1:19171933-19596384 GCA_963082485.1 Eudonia mercurella
GAATAACCACCACCGTTTTGTGTAAGGTGGTTAGAGTTAATTATCCGCTACTGGAATTTGGCAAAGAAAACAATCACAAACAGGGAATCACAATAGTTTAATGTTTTCAAATTCAGTCATGCTCATGTAGAAGCTTCGATAAATACTGCGGCGTGCTACGTTAGTGTCCAAGCGGCACTAATCTCCAGAACTACCCCAGAAATCATCTACTTCTTCCTCCTCTACCTCTTCATCCGTTACCTTCTCTTTAGCGTCTTCTTTTTCTTCTTCGAAGGAACCCAGTTTCGGTAAGTCTTTCAATAGCGGCTTCTTTTCTGTACTATAGTCGTCGTCTTGCGCGCTGTCGACTGAAGCTTCCACGTTCCAGGTCTCATTTCGTGGCTCCCTGGAATTTTCTCGCGACCGACTTCTGGAAATAGAACGCGCCGCTAGATTAGGAGTGCTTCCGAAACCACTGGTATCGTCGTCCTTATTCATACGCTCAAACTCAGCTTCCTCGAGTGACGTGAACATCTTAAGTTCTTCTTCGCGCGACGCTCGCGACTCTCTAGAAGAGTTTGACGACGAAGAGTGACGCTTTTTGTAACTTCTGCGCCTGCCACTCGGGTCGCTTCGTTGTAACGGTCGGAACTTAATTCCATCAAGTGATCTTAAACAAATTTACAATATATGAGTTGTTTATAGTACAGGTGAAGCAATGGATCCAGCATCGGAATTAGCTTTCTACTCGTGCATTGGTGGCAATGGGTGTATGTACTTCGAAACAATTCATGATTAATGGGTGCTAAGTCACTACTGATCTGAGTTTATGCGTGTCTACAGATGAATTGTGCGTTTCGTAATCAGAAGAGAATATTAACCTTAGAAAGTCGTCGCTGTATACTCCTTTTTGTTCGTCGTCGAATGATTGGAAATGTATTTCGGGCAGTGCTTGCGGTTGCGGGGTGGGGCTCAGAGGGCGGTAATGCCAAGTCAATTTTTCTTTGGCTTCATTACTCTCATTGTCACCTTCGTCACGCTCGAAAGAATTTGCCGAAAAACGATTGGGATCTGAAATGTTTTCAATATTCGTAGGTGATCTGTTTCTCAATCCAACATTGATGGATTCTGAAGTGTTTGCTATGATTGTTTTCGTCATTGTCGGTATGTACCTTTCGGATCTGTAGTCGCCGTTAGGCTGGGAGCAACTACTGTCTTCGACGGAATCTTGTCCAAAGCTGGAGATTTTCGTAGAAAATAGTATCGCTGTGGAGTCGGCTTGTCCGTCGTAGTACTTGATAGTCGCAGATTTTAGCTTTCCGTTACTATCTTCTGACAGGCAGAGGTATCCTTGGCCACATTCCTTAGTCCATTCAACAGTCGACGAAGGGTTGGCGGACTTGCGGAGGAGATTCGAATAGTAGTCGACGTAGTCTTGGAAGTCCGGTTCGGTGTCTGGTATCATTCCGCTCAGTATGTGCTTGATGGTCGCTATCGCTTCGAGGGTTCCAGCGTAGGCAATGATGACGGACAGTAACAGTCCCATTTCGTCACTACTATCACAGGTCGTTTACTTGAAACTGGAATGGAAGGGGGCGGGTGAGTAAAGTTAACAGGGTTGTTGGGAGCAGGGTGTTTGCAGCGATGTAACGCTCGGACAAGATTTGAACAACTGAAATAAAAGTGTAATAGTTGCCAAACATTTGTGTCCCAGTTTAGAATTGAGCTTGGCTGTGTGGCCAGACATCATTATGTTTATGTCTCATTTGATCGCGTCCAAGGCTGCAGCGGTAGGTGCTTTATGGTGAGACAATAAACATGATTTATTCTCTGATTGATTTCCGTTGTTTATGGTAGGCACAGCTGTTAGGGTTGAGCTATGACGGTTATTTACGACGCTTGCTAAGAAAGTGTTGCTAACATCATGTTGTGTGTTGCGAACTTTATAAACTCGTATTTTACATAAAATATAAGTTGAAACCGTATTTTCTACATTATACGTCCCAATATGCAATGACGTAATTAAGAAGACAATTTTTTTGTGTTTGACATTCAATTTAATCATGTATTTTTTTCAGAATGAACGATACCTTATTTTTAAAATGCGTTAGATTTTTTTGTTGTTTTTTTTTTGTTACAACTTTTACAAGATGTTAAAATCTGTTGCAGTATTTAATTCAGTGATGATAGATAGACATCGCATAAACGATCAGTTTTGGCATCAGGATGACGATCCGACAGATATAATTAATGTGTAGATGACATATCGTCGAGGACAACGAGCTAATTTTTATTTAAATCCCCAATAGAATATAATATTTATTATAGAATCAAGTTTGCTGTATGCGTAACATCTATTATTAATATACTTGTACGTATCACAAAACTAAGTAAACTAAATATGTGTAACATTGTATCAATGATAATATTAGTTATTCTGTTTTTATGACTTGCATGCGTGGAATGAGTGACTAGGTCAATATGTCATATATGTAATTATAATATGATTACGCGAATTACAAAATATTTTATACAGAAACTTGACATTGAATCTGAGCTACGTAGCTGAAAATAGTGCCTCGATCGGGGCTGACATAACAAGACTGAGTCATCGAACTCAATCTATGCGAAGAGCGCGATGACCACACATGCCTGTTCCACTGATCGAAAGAGTAAAGTGCTTAAATCATAATCAATTATTTATTTTTATTCGTATTAGAGTAACCAACAATGGGGTATAGAACAACCTCACCGTTGTTTTTTTATTGGGATGGTAAGTGAAGTGAGATAAGGTCGAAGGCTGAAGTCCTCTTCACCGGGACTCCTCGCTTCTGAATTTTCTTAACATACCAAATATTACTTTTAACGTAAACTGCTTGTTTAACATACCAGAACATCCATTAGATAAAAGATAAAAAGTTTTTTTGCCAGAATACAGTAAAATTATTATCATTCTATTGTTGTGGTAATGGTCAAGGCGAACCTGAAACTAACTCTACTGACCAAACTATACACTATGCTAGGTACGCAACGTGCGCTGGGAATTGAACTGAAATTTTGGGTCGGAGACCGATGGTCTAATTACTAGACAACGAAGGCGTAGCTTGTTGTGTGTGGTTGCGGTGCGGTTGATCAAACTTATTTTATTTTATTTTTATTTTACGAGAAAGCACAGTGCCTTGATCCTCACCTGATGTTAAGTGATGATGGTAATTGGTGGAAGCGCACTTCAGCCGGAATCCTGCACTAGTGAGGCACTGGCTATCTTATCTATAGCTGCCGGAACACAACAATGCTACAAACATTGATGTTATGGCGACATATTTAGATAAGATGGTGGTAGCTAGCCAGGCGCACAAACAAGACCTACCACCAACCAAATCGAGTACACAAACATGTACCCCCCGCTGGGAACGAACTGCATTATCAAACCTTTGCAACAGATTTGTTTTCAAACAACTTTTTCTTTAAAAATGCGACTTTCTCACGACTTTTCGTGATCCAAGCGACTGCTTTTTACCCGACTGCGTCAGAAGGAGGGTTATTTAATTGTGCTACCTATACATTGGCTTTCCTGTCGAATTTGACGTACTTCTATTGTTGTTTTGTTTTGTTTTGTTTTACCAATGTTTAATCAGTTCAACTTGAACATACAAAACACATAAAAACATTACATTTTTTGTAAACATTTGATTCCCGCGTTTTCAATTTTCAAGAAGAAATAGTCTTAACAAAATTTTTATATGTTATCTATCTACTTTATTTTTAGGTTGCTTACACAATTAATGGGTATTGAGAATGAATGATGTTGATACCTATGTATGATCGATCACTAGCGAAATGTATGTACATAGTTTCAGCATCGTTATATGGAATAAATACAATAAAATATCATCATTCTCAGCTCATTTTGTCCCCACTGCTGGGGCACGAGCCTTCCCTATGGATGGATAGGGAGAACGGGCAATAAACCACCACTCGGGCCCAGTGCGGATTGGTAAATTATACTCTATACTAACTTAAAGCAATCACTTTGTAAACTGAAATCTATTGTAATAAGTGCGATTACAGAATCGCAGTTTTTTGCGGCAAGCACTATTGGAATGAAACCTATTTGGAAACTGGTGATTTCATTTTTGTCAACGTGCCAGCTATATTTTATAGTGCGGGGCTGCGCGCAAAACGCTGTGTTATTGTAATTCTGCTTTGTACACATTTTACGATGATAGATCTAATTGTTCTCGATGATTTACTACAAAACTCTAAATAATTGTTTGCAAAGAATCATTAAAAAGTCGACTTCAAAAACACACTGAAATATAAAGGAATAACTCTCCAATACTGCCAATTGTGTTGTGGAGAGTGATTTATCTTTTACAAGCGTTAAAAAATCTGATCTGAAGATAGATGGTGTCTTAAGAGAAATGTTTACAGTTCTAATTAGGGAGCGAGTGACGTCACGGTGACGCTCTACGAAAGGCCCGTGTGAAACCGTGTGTGTGTACGTATTTGCGTTCACGACGTCATTGCAGAATGGAATGGAATTTAGGCATTGCAAGTACGTACGTACGTAAATGGCATTATAAGTGGGATTTAATCGCTTTTACTCAGCTAAAAGTCGCTGATGTAAGCCGCTGAAAGCTCGTACAGCTATTTTTTGTCAAGATAATCAAGGGTTCAATCAATCAAGGGTAAGACTTAATAGGACACTCGGTTCCACTGGCGTTGCTTGCGTTATTAGGTTGGTCATAAAGCTTAAGAAAATAAGAAGTTTTCTCAGGATAAAAAGTATAATTTGGTAGTTCCGGGTGTACCCTATGTTAGTAGATACCCAATTTTAACCAAATCTGATTTCAGCAAAATCGAAGAACATATATACCAACGAAAACCCCTACCTTATTCGTAACAAATCACTTAAAAACATGATGGTAATTGCGTCACCATAGACTTACTATATTTATGTTTATATATAGTTCTCTAAAATGGCATTGATGATGTTCAAAGTCGACTTATATCAATAATAATATCATCGATCTCAAAACACGTTGCAAGCAACATTCGTTGTTTGTATGAGACATATCTTTCATCTTATATCAAATTGTATTTTTCTAAGGAAATTCCCCGAAGTGGCGTTATTGAATTATTTTTCGGTGTAAAAATAAAGCTGAATCGTCAGGGTGTCGTCACGGCAGGTGTCATCGACACTCACCGACACTTGCTTGACTGAAGCGAAGTATTCAGTAAATAAAGTCTCTGAAATAAAATGTGAAAAAGCAATAACATCAACATCTCCAGCTTAAGAAGCTCCGATTGCTGTTTAGAGCCTTCCTACATGACCAATTGCACATGGAGAGATTGGACCATAACACTCCTTGTACTAGGCCAGCCAATGCGATTTGATAAGTCAAAATGAGTGCTATTCAAATAACCGGACCATCATCTTATCATGCTTTCCAAAGCATAGAAGGAAACACCATTACTACTAAATACATTCTTTACGTTGATATGATATACCTTACACACTCTCTTAATACTTCTGATTAATGACAATTTCAATTAAATTATGAGCTTTGGGGGAGTTTTTCAATAAAACATTAAGCAGTCGCTAATGAAAAGCGGAACCCAAAAATTGAAAATCCTGGTTAAGTTAAAAGTATTTTCTGAAAACAATTAATTCAAGAAAGTATACGAACGTAAAAAACACTCAATACCTGTGCTGAGTTGCCTTCTAAAACCGATTCAAAAACAGAACTATGAAAAGTTTAAATACATTATTACAGAGCAGTTATTTCGATCCATTAAAGTTGCGTGTGAAAAGCGCAACCTACCCTATGTTGTCCTAAGTCTAAAACCGTTCAAAGGCAAGGCCAAGTGAAAGTAATCTGCCGAGTACGGCGCTGGGCGGGCGGCGCGCCGTTAGGCGGGCGGCGAAACCCGACACCGCGTGACGTCACGCGCGGGCCGTGCGCACGAGTGGACGGCGCAACGCGAAACGGAACTATTCATCGATTGCAACGTTACGAGAGCTTTTGACCACTCGAAATGTAACTATTTATTGAAAGCAACAAGAGCATTGACAATTCGAATAGGAACTATTTATTGATGGCAACGTTACGGAGTTTTTGACAACGCGAAATTTAAATTAATTGAATCAACCGTAGCTTTGCCAACGGGAAATTGAACTTCTCATTGAATGCAACGAGCTTATCTTAACATTTGTTTGGGCACTAGTGACAAGAAATGCGTTTACGATTAATCGAGTGTAGCGGCCACGAGAGACGTCTGCTATGGTCTACCAGTATATTCTCATCATCAGTCTATAAACGTTATACTTCTGGGCTCAGCTTTTCCCAGATGAACGAATATGATAGAAAACTTATATAATATAAATAAAGAATAAAAATATTTCAGTATTGTCCAAGTGTATCTAAATTCAAATACGATTACAAAACGGATTTGAAGTATTTATGTAATTCTTCAATAGAGAAACTTAAGTTCAATGAACTCGACAAATAAACAAGTGACATTACGCACACCACGTTTACGCACACGATACGCATGGAACCTAAACTTAGAACGGACAATGAATGAAATAACTTAGATACAACGCGCTTCGGTGAATGGACGCGTGGTTTTCGCATGAAGTCGTCGTCGTCTTCTTTTTTCTATCGCGTTGGCGTAAAACAATAGTTATTTGTGCAACAAGAGAGCAAAGTCGTTTTTTGCTGCGAGTGCTGATTTTGAATCCTGAGCAAGCGAAGGATTCAAAGATTGAATCACGAGCGTAGCGAGTGATTCTAAAGTTGAATCCTGAGTGTGGCGAGGGATTTAAAGGCACGAGATGCAAAAAACTTTGCTCTCGTGTAACACACATAACTTTTCACTATAGCAGCGAGAACACTTTAGTAGATAAAATATATTACGTAACATTATTGAAACTAGAAATAAATATTTATAGGTTAAATATCAGTTTTATTTGCAGCATATACTTATTTTCATTTAAATACAACAATAAGTTAAACATTCAATAAATTACATTAAAAGACATAATTATCTTTTTGCAAAATTTCTTGAGTTAGTACGAGATTCCGAACGTGTTTGTCTTTGAGGTCGATTTCAAAATTGGAACTTCGAAAGGGCTGGTCTTTGTCTCTCTCTCTCTTTCTAATGGCGGGAAAGAGATAGAGTGTGAATGTTTCGAATTGTATGATTAACCTAAGGCTGAATAAGATATTCGCGGCTTTCTGAAAAAAATTATTAAAAAGTTACTTTGTCTCACTCAGTGAGCAAAATCGCATTTTGCTCACTGATTTCAGGCAGCAAAACCTACATGTTTGAGCTACTGAAGTGAAAAATATATTATTATAGCACAATCAGCTGTGTAGTTGTATCCGACAGTCGCGCTCGTAATTTACGCCAATTTACGTAATACTCTTACGATGTTTAGCGATGCTCGGATGTTTTCTTTTGCGATTGTCGAATGTTTATTGTCATTTCATAATATGTTGTCGTGTACTACTGATACTGATAATTGAAAGACTTTTTTATTTATACAAATTATTAGCCACGCTTTTTTGAATTACATTTCTCAATTGTTTCGCCTACCTATGTACAACTTAGAATTTTTGCCGTAGTCTAGCTAAGTTAAAAATACAGTTGTAGCAAGCCACTGGACTCAATCGATAGATACTTTTATTTTCATTTTAGAGTAATTATTAACGGGATTATTATCATTGCCTTTATGGAAGTCACCACCACCATTATAATGATTTAAAAATGTAATTAGAACACAAATGTTAAAAAATACTTTTTACTTTTTCAAGTACTGAAACATGTCAGTGCTTCACCGTTGTGTATCAAACACTGGATATATTTATAGTTAGCACACAATTTAAGCATCTACTACCTACTCGTTACAAACTAGAAACTTAATTATTCACGTTCAAAAATGTTTACAAGAGTGTGTAAAAAAATGTTGGCGCAACGCCAATTTCCATGCAAACTTGAACTCTAGTATCCAGAATAAGTTGAAGTCGATAAAATGATCGTCTCCTTGTCAAAAGGGCCTAATTGACGACCTAAAGAGATTGACAGCAACGATGTGTGAAAAGTGGACGGTCGACACGACGCGGCATAGCTCGGCAGTTTGGCAAACGTTAGGAAATTGACAATTATTTAAAGAAACACAAGATTAACACCGGATTAGCGTACAGCCGATGTTTGCCGGATTTTACTTCAGTGACAGTAACACACACGATAATTAATTAACATGTTAGCTTTAACCAAGAGTTTCCGCGTACAATCTGCTGGGACACGTCTCCTAGTATTTTTCTTTCGAAGAGCTTGGCCGTGTTTAATAAAACTAACAAGACTACAAATCTCTAACCCCCTTATTTATAAAAACTAATAAGCATTATTTAGTTAAATATTGTTTTGTCAACGTCACACAAACGTCATTTTGAATTTGAGAAAAAGAGACAAAACAATAATTAACTAAATTATGCTTAAATAATTTTTATGAATAAGGGCGTAAAAAGTTACATAATTGTAAATACAATTCTACAAATGCTGTTTAATAAACCTACAAATATGTAAGAAATATACAAATTATTTTCTACAATTTATTGTACACTAGCGGCCCGCCCCGGCTTCGCACGGGTGTACTTTTATTTTTAAATAGAGCCTATAGCCTTCCTCAATAAATGGACTTTTCAACACAATAATAATTTTTCAATTCGAACCAGTTGTTCCTGAGATTAGCGCGTTCAACCAAACAAACAAACTCTTCAGCTTTATAATATTAGTATGATTTTATAAAAGTCAACAATTGTAGAAAACGTCAGTAGAAACGTTACAAATTTTTAACTAACAAGTTTACAATAAGTGTAGACTATTTTAAGAGTTTGTTCATTTGGTGTAAGTGCCAAAATTTTTATTGTATTAAGTTAAAATTCAAGCCCTAATTTTTTATTTAATATTTGACATTGCCGACACCTCGGTGACCGATTGGAAAAGCGCTCGGCCCTATACCCAAAAATCCCAGGTTCAATTCCCAGGTTGGGCAAAGTGTGTTTCGGATTTTTTCGGTGCATAGCCCAGGTTTGTGATCACCAACCAGCATTTGGCAAGCGTGGTGATTAAGCCATTACCCATCAATAGTAGTGATGACTTGATTTCAATGATGGAGGCCTTTGCCCAGCAGTGGGACAGTTATAGGCTATTTACTTTGACATTAGTTTCACCGTCATCATTACCATACCATCAGCCTCATCACCATATTAGTCCACTGTTGGACAAAGGCATGGGCAAAGGCATAGACTGCAATCTTACTTTTTCGTTGTAAGTAAAATCCGTCGCATTAAGAGTAAAGTTTATTTTTTTATGAAAAATTCGATGTTGACGGTCTACTAAATAATATTCAACATCGCCAGTTTAAATACTACTTGTTGCTAAAACCATTTTGCGAAACAATAATCGTAAACCGTATTTTTACAGGCGATAAGATCACCTGTCAAAATTGTACTACAATTTACAAATACTTATGTAAACTTATATTTACAATTTTGTGTTTAATAAATCAGTAAATTAAATTAAAAGATTTTCTTACAAAATTGAAAATTGCTTGTGGAATGAAAATGTTTATTAAACAGAAACTTGTAGAATTTTAGGTGTAATTTTGGGTGACCAAAAATTTTCCATCTCTAGCTCCACCGTACTTCCAAGGCTGTATTAGCAGTCGTTAACGACCACTAATCCGCACTGGGCGCGTGGTAGTTTATGGTCCGAACTCTCTATCCATCCGTAGGGAAGGCTCGTGCCCCAGCTCAGTGGGGACATAAAATGAACTAGTGATGTGTGTGATGATGTGTGATATAGGATATTATGCAAAACGCTGTCCTTGCCGCAGTGCAGAATCTTACGAATAGGCAACAGGCAGTTCGAATCATATCGTCGCTCTAGAATGATAATTAGGGATGCAACGATACCGATACGATAATCGTATATCGGCGATTATCGTAAACCTTTACGATCATTCGTTATCGTAAATATTACAATACGATATTTTTACGATACATTTATTTCAAAATTTTTAAATTTTTACTGTTTCGGGTGAAACGAAACGCAGAACGCGTCAATTTCTGAACGCTTCGCATTCTACAATTAAAATTAATTAATAGTCAGTAAATGTAATAAATAGTAACAATTTAAATTATAAGTTAATAATGAAAATTGGTAAAATTAATAAATATATTGATTAAAAATGCATAACTTTTTTTTTATACTTTTACTTTACTTAGTCTTACAATAATAACATACAACAAAGCTTCCAATAAATTCATCAAAATGGTATTAAACAAATATCGTAATGCATTCGTATCGTAATTCGTTATCGTATTTGGCCATTACGATGTATTCGTCATTTGTATTGGTATCGTAATAGCCGTATCGTTGCATCCCTAATGATAATGTCAAAAAAGTATATATTTTTTATTTTTGTAAAAATCAAATGAAATCAAACCACGTATTTTATAATACCGCGAAACAATGTACCCAATATAATGACTACTTATGTTCATAAAACATATTTTTTTTTAGTCTACATCAGTTTCTTTACCTTTGAAAACCTCGTAACTGTGTACATATAAAAACAGAAAACCTCTTAAGTAATTTCACTGGTATAATCCAGTTAAGTAAGGCATTGGTTAATAACATAATTAGGGCCTTTTTATCATTCAAAACCCCCGTGTGATGCCGGGGGTAAAGAATTGCACCACCCCATCTCTTCCCGTGGGTGTCGTAGAAGGCGACTACGGGACCATTCCAAAGGATGGGCAGCAGCGTCTCTCTGTGATTATTCTCACCTTACTGCGATCGCCAACCCGCCTGCCAAGCGTGGCGATTATGGCAAATTCCCCTCAAAATGATTAATCCTTGAGGGAGGCCTTTGTCCAGCAGTGGACGTCTTTTTGGCTGAGATGATGATGATGATGATGATATCATTCAAAACATGAGACAAAAGCACATAAAAATATTTTAAACATTGACGAAATGAGCCATTTTTTTCGTTTCCTGTAAAGTTTGGATATCTAGACATACGAGGTTATCATTCTTCAGCGACGATGTACATAATGCCTAGTGCGCGTTTTATTCACCAATCGATGACGGTTGAAAACAAGAACTTGTATGGGATTGGAGTGCCTCCTGCATCCTGGTGCAAACGAGAAGAGTTAAAATTACATACAAATTGTCGTTTTCGTAACGTGATCAAATGCCAAATAAAATTCGCACTAGGCTTAACTGAGGCACGGTAGGTGTTAACGACTGCAATGCTACGGCCGAAATGGCTTGACATGCCGCGGAGCATGAAGAATCTCCGTTAAAATCATATGCGCGGTAAATTGTAATATTACAGCTCCATTTACATTTATATTCAATGACCCACATATTTATATACGTAGTCTCGTATTTTACTGTACCTACCTACTATTTTATTTTATATTTTTAATTAATAATCATGTAGGTATGACTTTACCGAATCTTATTTTAAATTTATTATCACCATTTTTTTATCTATATACATATGACTTGGCCTGACTGATTCATCATCGCCGAGCCTAAACCGCTGAAATTTGGACTGTGGGTAAATTGAGTGACGTAACCAGCCACTAAGAAAGGATTTTACGAAAATCACACCCTAAGGGGGTCAAATAGGGGATGAAAGTTTGGCCTGGTAAGAAATTGTAGTGTTTCAGGATTTTTGGAAAATGATCCTTTAAGTAGGGGATGACAAATTTTTACTGAAGGTTTCAAAACGGACCTAAATTACTTATACAGAGTGATCTTTATTACGTTGTTTTGTGAAACACTTTTTACTTATACCCTTATGATATTTACCTTTAATAAGCTTGACTTTTATTACGAATAAACACAAGTCGTGTAGCCCACGTGAGCAAAGCCGCAAACAAAAGCTAGTCTTTTTATATGTTAACTAGCTGTGCCCTGCGGTTTCACCCGCGTTAATTAGCGACTGTTCCACACCTATTAGTCATAGCGTGATGTAATATAGCCTATAGCCTTCCTCAATAAATGGACTATTCAACACAAAAAGAATTTTTCAATTCGAACCAGTAGTTCCTGAGATTAGCGCGTTCAAACAAACAAACAAACAAACAAACAAACAAACAAACTCTTCAGCTTTATAATATTAGTATAGATGATGGAGTCTCTACAGTTATTATTATATATTATTGTCATGGTTTAGATATTTAACATAAAAATTACTTAAAGCAACGAAATTTACAACTTTAAATTTGCTAATTATATCCTAAAAACATTTTTTAGAAACGATTTTTTTGACAATGCGTATCCTACTTACTGTCGTTATTGATATTTCTTTCCTGGATGTTCATGTATTATGTATATTATTTATGTTAGTATTAGTTACTCGTTATCATAAGAGTAATTTGGTAAGGTGGCTGGCAAGAGTTGGATGAGAGTAGCCGCGAATCGTGCTAAGTGGCATGCACTCAGAAAGGTCTACGTCCAGCAGTGGACGTCTGTGGGCTGATGATGATGGTGATGATAAGAGTAATTTTGTACAAATATTGGAACAGTGCCACAAATTCCATATGCAGAACTTTAGATAACACTTCTTCTCTTCTTCTTCACAATTATACTTTACAACCACCTCAGTGGTCTGGTTAGACTACAGGTCTCTGACCCAAAGGTACCAGGTTCGAATCTCAGCGAGGGTACAGATTGTTCTAAGCTTTTACGCACCGTTTTTTAAATAAAATTCAAACGGGGTGTAAAAGCGTCTCAACAAGATACGATCATTAAAATTCAAGAAACCAAAATGTGGTTTACCTTTAACCATATGGTTACTACTAACTTCTACGTACAATTTGTTTTGGAGTCCCTAGTGCTAGCTAGAGTAACAAACTAGATGAGTAAAAATTTTGCCAGACAAATCCTCGTTTTCGTTAACGTGATCGATTGGCTGATAAAACTCGTAATATGTGCCTTATTTAAAGTGGCCCAGTACTAAAATATACGAGTATTAATATATTGGTTGGGGCTGAACTCATTAACTGGAGACGTGTAATCGATCAAGCAAAACCTTCTTTGAAGTTCTGCCAGTACAATGGAATGAGACTGAAAGCATGTTTTTGTATATTGTAAAGTAAAATAAAACCATTTTGTTAAACAGTTTGTTGCAATATTTAATAAAATCTTAATTTACGAAAAACGTTGAATCTTTATGTAGATTATTAGAAGTAAGTAAATAGGCATGGCACAACATATCTATGTTATAAAGCTTTATTTTTTCTCAGATCAGATGGGTGTCTAGTGCGAATTTTATTTGCCATTCGACTACGTTAACGAAATCGAGAAGTTTCGTTTTCGTTAACACAACACATACAACATACGTACAAGAAACGAGCAAGATTTGAATTAAGCGATCCCTGGAGAGGTAACAATTAAAAAAGCAATAGTGATACGTATAAAAAACTTATTTAAGCTTAATCTATACTAATATTATAAAGCTGAAGAGTTTGTTTGTTTGTTTGGTTGAACACGCTAATCTTAGGAACTAGGTACTGGTTCGTATTGAAAAAATATTTTTGTGTTGAATAGTCCATTTATCGAGGAAGGCTATAGGCTATATTTATTACACCACACTATGACTATTAACGCGGGTGAAACCGCGGGGCACAGCTAGTAAACAGTATAAAAAGTAATAAATAACAGTGTACCATAGACTATAATATGTGTACCGAGAATGACATCTAGCGTCGAGTAGTCGAACTAAAAGGTAAAAGTCAAAGCAAGATATTTTCTGTTTACATTGTTTAAGTGTAAAATTAATTAATAATATTGTAATTTCTAGGGAACTCATACCTATTAGACCAAGACGTAACCGTCTTCGTCGTATTATACTTTTATTAAAGTACTAATACTAATTAGTGTTATAACTAAATATGAATTAGTAGGTATTAATTCATATTCTTATATTTATAAGTAGGTACTTACCTACTTATAAATATAAGCTCGATGTATAAATATGACATCGACACTTGTACTACTTATTTATAACGAGTATTTAATAGCGTAGGGTTTTTTTTCCTTTGTTAAAGTAATTTTTCTCACAAGTAATACTTAAATAAACAATATTTCCTTCCTGTATGATGATGATGATGATTATGATGATGATGAATGATAATAGAAGCGAAAAGTGAAAAATGATATACTCCCCCAACCCCTCGAGTATCTCAGTAAAGATGTGGGGCTTTACTAAGTCCTCACGCGGACTACTTCAGAGAATTTGAAAAGTGCCGTTGCACTGCTTCGTTTCATTTGCCAACACTCATGCACACTCACGAACACTTAACGGTTGAACGGTTAATAATCCACCATTATTTCACATTAATATTCGACATAAAACAAATTTTAGAAAATAAAACAAAACCGCAGACATGACTCTTCACTTTTCCGCTAAGAACTAGCGTAGGGTTATGGTATATACCAATGTTCGACACTTTAAGCCCAATATTCGACACAAATTACATAGATTTTCATTGAAATGTAACGGGATGACAGCTAAGAAATAGGTGGTCTGTATTCAATGGTTCATCATCATCATCATCATCATCATCAGCTCAAATTATGTCCCCACTGCTGGGGCAGGAGCCTTCCCTATGGATGGATAGGGAGAACGGGCCATAAACCACCACGCGGGCCCAGAGCGGATTGATGGTTGTTAACGACTGCTAATGCAGCCGGGACCAACGGCTTTACGTGCCTTCCGAAGCACGGAGGAGCTCAAGATGATACATTTTTGGTCACCCATCCGATGATCGGCCTTTGCGAAAGTTGCTTAACCTCAGCACTCGCAGACCGGACGCGTTAACCACTGCGCCATCAAGCTCCTCCTGCCATTCATTCAATGATTACTAAAGACTAAAATCAGCTGCTGATCCTTATTTTTAAATGATTAAAGGATAAAAATGTCGGTCACTGGTTCCTGTCGAACATTGGCACCACTAAGATAGTAATATTTAATATGACAATTACAAACTTTTTTTTATAGAGAAGTTTCTGTTAGCCACGCGTGGCTTTTATAACGTAACCTTAAATGAGTTATTTGAGTTGCGAAAAACTTGATGATTCGTCAAGCAATCGAACCTCGAATCGGGTTGAACAGTACAATTGGACAATTAAGGGTTTTCGTGGACATCATCAATCATCATGCAAGCGTCTCACCGTACCTCACTAGATCCTTCGAGACGGGGCGTCTCTAAGGACTAAGACCTTGGCTTGGGTTAACTGTGGCGAGGGGATAAAGAAAATGAATTACTGTTAAGTATTTTTAATAATTATAATTATTATCCTGTTAATTATAGGCCAAACCAATTATTTAACCATTTTACGGAAATCACAAAGAGAGACGCAACTGAAAACTTGAAAAAGACCAAAAAGGTAGCATAAAAATAAAAATGCATGCAAAACTGTCCACAAAACACACACTCACAGTAAACTGTTTCCCCCAACGTCCGTTTCCGAACGCACGCACAAAAACACTTGAAACGCGCGGGTTTTTCGGCGCGAAAATTCAAATAGCAAACTGTCAGCAGTCAACTTTTTTAAATATAATTTTTCTTTCGAAATCGCTGGAGGCAAAGACTGGAGGAGACACGTCCCCGGTAGCTGTCGCAAGAGTATTGAGTTCACAGTTGGCGAACGCTATCCGGTTAAGAGATGTGTTCCTTGTCGTGTGCGTGTGCGTCAATTATATTTATTACATCGAACTAGTGACTATAAACAAGCCCAGCGACAGAGACTTCAAAGAGATCGATAGCTATTTGCGAGATCGATGGTGGAGGGAACGGCGAACGGCTCTTTTTCGTTAGTAAAAAAAAAACTTTACATGGATACTTAAAAAAAGAACTGGTGTTACCAATATCAATATTTAATATTCGAAAAAAGGTTATCTTCTGATGTACGATAAAGGCATATAAATCACAAAGAGGGTGAGGAGAATTAGCACAAACTCATAATCGTAACGTTTGATTGGGTACAGCGCACCACTAATGCGATGGAGTAACATTTGCAATAATTCGTTCGCATCAAAATATAGGTCACCCACCACTTCAAACTCCAACATTAGGAACACTGTATTGAAATACGTTTTATGCTTACCATTTTATCACTGACTGGTTTATCATAAATAAAAGGTTCATAATGGGATCCGCGAATATTTTTTTACTTTTTTTATTGACCTTAAAAAAGCTTTTAATAGTACCAAAAAGTATTTCTCACCTGAAAAATTCAAATTTAGAACAGCGCAGCGGCATAAGTCACTTGGTAATTGCAACTAAAAAATAACTGATTTGAATGACATTGCTTTTTTTTTATTACTACAAACGGCTTTAAGAAAAAAGGCGGGTAAATTACTCGATGTGCCTCCCACAACTGACCAAAGTAAGGTGTGAATATTCTGCACGGTAACATGTTAACAGTTTATTTTTGTTCCTTAACCGCATACCAAACACTCTGTTTCAATAACCAATTCTGGCAGCCAGACTAATTTTAACGCATGTTTTGTTGCTGACCGGTAGTATAGAAGCATTTTTAATGCGCTATGAAATAACACTGATTGTTTTAGGCACTAATAGTTGGTTCTACAAAAATTAAGTAAGTTTGGCAGGGATCGGACGTCAAAGGGATTTTTGAATTTCGATCAAAAGAGGTTGACACACAAAAGTGTTTACTTAGGGTCATGCCGATTGTCTATTCTCATTCTTTAGCCTATTGGACTGGACTCTTTGGAACTCGTAATCATCTTCAAAATCTCTAACTTTCATAGATAAATTAGAATAATAATTTATTCTTCTATTTTGTTTATTTTCTCACGGTATAATATTTTTTAGTCTTGGATCATCAAAGCAGCTGTAAGAATAAGTTATGTATATAAAGATCATAAGAAAAGCCTAACCAGCATTACTATGGGAAAAGAAATTGAAGGATTGTAGACAATACCACAATACCTTATAGAGATTTAAAAAATTGGCTCCGGATATATAAAAGAAGAAAGATTTTTTCTATACATAGGAATTTATTTAAGTGCATTGTGATAAAATGTATATTTATTAATTATGTCAAATAGGAACAAGCGTTGAAAACGCGTTTCTGCTTGATTATTATTATTATTATTATTTATTATTTAAGTATAGATTTTTTTAATAAATCAGACAAATACACAATTCTTTTTTATTCAATGACGTATTGTTTTTGAATCTAAGACCTCGGCACGGGTTCGATTCCCAGCGGTTTGGTTGGTGGTCGAACTTGTTGTAAGTTTGTCGACATGACAACAATTTTAGTAATATTGTGAGATATTCATCATCATCATCATCAGCTCATTTATATGTCCCCACTGCCTGCTGGGGCACGAGCCTTCCCTATGGATGGATAGGGAGAACGGGCCGTAAACCACCACGCAGGCCCAGTGCGGATTGGTATTTGTTAACGACTGCTAATGCAGCTGGGACCAACGGCTTAACGTGCCTTCCGAAGCACGGAGGAGCTCGAGATGATAAAGTTTTGGTCACCCATCCAATGACCGGCCTTTGTGAAAGTTGCTTAACCTCAGCACTCACAGACCGGGCGCGTTAACCACTGCGCCATCGAGCCACCTGCGCCATCGAGCTCCCCGTGAGATATTATCTTATTTTAATAAGCCTTCCGAGATATCCAGTTTTTCCATTCTCTTTCAGTAGCACTTCGATTTATCTATTGTCAACCCTATCCGTTCACTCTCCTTCTTCAGTAAAGATGACTGTTTGCCAAAATCTTTGAGAGCGAAGAGCCTGAAGCCTTCTGGTTTCGGATAGGCCGGTCCCAGGAGTCCCCTTCCATTCTTTTCCTAGCCAGAGAGTCACAGTCGCACAGCAAATGCTGCCCTGACTTGACTCCGTTACTGTAAGAGATATAGCCAGTTCCTTGGTGATAATAATATATAGCCAGAGCCTCGTTGAGAAGAGGAATGCTATGAAGAAGAATAAACTTGCACGCTATAGTTCCCGTATCGTATGTGAGGCGTCCATCAATTTATCGCATGCTAAATTTAACTGTTACATTATTATAACGAAACCGTGCCACTAGTGTCTGCTGATCTGATGCATCACACAACGAAATATTAATGCAACGGTGCTAACTCTTGAGTCGCTCGAACAACTGAGTTGCGTTTTTTACTTCGATAAGGTTTTGTGAAGAAAACTTGGTAGGAAGGAATAAATCGATGGCGCAGTGGTTAATGCGCTCAGTCTGCGATTGCTGAAGTTATGCAACTTTCTCAAAAGCCGGTCATGGGATGGGTGACCAATAATTTATCATCTCGAGCTCCTCCGTGCTTCGGAAGGCACGTTAAGCTGTTGGTCCCGGCTGCTTTTGCAGTCGTTAACAACCACCAATCCGCACTGGGCCTGCGTGGTGGTTTATGACCCGTTCTCCATATCCATCTATAGGGAAGGCTCGTGCCCCAGCAGTGGGGACATAAAAATTACCTGATGATGATGAGGAAGGAATAATGGTAAGTGCGTACGCGCTTCAAACGACTAACAGATAAAGGCAGATCACTGACCAGCAGCTGACTAATCTTTAGAAGAGATTTCTTCCAGCTATCTTATTTTTATGTCCAAAGTGGGAGCAATCAAAGTGCACGCGATAAAATTGTCAATTTTGAATACTAATTTTAGTATGAAAGTCTATTAAAGTTATCGCAAGCTAATTATGGCAGATAAGACTCCATACAACTACAGGTGAATATTTATCAGGGCTGCTGCCTAGCTTACTACTACTAGTTCATTGGTGCAACCTGGCGCAACTGTTTGCATTCATTCATCCGTTGAACGGTGATGACGTGAAACAAAATTAGAAAGATATTTAGATTCAGACTTTTCTATTTCTTTTGTTGATGACTTCGTGCTGTTTGCACATTTAGCCAGTGTCAAAGTATTGTTTTTATATATGATGATGATGAATGAATATAGAAATGACAAGTGAGAAATGATGTATCCCCCAACCCGTTGAGGATCTCAGTGAAGATGTGCGGCTTTACTAAGACCTCACGCGGACTACTTGAGAAAATTTTAAAAGTGACATTGCACTGTTTTGTTTCATTTGTCAACACTCATGCACGCTCATGAACACAATCCACCATTATTCGACATAACACAAATTTTACAAAACAAAATAAACTGCAGACATGACTCTTCACCTTTCCGCCAAGAAGTGAGAGATTCAAACTTTATCTGTACTTGTAGAAGTTGTTTTTTTCAGACACTACTTACATGGCTTCTTACAGCTTATTAAACAGGGATTATTATTACCTAATAATTTACCCTGTTTAACTTATCAATTCATCTGTATTTGTGACATATGCCGCTGTTTTGAATAAAAATTTTCAGGTGAGAACTACGAAAATATTTGGTACTAAAGGTTTTTTTTACTGGGAATAAGAAACCCATGAGGAAGAAGAACATCCTGGCTTAACTGACTACTTGTACACGTCTCAGGCATTAGAATGTAAATAGACAAATGAAAAATGCTACAAATTAACTGCTAATCGTTTTGTTTTGAACAAACAATCATTAAAATAATTAATCAGCTGATTTTATTAGCTATACGCCATATGTAATGCCATTATTATAATTTAAATTATGTCAATGTCTGTTTGTAGTGGTGGTGTTCTTGTTTGTTGCATGTCGCATTTGTCACAGGTTTTATTTTTATTTTATTTTATTTTCTTTATTCAGGAAACAACAGCTTTCTTAAATAACATAATCATAATATTATACTATGTGTTAACACATTAGCCTAACAGTTTCCACTACTAGTTGGTACTAGTTGGTTGGTTTTGTTAGGTCTGTTTCGTTTAGTATGTAAGGTTTCCACACAAAACTGATTGGTCGGTTATAATCACATAAGCAAGGTAATTCGGAGCATTCGATATCGTTTGGCAGCTCTTCGGATCAGACACCAGGCAGCGGGTCGAGCCGAATCCAAGAAGTCACAGGACGTAAAGTCGTATGACTTGTGTATGATACCGAGTATTAAATGACTAATTAGAAATTAGGACGAGCATACCTAGAGCTTCGGATCTTTAGTTGCTGTTGGTCGCAGTTGTAACCGCTAGATGGCAGTTGTTGACATCAATGGGCTAGCTTGGTGGATTACCTAATTTCGTCTTTAAAATGATCTCATGAGGACTGAGCTTAGCTGTCAACTATTTCAAAAATATTAAAAAGACATATGGCATCACATAATACCTAGTTCGTAATAATTCGTAAAATAAAAACTGTTAGGTACCTAAACAGTGGTGAACTCAACACTCAAGTCTATGAAACATAACAGTGACGTCATACCTAGTTAGCTAGTTTACTACAATTTTTCTATAAAAGAATTTTATTTTTGACAGTTTGCTAAAAAGTTTTTCAATTGAGTAACCAGTATCTCTTTACTTACATGTACTCCTTGTTTCAGTAGTGGTTAGCTGTTCATAGATGGCGCCACATACCTACATATTTAGTGGCGAATCGTCAGACAGGTATTAACGCTGGATACATAACTCTATTTAAATTTGTGTGCTGGCAAATGTCAAGCCGTCAGATCAGCGGTTCGCAGTTGAAAATAACCTGCCTACTTGTTAGTCGTTTTGTTTGGACTAGCCCGTTAGCCAGATCGAGCGCCTGAATGAGGTATGCTACAATATCGTGGTAGGTACCTACACTGTGGCTATTTGGAGTACCTTCTTAGCATCGTGAGAAAAATGTGTAACGTGATCATCTGTCTATAGTTTAGTATATTTTTTTAGTATTTTTTAATTAGTTAAGGGTTGGTTGGTGGGTTGATACGCGGCACTCTCGTCATTATCTAACCTGTGTCAGGATAGCCTAATTGGTAGGGCACCAGCGGCAGGACAATGCAGCTTAGCGGCAAAAATAAAATTGAGAGTCGTAGCTGTACAGAAGTGATTCGTCTGTAGGGTTCAACCAACCACGCCGGCGGTGATAGAGTACTTGCATTTTTTAAATAGTTAGCACGGCAAATAACTCGTCTTTACCTGATGTTATGTGGAAATGGAGTCCAGGCGCAAAGACATGGTGTAGCGTGCAAACTATATACGCAGTATCTGTCACCCTCACTCTGCCGGCTCACAAGGTGCCTTCACGCCTCGTTTGAAGGACCACATGTCATAGGAAGGAGGGAAAACGGGTGCTCGTACTATTCCATCTTTTAAAAATGCGTGTTCTTGATTCATGTGTATATTTGCCTTATTATTTCCGTAAATCAACAACAAATACTCATGTCAAACATAACAATACGCATTTAATATTAAAATTAAATATTAGACAACATCATATACAATGATATGATCCCAAGGTAAGTAGCTAAAGCACTCGTTTTATGGAAATCAGAAACAACGACGGGACCAGACCCGACACAATATAGAAAAGTTCGTATTCGACATTGACCTGACCGGGAATCCAACCCGGTACCTCAGAGTTAACGTCGACCCAAAGTCCGGCTACGGAGGTCGTCGTAGTAATGACAGTAATCTTAATGTCGTGCTAATAAATGTCAATAGTACAGTACTTTATTGATATTTTATGGCTAACGTCTATTTGCCCAACGATTGTAATGGGTATTTAGCTGTCACTGTATAACTGTTCGACGAATTATAATTACAATAGCCATTTGGTGTTCTTCCAAATTAGCAGGTTATACTTGAAATAGTAATAAAAACCGGGTCAGGTGCACTACCAATTATAGCATAGTTGGTAGGGCATGTCATGGGGTGCGCGTTCAAATCCCGCTCGTGGAATTTTTTCAACACTTTTTCTTTTTGTAATTTGTAATGTTTTCACAACAAAATTTTCGTAAAATTATATATAACCACACAATCATTACAATAATATTGCTCTATTGTTGTGCCATTGTTTTGGCGAATGCACCGACTTAGTAGGGATGCTTGGAATCAGGATTAACCTTTTCCTATCCACATTACATTAAATACTTATATTATAATACACTCGTAATGGCCTATTACCAGCAACTCGCCTTAATTGTTTAAGTGGAAAACAAATGCATAACTAAATGTCGACGTAAGGTTTCTTGATTGTCAAAATACCTTAGATAATGTATAGAAAAATACATAACATTTTCGTTTTGATTTTTGATGTCTGCCTTTTGGGTTCTAATGGTTACGCAGGTCCTGAGGTCCCGGTTATATTTCCAGCGTACAAAATGTTCGTACATAATTGTATTATACTCGGTGTATTTAGTTGTAGGTCTTGTTTTAAGACCACTTGGCTAGCTACTACAATTTTATTTAAGTCTATCTGTTATATTGACAGTTTAAGATTATGTCACTTATGAGTAATTGAAGATTCGGGATTAAGTGCGTGGTAAAATGTAAATTCTGGACTTAAAAAATTTTTATAATCTACATATCAAAAAATGTTTTGCCAATTTTATTAATCTAAATTAATATAATTGGTCTTATATCCAGCTATGTAAGACCTGGTGCTCATTATACTGGAGTTGTCCAGCTTGAGCGCTAATCTTCCACTATATCTGTGCCACCCAGATTAATAGAATAAAACAGAATGGAAAAACAATTAATTAACAACACACACATACAAAAAATAAATGAGGTAGATATTACACAAGTAGAGTCATTGTATTGTGTGTATGTAAAACGATGTTTTAAAAATAAAGTCTCACTATAAGCTGCTGAAGTAAGGTAATTGTGGGTAAATATTTACTTTACGCAATTTTTGTTGCAGTTTACAGGACTTGAACCCGCACTCTACCTTCCCTACTTTTACTTAGCCAAAGGAAACGAGCCTTAATAAAAGTGATGATTCAGCATCATCCCATTGAATAAGGCTCCTGCATGAATAATTGAATGATACGATAACTGCTGCCAGTGCGGGTTAATTTTTTTTCATTTTCTCTTCTCGGATTTTTTCTAACACTTATCCAAATTTAAAGTAAGCTAGTGGTGCGTACCTCGTCGCAGGCGTGGCAGCGCGGCTTGAGCCGTTCGTCGTAGTGGCGCACGCAGTACAGCCGTCCGTCCAGCGCGCAGTACGCCAGCTCCACGAGCAGCTCGCCGCAGTCCGCGCAGCAGAAGCATGACGGATGGAACGGGGCCTGCTTACAAAAAAACAAGACAAAATAAACAAAACTATATTATCATCATCATCATCATCAGCTCATTATGTCCCCACTGCTGGGGCACGAGCCTTCCCTATGGATGGATAGGGAGAACGGGCCATATACCACCACGCGGGCCCAGTGCGGATTGGTGGTTGTTAACGACTGTTAATGCAGCCGGGACCAACGGCTTAACGTGCCTTCCGAAGCACGGAGGAGCTCGAGATGATACATTTTTGGTCACCCATCCGATGACTGGCCTTTGCGAAAGTTGCTTAACCTCAGCACTCGCAGACCGGGCGCGTTAACCACTGCGCCATCGAGCTCCTCGCGCCATCGAGCTCCTCATCATCATCATCTCGGTCAAAACTCCACTGCTGGAGACCTCCCCCAAGGATCTCCACAACGACCGGTTTTGTGCTGCTCGCATCTAGCGGCTTCCCGCGGCCTTTACCAGATAGTCGGTACACCTTGTTGGAGGCCTGCCCACACTGGGTTTTCCATTATATAAAAATTATTACCGATGCTATAACAAAACTAAGTTAATTTTACATTTTAACCGCCTCTATGGTTTAGTCGTACAGTGGTCTAGTAGACGTGGGGCTGTTTAGTAAAAGTGAGACTTTATACTTTAAGCTCACCACCACCAGTCTCAGAACCAGAGGTCTCGGGTTTGATTTCCAGCAGTACATATAAGTATACTCGGTTTGGCTGCTAGTAGGGCTTGTTTTAAGCCCACCTGTTACTATATTACTTAAGTCTGTTGTCATTATAACAATCTTGCTAGCATTTTTAGACACAGATTGATATAGTATGTTTTTACCTAGTCGTCACTCACCAACGTATCGTGCGTGCGTGAGATAAAGGCGAAATAACTTACTGGCGTGCACTGACATCTAGCGGGGAGTAGTGCAACCACAAATTTTAAAGATCCCAAGAGATGGCGCTAGTAGTAAGTAAAACAATTGTTTACCTCTTCACTGAGTCGTGGAGCTTCTATTGCAATGCTTCCGCTTTTTATCGGTTTATTACAACCCAAACAGTCAGCCGATGTTTCATGATGTTGGCGTGCGATACCTGTTAAAAAAGTTGCATTTATTATGATATTCACAAATAATTTATCATAATCTTTGTATTTCTACCAGTATTTATTTTTGATACTGAATTATTCAATTAGAATAAGGAAAAAGTTTCTCGTAAAATCCTACTACTCGACGTATCACCGTCGTTTAAGGAGCTTTACGATTAAAACTTGTCTAATAAAAAAAATAGCATCAATTTTGAGTAAAACCTCAACAGATGGCGCCACCTACCAATGTCAAGAGCGATCTCATTTCGGGCAGCGACAAAGTCCTCGAACTGCTTGCGATGCCCATCATCTATGTGCCGGCAGTGACTTAGTGAGAGATCCTGCTTCGGTAGCTGCGAAGCTAGCGCTCTGGTCCGCCAGGCGCGCCACGCCGCCGCGCCGGTGGCGCCACCTACGCTTGGCGCGCGCTCCGCTAACGACTGCCAGTAGAGTTCCGTCTGGAAAAACCATTTGGAGTCAATAGGTATGCCTTTTCATATAAGAAATGTTACTGAGCCGGCAAGCGCGTTTACGTATATATTTTTATGTCCCCACCCCACTGCTTATAAGCGTGCTTATAAGCTTACAAGCGTAAATAACTTTGAAAGGTATTGTGATAGACAATAAGCCCCCTGATGGTTTGTTGGTATTTCTTAAACCTCCGCCACTAGCACGAGCCCACAATATACCCCCGCTGGCAATCGAGCTTTGGGTCTGGTCCCAGACCCAGAGCTCGATCGGTGGTCTTAACCAAGACCACAGATACGGTTTATAACTAAATTACATGACAGAACTGAAACTTCGGATTGGTAATAAACGCTCGAACTTATTGTAAAAAATCGAGGAGCTCGATGGCGCAGTGGTTACGCGCCCAGTCTGCGATTGCTAAGTTTAAACAACTTAAATTTATTTCAATTACATTTTTTTGAGCAACTTCGGCAAAGGCTGGTCATCAGATGGGTGACCAAAAATGTATCATCTCGAGCTCCTCCGTGTATCGCAAGGCACGTAAAGCCGTTGTTCCCGACTGCATTAGCAGTCGTTAAAAACTTAAAAACCACCGCACCGCACTAAGCCCGCGTGGTGGTTTATGGCCCGTTCTCCCTATCCATCCATAGGGAAGGCTCGTGCCCCAGCAGTGGGGACACAAAATGAGCTGATGATGATGATAGGTATTAGAGTTAGAATAATAAGGCAGGTTGATATTGGTGAGTACCTGCTTGGCGGTGAGGCCGGGCGGGCTGTCGTACGAGTGGTGGTTGACCCGTGACTCGCGCAGCCCGAGCCGCTCGCGCACCGAGCCCAACTCCTCGTGGTATACTGAGTGGGTCAGCCGGTCGCAGCCGCATGACTTGCACGTCTTTCTGGAAAGGAAGAGAAACAGAAATTAGTTTTCAATCTATCTATATTATTAATAAAGAGGTAAAGTTTGTGACTTTGTTTGTATAAATAAACAAACGTTTATTTATTTGTTTGCGGAGGGTAATCTCTGGAACTACTGGTCCAATTCCAAAAATTCTTTCACAGATAGAATGCTACATTCCCTGCGGTTAACATAGGCATATTTAATTTAAAAAGTATTATTTTTAAAATCCCTAATCAACGCGGACGAAGTCGCGAGTAAGTTGCTAGTTATTATTAAACAGAGTAGGTAGGTACGTAGTATAAGCACAGAGTACATATACCCCCCGAAGTATAAGCTTGATTCCAATATGATATTTCTTGGGATACTTGTTTTATGTTCCCTTCATCTTTCATATTAGAGCAGTGGTTGCCAACTGGTGGTCCACGGACCATCGATGATCCGTGAGAGCATCGGTAGTGGTCCGCGGGACAAAACATTATTAAATCCTCTAAACAGCTTTTCAAAAGGCCGCACAATTTTTTTTGTTCCTACACCGTCACCTACGCTATCTAATTGCTGATTTCTAGGTTCCATGGAGGAACAATTTGTATGGCGTTCCTAGAGGAGTAGGTACCACTAGGCTCTGAATGTTTCGCATTAGCATAATGGTAGCATGAAGTGTGTCAAGATAAACTGTCACTACTGAACTTACGCTACAAATACTTTGAATATATTAAACTTTCTTTTTAAGTACAGTTTATGTGGTCCCAGCTAAAAAAAAAAATAGGAAAAGGGTCCACGGTCGGGGAAAGGTTGGGAACCACTGTGTTAGAGTAAAAGAGATAAAACACGGAATAAATAATTTGAAGCTTTTTGAATTTGAACTCTGTTTATGAGTATCGTTAGGGTACCAGTTCAGCCGTCGCCCATAAAAAATAATAATCTATAACATTAATGACTTGTCCTGACTGACTGATTCATCATCGCCGAGCCGAAACTGCTGAAGCAAATAAGATGAAATTTGCCTTGTAGGTTAATTGAGTGACGTAACCAGCCACTAAGAAAGGATTTTACGGAAATCATCCCCTTTGTATGAAAGTCCATCAGTTTTAAAGTAAAAAACATGAAAATTGGTATTTAGCTTTTTAAAAAGAAATTAAGAATGACGTGTCTCAGGAATTTTGTTTATTTTCCTTTAAATGCGTAAAAAAGAGAAGTAGGTTTTTTTTGGGGAAATCGTTATTTCTAAAGTAAGAACTACCTATGAAATGAACTATTTTAATCGATAATTAGATTTTTCAATAAAAATAAAGAATGACGTGTTTCAGCATTTTTCGAAAAACATTCCTTAGAGAAGAGGTGTAATAAGGGAGGAAAGTTTGTACGGAAAACTGTCATTTTAAAAAGTCACTTTTATTAAAAACAATCACTATTCCACGTGAGTAAAGCCGCGAGCAATAACTAGTATAGACATAAAATACCTACATAGATATTTCATGTCACTTTTGATTTCTAGATCACCGGTGACACTCAAAAATCGGCCCTCAGTTAAAAATTAGGCGAGCAATAAGGTATCTATTTGTAATCTTGTTTCGCGTCTCATTTCTCATCTCATGCAAACAAATTCTCGAAACAGTGTGTTGTGTAAACAATGCCATTCATTCAACATGAATAACATACACACTCATTCAAACACACATTTGATCATTTTGAGCGTCCATTAGTTCAGTAAAGAGCAGCTCAATACAAAACTATTCTTAAAATTAAACAATGACATACATAGCTACATATAGTATAGTAAACATAATTATGCGACTTTCATTCGCCATTCGATTACGTTAACGAAAACGAGAATTTGAATGGCAAAATTTTAACTCTTCACGTATTCCACCAGAGGTGCTGCTTCAATGCCGAACAAATTTTCGTTTTCGTTAAAGTAATCGAATGAATACGAATAGTAAACATCACACTAGGCACCCAGCTGTTACCTGATACCTAATAAATAAGGCCGAAAGCACAGTTTACTTAATAGTTCCGAAAGATGTAGCTCACATCACCCGGAATCCTCCTTTACTAAGGAAGTGGTTATCGTTGGCAACATATTTAGATAAGGTGGTGGTAACCAGCTCCCTGGCCGTCCACTAGCCTCAGGACGTCTGGAGCACGCTCAAACATCCTCGGGCGTGCTCCCTCTGGCGGGCCGCCGCTAGGGTGAACTCTGGTGACTGCGAAATCGGTGATCCCAGTCATACTAGCGGCACGTGAAGGGGATGTACAGTGATTTTTAGTGGGTAGGCCCCTCCTCCCGAATCCCTGTTGAGATCCTCGGGTCTGGCCAGGGAAGCTGAAGGGGAGAACCCCTCATAACCATCCGCGCTACCTCCAAGCGCGGTGGTACTCGGCCGACGAGTTTTCCACTGTCGCAAAAAAAAAGGGGGACGTACGCGTAAATAAGCTCTAACCACCAACCAAACCGAGTACAACATTACAACCTTTCGCTAGGAATCGAACTCAGGACTTCTAAAACTAAGACAGTCTTACCACTAGACCACAGATGCGTTTAATAATGTTTCAAACGATATGTCACGAAAGCCATGATAACCTTGCTTAGCAATACATGGACATAACCTAGTCAAGTTTCAAGTCGGACGCATTTGGACGACCAACCTTCAATGCACTAATAAAATCAAGTACATTCACCGGTCAAGTGGCCATGTTGTTCATATTCCATGTAATGCATAAATAGAGGCTAAAAATACCGGCAACAACCGAACGTCGCGACAAAGGGACTAATAAGATAATGAGCTAGTCTCGTGAGCCGAGCCACAAAATAAGGAGATTGCAGAGGGTAAGCTTTTTCTTTCTTTTTTCGAGTGACCTTGCTGATTGCCTCAGACGGCATTGTCAGCTTCACCGGGCTTCTTTGGGGGCCGCCAGAAACTTAAAGGGTTTTTTTATATTAAAAGGAGGCAAACGAGCGGGCGGGTCACCTGATGGAAAGTAATCGCCGCCGCCCATATGGGGTGTCCATGGGCGGCGGCAAAATCAAAGTAATCGCAAATGCGTTGTCGGCCTTGAGGAAGGAGTTGGATCTTGAGGAGGAAGTAGGAATTGGTGTGAGATGGGCCTCCAGTACTTTCACTCACCAGACGAAACAACAACAACGAGTGCCATTGTTTCACGAACCGTTCCTTAAACCGTGTGAAAAGAAGCACCCACGGAGGTTTTCTGGAAGGAGAGGCAATACGCATGAGTGCGTGTCCCCGTGCCCTTCTAGATTCTCCGAGGAGTTTGAATAGGATCAGGTGGGTAACACCAATGAGCAATTCGCACATAGACCCCTTGTACGGACACGGATCTCGGAACAGTCCGAGCGCAGCTGTTGCGAGATTCCGTGTCCGTGATGAGAGGTTGTCTATGAGTGCGTTGCGTAAGCGCGTTTGTATTAAGCTTACTTTCTGCAGTCTCCATATATTGTGGCCGAGCGTTGTAAGTCGGGGCACGGCTAAACAAAAGAAAGGCGAAAAACAGTAGTCAGTTGTCATGTTGCTATCTTGTACTACTATTCTTTCTTTAATCAAAGGGACTATCTGATAGATAATAAACATTTATTTTTTACTAGCTGACCCGGCGGACTTCTTAGTATTTTTAAGGTTTTATGATGAACGGTTGAATAGTTTCTGCGTGAATTCAAGCGTAACAAACAAAGTCACATTCACATTTATAATATTATAGTAAGGATTGAGTGCCTTGGTGCGATTTGTATAGTCAATGTCCAAAAACACAAAAACAGTGTAGAAACATTTTTATAATTATTTATAAATTATTTATAAAATAAAATAACATTTCTAAAACTAAGTATTTCTCCTAAGCCTTGTGGGGCTGACGGCTGTACTAAGACTTTTCGATTTCATGAGAGAATTTGAAAAGTGACATTGCACGCAGTTTTGCACATGCCAACGCTGTTTTGACTCTTATTCCATTGTAATAAGAGATACATTGTTTACATGTTAATGCTCGTGACTATATAGAAAAGAATATAAACTTCAATAACCATAATCTAATTCAGAGCTACATGTTACTTAAGTGTTAGTAACTAGCAAATCGTTCAAAGAGAATGGGTATTCCGATCCTATCAGCAGACGAGCGTCGTCATTGTGTGCCAGTTAGCATTTCAATCAGCTGGGTCGTTTAGCACGGCGACCGATGTCTGCGCAGCCGTCTCGCATCGTCTGTCGATTTAAGTCCCACTTCAGAGAATCAATTGAAAAACAACTTATTTTAACATGCTTAATTAAAGTTTTTCGCTTTTCACTAATACTTATTACGATTATTAAAATCCCATTCTTTTTAAAAATTTTAGTAGGTACCTAATTTTATTAATAATAATAAAAGAAGGACAAGCTCAGTAAGTACCTTGACTTGGCTCACGAGGTTACCGTTAATTTTTGAGTGCATATAGCGGCACAGTGCCATCTATCCAAAGGTTATTGCAACCAATTCGATAGGGTGGTTGTTTTTTATAAATATTTAAAGACTTAAAAGTCAATGATTTACATTTTACAGTAGTAACCATACACTGTTGCGACTTCATTGTAGCATCATCATCAATATACATTTATGGGCAATGGAATTCTATAATTCTAATAGGCGAAATGTTACTAAAGAATGGGGGATTAATCTAAAAATAAGAGCCGCGTAAGCTTCAGCAGATTTATTTTTGTTTCTTTCAGGAAAAGAAATAGATTTCTGTCTGACCTTTACGACAGACATCACATAGTTGTATGTGCACGATAGCGTGTTTCAGACTCTGTTAGTAAGGGTTACGTTTATTAAATTTCTTTAATTGCATAATATAAAATAAGATAAAAGGATTTGAAAATTATAAAAAAATGTATATCACATAGATAATGTTTTAATCCTTCAAAGCTGACAAAGCTGGTAAGTCTAAGTAAGTCGTTATAAGGTTTCATATGATAAGTAATGTACTTTTACCCAGAATCCTCAACCGTTGAGGGCAGTACAGTACTACTTTGTGTGAGGTGAGTCTAGGGTGTGGCAGTAGCAGTAGTATGTGTCACCAACTCCCACAGACTATTTTTTTTACAATACATTAACAGTCTGAATTTTAAAGACTATAAGGGTTATTATTTACAAATTTATTAAATAATTTGTCACAATATTTGTTAAAAACCCATCCATGCCAATGATATTGTTTTCTAAACTTTTATGAAACATTTTGTAAGGATCTACTCGCGATCGCATACCGTGTCCACGTGACTAAGTAACCCGCAAAGGGTTCTAAGCGACAGGATAAAAATATGTAAAATACGTATTATTAGAGTAGATCCCTAATATTGTTTCATTTCTATGCCAATAACTCAAAATTCTGTATCAATCATTTGCGTAGAAAAGTAGCTATCGTATTCGCTGGATCTATTTCGGTAGCATGAATAGGGAGAAATAACAACTGCAAATAAAATGGTAGGAGTTAAAAGGGTCGGATGCAGAAGCAGTAAAAATGAGTGCTGGCTGACCACTATGTAAATATGAGTTATGGCTAATGTGAGATTGCGTTATGTAGCTCTGTAACAGATTTAATAACATGTTGTGATTTTGGCAATTATTTCAACATTTTTCATAATTTCGGCATGATAACACCTCTGTTGGGTATAATCCTCCTTTAAGTACTACACATTATTCAGTCCTGTGCGAGCCTCATCCGCTGTTTCCCGGCCTTCCGAAAATATCGTCTGACAAACTGTCTGTCTTCAGAAAAGAAAGACTCAATAAAATATTACAAATCAGAACTTTCTTGCCAACCAATAAAAACCACAATTGCGTGTTTCGCCGAAGGGGTTGCGGAACATGCCATAATGACATCATCCAATCAAAGAAAGCGAGGCGTGGCCTTCCTTTACCATCAGCAGACCTTTACCATCTTTTGCCGTGACCGTAGAGCAAAGACAGGTGCAATTCAGCGATATATTATCGTCCACCTGGGGATGCCTGTGGAACGTCTCTACCTATTTTATCGTCTGTCGGGGGCATATCAGCTTCTATTTTTAGAAATAGCATTATGGTGAAGTCGTAGCTTATGTCGCCAATATTGTGACCAGTGGATTTGTGCTTGTTAAAACAGGGCAGAGCTTTGACGTTTTATTAAAAACGTATTTGGATGAGTCATTAGTATAATACAAGTTGGAGTTTTTAATGTGATATACCTACACAACATAAGACAACAGAGATTGAAGAATTCCTACTTTATCTGCACAGTTTTTGTATAGTCAATTTATGTCAAACTAAATTCGTAATCTTTGAACGACAGTGTCCTTTTCAGACTTCGATAAGTGTGCAAAGGTTACATTTCTAATTGGTGAATTACGAGTTTATAAATATCAATGTAGGCTAATCCATAATAATTATTTTAATTGTCAAAAGTCACAGGGTTGTACCATGGGAAATTGTGTATTTAGACTGTCAGAATTTTACCTACCACAAGAATAACTTCTGCAGCAATACTACAGTATTGAATAATAATAATTACATTAAAGCATGGCGTCAAAACAAGACGAAAACCTTTGTTATACCTACTAATAAAGAGGTATTTTTATTTTGTATCAATGGATAGTTGAAAATTACTACTAATTCTTTGTCGTGTAATTTTAGTGATGATTTTCTAATTATAGGATGGACACATCTCTAAAAAGGTTAATATCATTCTTTTTCACAGCTGATAAGCGCTTGGCCTCCATCCTCAATTATGACGGATTAGCAGTATCACCAGAAGCAATCGAAAGACAAAAACGATACCAACATTGATTTCAGTTCCACAGACTTAAAAAAAATGATGGTGAGTTAGCTTACCTACAATCGCCTTAGGCGGATTTAAAAGAAAACATACACCGCCGGGACTGGTGTTGAACTGTTGATCCCGGGTTATGTAGGTCTCTTTCCCTTCTCTAGTCTAGTCACGAAAAACACAACAGAGGGGAGGAAAGGCCTACCTATTTAACAACCTAGTATGATAATGTGGGATACCACATTCCCACCTCCTCGGGTAAATGAACGGCTTTCGCCAAGTTCCCCCACAACTTAAAACAGTACCATCGACAAATGCACTTGAAGCCATCCTTAGACGACAGGAGATTATGCGCTTATTTAGACGTTTCCCATGACAGACGTAATGAGCTTAATTGATATGCGCAATGACAATGCACCCGTTGCACGGCCGGCGGGTCGACGACACTTGTTTACAATCCTTCATCTGCATGCTCGTTAATCTTGTTTAAGTCAAACACGCGCTTAAAAGTTAAGGAATCATTCTATATAGTCCTTTTCATAAGAGTTTTTTTTAAATACATTTTACATTTAGATCAGTTTAAGTATTCGATTGTTAGGCAAGTCTGTACTTTATTTTTCCTTTCATACTGATTTACCGGTTTATGAGCATAATACGCGTTTGATATAATTAAAAATTAATTAATTAATTATTCTAAATTAATTTTTGTATTTACTAACATAGTTTTTAAGTCATTTGTGTACTAACAATATTATGGGCAACAGCCTGAAATAAATAGATTTTTTTTTTTTATTTTTTTTTTATATAATATGTTAGATATAAAAGACAAAAACGATAAGATTAATAAAAAAATAAGCTTAATCCATAATTAACGAAGACAATTGGGCTCATTCTGTATGGTAATTGGTAACCCAAGTACTGGCAGCGTTACCTCGCAGAATAACGATGCTAATAAATTGCTGTTCTGTTCATATACTTGGTTAACACATCAAAAGAGTCGTTCAACAGTTTAGCTAAATTTTTCTTACTTTCTTGTATTTTGTGCGAAGGCTACGCATTGTAATAAAAACGACACACATACAACTCACGTTTAATTTTTACATATTGTATTTGATTCCATTGTTATGACGTTTAAAGCCCTTTATAGGTATGTAGTCATCAAATTTAAATGACATGTAAAAAAACGCAAAAGATTTGTAAAAACTGTTGCATTTAAAAAAATAACTTACGGGTTAGTTGGCCCTTTCCTCTCACCTGATGTTAAGTGACGATAAGGCCGAAGTTGGAAGCGTACTTCAACCGGAATCCTCAACTACTAAGCAACATTTGCATATCAATATTTAGTGATTATCTTGGTAGATATAGGTAGATTTTGATTGTCTGAAGCTCTACTTGGCAAAATACATACTTGGTCATCATCCTGAATATACGTATCAATTTAAATTGCAATGTAGTGCTCGCTAACCGAGGACATGAAGAGACGACGAGTCACTCACTGCTGAATGACAGGACAAAGGTACAAGACCCCGACACAAATGGCTCCGTCATTATCCATTTGAATCGTCACCGACACGTCTTACTGGGTCGGATGTCCGATGCATCTTTCTTGTTAGTGGAATTGAAGATTCAAATGCTTTTTTGTGATAATGCTTTTTTGTGATAATGAACTCCAGGGCCACCGGCTTGATAGTGCTGAAATAAGTACTGTTTTTTATTGGGTAAGACTCCTGCATCCTTTCGAAATTTTCAGAGTTCTTGCGGGGAGAAGAGTTTGGGGTTTTACATAAAATGTCGTTTGCCCCATTCCCGTATATAAAACTCAACAAACAAATTGCCTCTTCCTTCTAACTAAATCGTACCCTTCAAGGGACCAGTCTGAAAACCAGCGCTGGGCTGCGCCCAGCACCTTGCTGAGACTTGGTACCCATTGACGAATGACTGTGGTCGTAGTTTAGAATCTCTAGAACGTCTTTGTTTGTATTTTAAAACAAGTCTAAAAAAACGCGAACTTCTCTAAAAGGCACGCTAAAAGACAACAAGACAGCGGATGTGACAACTGCTACATAGTGGCAGAAGTAATATTAAAATAATATTGACCTCCGTTTTAAAAATCAAGGAATTCTAAACTGTGTGTGTAATATTTCATAAAAACTAATAATAATTATGAAATATTTAGGCAATGATAATTCTACGACTGAACTAGAATCAGAGCAACTAGTTTGAAACCATGCGTCAGAAGTAGCTAAAATTTATGAAGCATGTTTTGTTGGGCAGGTTGTTAGTATGTTCTGTTGGCATTTACGATAGTCAACTACAACCCACAAAACTAGCCAGTAAATGAATTTGGGATCTAGTTCTAATAGTTGAAAGAAGTATCTGGCCCATAGTTCAGTTACATTAAAGTAGTTATACGTAAACAGAATGAATTAATTTGTTTACAGAAAATACATGACCTAATTTTGTAATTGGTACTTAAAATCTTATTTATTTTCGTTGACATTGGAATGTGTCCAAATATCGCTTGCGAAAATGATAATATACTTTTGACGAAATAAATAAATATCGGTCTATCGGTGATATATAATTCTAACATTAGCCGGTCGACTTATTGGCCGACATTTACGGCGTTGCGATAAATGACGAGTATAAATTAAGAATAGATTTATGTGTGTTTTCTTTGGAAACTGCGCGTGCGCTGATTATCGCGCCGATTTGACTTGCGACGCGGCAGATTGTTGGAAAGCACCGGCCGGCAATTGTTTCGATAGCATAGTCTCACGTCACGGTAATCCACATTTTGAACGGTTTTTTTTTGGAGAGAGTTTGATGTTGCCGCCTATAGCCTTTACAGCGTCACCGGACATTTTGTGGGCGGCGAGAAACTTAAAAGGTTCCTCAAGCCGTGTGATCGAAACACCGTCAGAGATTTTCTAGAAGGAATGGCATCACGCAATAATGCGTGTCTCTGTCCCCTACTAAATTCTCCGAGAAGTTCAAATCCGAATTCAGGTCGATGATCGACTTGCTGTGCATTTTTTTAACGGTGACACCGAGGAATATTTTAAATGTTAGTAGTTTACATTATAAAAAAATAAAAAATGTTTAGAATATAATCTAAGCTACTAACATTCAAGTGTATGAAGAATGTGGTGTTCATGGAATATAGATTCATATATCTTCATTTCGCCTAAAGTTGGCCATATTCCAAATATTATGACTTTGCCAATCCAATATGTCGTAGCGTAGCACCGTCCGACTTGATCGTATATTGATTCTGCATTAATAAAATCGACAGTTTTGTAAACAAGTCTCGATGTAAACGTTGCATATAGGTACGTGGGTTTATGATGAGTTATGACGTTAAAGAAAGTTTGGGTTTTCATGACGTATGTGCTCTTGTATATTCCTAATGTATCACAAGTTCACAACTTGTCTTGGTCGATCTTATTCTTCACGCAGCTTAGCCTTGTTTTTATGCTAGGGAAAACACATTGCCGAGTACCACCACGTCCGGCGTGATGTGGATGGTTATGGTGGGTCTCTCCCAACTCCCGCTACTCAGGAAAAGGAAGATATACCCACACCCTAGCACATCCCTTCACTTGCCGTCAATGTGATCCGGAACCATCGAGAATCTCCGCCGAATATTCACCCCGGTATCGTCAGCGGCTTGCCAGAGGGAGAACATGCATGAGGATGTTTAGGCGTATTCTGAGGCGAGTCGCCATGTTCTCACCGATCGGCCCGCCCGTGACGTCGCGTTATACCATCAGCTCTCTGCTCCAGAACCTTCTAGAACTACTCGTGAATTTCCTACCGGCCGGTACACCCCTTCATAAAGTGCGCGTGCGCGCGTGTGTGTGTATTTGCGCGCGCGAAATAAGCGACGTCTCCACGAGTCGTGTCGTGGCCACGCCGTCAACGTCAGCTCGCCAAGTAAGTCCAAAATATCATCATCATCCATCCATCCTCAGCTCTCTATTCCTCCCCAATCTGTCCACTCTGCTGTGTCGGCATTGTCTTCTTGGTAGCCGATACATTCTGGTGAGGCTGAACGAGGCTGAGATTGAGGTTTATGACAGCTGGGGACACCCTATTCTCTACCGTCATCTTATTGCGAGGGAAAGAGGTGGGCATACTGCCGCCTTCTTCTCCCGCTACGTCTGTTTGAGACGCAGGTTAGCCTACCAACTGTACGTTGTTGACATTCCACCTGCTCTTACCAAGCGGTTTGCTAGCTCTTTTCTTATGTGAACAGCCAAATCGTGGAATGTGCTGCCAGCTAATGCGTTCCCTGATCACAACAACTTGGATCTATTCAAGGCAATATGAATTTTCTTTGTAAGCATGCAACACCTTTGGCCACATCCTGCTCACTATTAGGCAGTTTAAATAGCTAAATAAAATAAATAAGTGTTGGAAGCTCCTCGCACGGACTCGAATGCTAAATTAATTAACAGTTACCAGTACGCATGGACGTGCGATTTGTAAACCCATCACAATAGTGAAAATAATAAAAATAGTAATTAATACAAAAATATTGTTTGCATCCAAATGAAAAGCAATATAAAATAATTTTATAGTTTTATTATATTAACTAGTTAGGTAGGTACATTTTCAATTTCAAACAATCGTGTCACAACAATATGGCTTAAAATTCTAACATTTTATTCATAATACCAATGTTAAAATAGGTCTATCGACATATTATTGAGACGTTATTGAATAAGCACAAGAAACTCTGCGTGCAGCCGTCACACGATTGTGCGCAATTAGTCTTAACGTGGCTATTTCGCAACTTCATATAATTTTATTATATTGCTAAATATGATTTCACACGCTAACAATTAGTGCGAATGTTAATTCAACTGCCCACTCCCGCGATTAGTTAAATGAGCTTGGGAGTGGAATCATTATTTATATTGTTTTAGGTAGTATACAAGTTTCAAGAGAAGATATCTACCTACCAGTGGCGAAGACTCCATACAACCCGATTCCCATCGGCTTCCCTTTAGGGTCAACATGTTACTTCATACATATAAACAGTATTTCTTAAAGAGTTATATTCATTCACACACAACGGTCAACAGTTTGGTATTAAAATTATGTCGATAGGTATTGTTTTTGGTGCTAGGTTTTTGGTTTTGGTTTTTAGAATTGTCCTTCTTTTTTCCACTCTTCGCCACTGCCACCTACCTACATTTTTTTAACACTTCATTGTAGGAAATTACTAGTATAGGTTACGAAGTAACTATTACCTAATCTGTGGTGTGGTCGCCCACGGACTACGTGGCACGACGATCCTCGCAAGGAGGCTGGCAAAAGCTGGATGAGAGTAACCGTGGATCGTGCTCAGTGGCGTGCACTTGGAGAGGCTTATACCCAGCAGTGGACTAGTGTAGCCTGATGATGATGATGATGATGATGATGATGATGATGACGATGATGATTATGAAACGAAAACTAGTATTAAGGATACCTACGTGGTGTAAAATTTTGCACATTATTCTCAGGGCAGTTTGTTTTTTTAAAGATCACGCGCTACAAGGTATTTCGTGTAGGAGTCTTACGTTCGAGGTGACGTCATTGGTCTCCACTCCATCATATTCACTCGCAAATGTTATGAAAAGTTTGTCATAAATCGTACGACAAGCAAAAGTTCTATATAGCATATCCATAATATATGAAACGTACACAAATTGTGTGATTGTATTATGTCGGAGCGATTACCGTTTTGGCGATTTGTCATATTTTTCGCCCTTATATTAGAAAACATAATTCAAATTATATTATTGACACAGTATGTGTCAAAGGGGTAAAAAAAAAAGAGTTTTAACGGGTTAGTCCTGTGATTCCCCTCGAAAGTTATTACAAAAAAATCCTTTGATAAAACGCTATTTTTATATAAAAAAACAAATTCGGGGATAAATCAGGACTACCCCAGACTCCAAACACTTCCGTATTAAAGTCCGCTCTGAAACGGTGCGGCACATACGTAGGACTCGATGACGTAAACAGAAAATTAATAGAAAAAAACTGACTGTTAATACAGTGAAAAAAAATATATAGCTTTTAGAAGTAATGAGATCTGTAAGGTAAACAATAAAACTAAAATAAATGGGCATACACACCATTATATAAGTAAAACAATAAATCTAGTAGACTACTCTAGTGTGAGCTTGTAACACACAAAATAGCGAGATTGCAAAAGGGAAGCCTCCTACAACCGCGTCCGAGCAACGTCCCACAGAACTAGGGTTGCCACCATTTTTTGTGCAAATAAAGTAGGTACATTGGTTATTAAAAAATAGAAAAGTAAATTATGACAAAATAAAGTACGATTATTTATTTCGCTTAAATACATACTTCTCATTGCTCTTAGCAACTTTTAATAAATTATTATCATTGCTAAATAGCTGTACAGCCATTTTTATGTGTGTTATTTGTAAAAAGAACCACAGAGAACTAAAATATGTGAAATAAAGTACATATTTTCGCGTATTTTATTTTAGTCATAAAGTATAGAGTACAGTTACTCGAAATAACGTACAATACTTTATAATAAAGTACGGGTGGCAACCCTACATAGAACCACTCACTGACACGCACAAACTCACACTCCGCTGCACAAATGCGTCCGAGCAACACACCATAGAACCACTCATTGACACGGAATCTCGCGACAGCAGCGCTCTAGGAGTGTTCCAAGCTGTTCCGAGATTCCGTGTCCATGATGCTACGGTCACACTATCGCGATAACGCGAAGATTTGCGTTGTCGCGAAACGTCTGGCCAAACAATTCGTCCTATTGCGAATCTTCTTTGCGAATACAAATGCTCTCCGCGCCGCTGTCGGTAAATTGCCGCACATCAAAGGGTTTTATCGTGATAAAGTTCACGCGGTTGGCTACGTTTCGCGCGCTTAGTTGACTGCGAGGCGCCCCGAGCGGTTTGAACGTGTTGCATATTCTGATTTGCGTTGATTATGGATTGGAGTAATGAGAGAATATTGGAATTAATAGAATATTATGAATTTTTGCGTACCTATAGAACTATAGATAACATCCACCACTGCCTTTAATTTCTCTTTTTTACCCTTTTATTTATTTTGTTCAAATAATAAAGATGCAGTAAATAATTATTTGCAGACTAAAAATATAGCGCAACCGCCTCTTCAATTTTTTTCTGCGAAATAAATTATCGCGACGTAGCTAAGTTTTTTTGAAGTGGCCAAGCACTTCGTCGTAGATCGAACACGAAGTTTTATCGTGACAACGCGAACACGAAACTTCACGAACCGTAGCGTGAGAGGTTCTCTGTGTGCGCGTTGCTGGAACGCGTTTGTATGAAGCTTATATTCTGCAGTCTCCTTATTTTGTGGCTGTGGCTGTGGTTATTAGACCGCAATCATTTTACAATTGCGCGATTCGTCTTAGATTACCGTAATGTGTTATTATTACTTAGGTTTGTATCTGCTCATGTTATTTACACGGCTGTTTAACAGTTAGCAAAGGGGAGATAGTTAATCTTTGTAATATTTTACCACTAATTTGACTAGATCTGCTACTAGGGTCTAGGTTACGTACCTATCACAACAGGTATACTGTCCAAAAATATAACAATGGTTTAATCAATTGTTATACATGAAACAGTTACGTGCTCTACTGGACAGTGAACTTACTATCTGTGCCTGCAGCTCCGATCGCGTGGACTACAGAAGAATTGGACAACGACATATCCTATAACCTGGCCACAGAATCATCGTCATCAACATCATCATCTCTGCCAATTATTGTTCCACTGCTGGCTGTGACGAACAGACAGAGAGACGTTGAGTTTTATAATATGTATAGATATTTTTTGTTTAATGATGATGAGGGATGATATATGTTAAATGGCATTCCTCCGATTCCAATCCTTTTTAATTAACTATTATTGCTTCTCTATATAAACTACTGTACGGCGGGCGCCGCGCCGCCCGGTGGTATGCGGTACAAACTTTTTTTATGTAATCTGCCAAAAGTTTTCTCCTTTTCTTAAACCATGTTTTATTTTATTTTAATTAGGGCCGCCCACCACTCTGATAAGTGGACGATATTAAACATCTAGCCGGCCACAACTGGATGAGTGGCTGGCGACAGAAAGAAGTGGAAGCGTTTGGAGGAGGCCTATGTCTGAAGGCGGACTGAATGATGGCTGAGAATGAATGATGATGATGAATGATGTTTTATTATTCGAATCTTGCTCCAAAGCTCTTTAGCTAATGACTACTAGTTGCCTGCCCACTACCTACTGACCACTAATTAAAGTTTTATTTATTATACGGAAACGAGAGTATGTATGGTAAATTTTAACTCTTTTTGTATTGAGGATATGGTTTAAAATTGTGAGTCTGCTGCTTCAGTTGCAGCCAATAAATTCATCGCATTACCGTAGGCACCTGAAGTGTTTCTGTGACGCAGTAACTTATCTACATTGGCGAATAGCCTATCGATTCTTGAAGAAATTCGAAATACCAGGACGTTGATTATAATGTCGTCGACCGATATTCTTGGCATGGGATTAGATGCCGATTGACGCGTAAGGTCGTTCCGCCACAGAGCCGACATATTGACTTTGTTCCAGAGATATCAACGTTGTCTATTGGCTAGATCAAAGGGATCTTTTGACTTGACGATAGACTGCTTTTTTTGCTACATCATCATCAGATTATAAACGTCCCAATGTTGAACTCTGGGCTAGGATTTTGCTTTTGAAATCGTGTGTTGTTTGTCGATAGCCTGATTTTGCCAATTTTTCCATATCTTTAATTAGCATAATATCCTACCTAAGCCACGCACCTTGGATTGGATGGATTGGAGGTCTTGGATTTGATGTTGGGAATAGAACCTATTTGGTAGTTTTTTATATTTTTTTATTGAAATTTTGACAGACTTTTGAAACTGTCAAAGCGGTACGAAGTTCGCTGGGTCCGCTAGTTATACTCGTACATATATTTTTTATCGACGAAAAGTGGTGTCGAATATTGGGTTACAAACACTGTGACAAACACCGGCGCCACGACGATTCTCATTTTTATTTGAGAATAAAAAATTGACGCATGCTACAAAGTCTGGACTGGACTATGGACTATTAGCATACTGTATGCGCACGCGCCAGGACTCATCAAGAGTACTAATAATAATAATCAGTATTATCTTTGGACCTTACACCCAGTTATTGATATTAATAATTATGAATAATTGTTACTGTTTATCGATGAGTAATTAATTGTTAATAATCAATTGTCGTTGTTTGACTGTGTTTGTTTACAAAACAATGCACACATACATTACTTGCTTACAGTGCCTCAATACTGCTATTTTTAATCGCGTCTTAGTGGTCTGATTTTGACATTTAGCGGACTATAGAAAAAAACTTTGAAAGCCACTTGAAAAACACGAGATTGATTTTTTCCTGTTGGCCTCATACATTCACTTACAGCGTTACCGGTCGAAATGAGTGATCGAATCACCGTCAGAGTGTTTCTAAAGGGAATGGCATCACGCAAGCGTGGCCCTATTTCCTATAAGATTCTCCAAGGGGTTTGAATCGGATCGGAAGCGGAACAACCCAGCAGTGGCGACCCCGACTTGGGTTGACGTTGACGGGCAGAAACGATTCTGTTTCGATGATGAAAAGCAGATTATAGACCATGGCACCTTGTTCATTATTAAGATCACTTATAATGAAAAAGTTCCCTCAGGCCCTTAAGGATTCCATCATCATAACTGGATTTAAAAAAAATGGGACTAATCTGGAAGTATATCCTTTCAAATGAAAAAATAATTTTCCAAATCGGTGTATAAATGACGGAGTTATGAGGTAACAAACATTAACAAATTGTTACAAACAAAAATGGATCTTTGTTGTCTAAATAAATAAATGAATTATAATTATTAAAAAAAAAACATACAGCCGAATTGAGAACCTCCTCCTTTTTGAAGTCAGTCAAAAACTACTATTAAAAGCGGAGAGAAATTTAGAAACGTGGTTTGATTTGTAGAGCCATCAGCGGCGAATCGAGAAATGCTACAGAAAGATAACTGTAATACTTACAGTTATTTATTATTAGTTAATATTGTTTTTATTAAAAATATTATAGTGACATTTATGTAAATTTAATATTTCTAGAGATGTTTTTTGAGATAATGTAGGCAGACGGTGCTACGCCGCTGGCCGCCGTTGTAGCACCGCACCACGCACCATCTACACTCTCCCATAATTCTTTACGAATGATTGTGTATGTTTGTAAATGAAACGATTTAACAAATCTTTAGATATTTTCTCTGTAGTCCATAGTCCCAGTACGGTAGTTTATTTATTTATTTATTATTTATCTAAATAGGTACACCAACAGCATATATATATAACACTCGTAACAATTTGGATATGGTCACAAAATTCTTATACATATGCCTATTACAGGCGTACACAACATTGAAGGTAACAACATACATATACTTAAAAATAAGAATTTGAAATAACAATTAAATTAATACAATAGATAATTAACAATTAAAATTATAATCAAATGGATAATGGGAAAATAAAATTTGGGATTCATTTACGACTTGGCTGATTCCCTGGTTAATGCCATTTTGTAAAGTGTTCACTGATTGCTTATCGGGGCTGACCAGTAATCTGATATGGAATCTGATACACTACATAGGTAGTTGCAAACTAACGTGGTTAGGATATGCTAAATAAAACATTAAAGTAGCGTGAGTTTATGAAATGAGCTATTTGATTTTAGCATTTTCATATTGTAGGGAGACCTGTGGTACATCACGTCGGAGTCACCACTGTAGGGATATGCCTGGTGGTAGGTAGGATGCCACATTGAGGAAGGCCAAAGGGAAGATCTTCCTCCGAGCTGGGTGGTATAGCTCGGGGACCGAGGTCCAACGGATGTTAGTTGGAGGTGCTATATATAGCGAAGGAGACGGTGTAACTTCGCTACCGCGATGCAGGTTTCCCATACTATTTCACGTCGTAGTATGGGCGACGTTGTTGGTATGCGTTTGTGGTGCCATCTGTTGACACAGTTGAGAAGGTGTTTTGCTTCGTGTCAATGTGCGGCGTATGCGGTAGGTGGAGCCGCCACAATATCACTAATCAGCCATCTACAGTCTTCTAATGGGTTCAAGAACATTAGGGTGTCAAAACTGCCTAGTGTGAGTTTTATTTGCCATTCGTTGAACTGTTCGGAAGAAAGAGTTATAATACCCCTTTATCTAGGTCTGTCGCCATAACAACAATTAGAGTTGCATTGTTGTGTTCTGTTGGTAAGAGATAAGATAAGCCAGTTGCACATTAACGACTGAGGATTACGGGTGAAGTACTCTTCCACTTTCGGCCTTATCGTCATTTACTTGGATGAAGGCCAATCGCAATACATGATTACTAAAAATATTGTAAAAAAAATAAAGAATAAAAAAAAGTAAAAACATTGCCCGGGTTAGCTATTAGTAGTCTTGACCCTTAGAATAATAACGCCTAGAAGCCGAGTACGCGCACGGCGATTGAGGCAAGTTTAACCAAGCCATATGTGGCTTGGTTGGCCGAACGGCTCGCTAGTATCCAAGGTCACGTCGTGTCGTAAGCAGCTCCGCAATTTTTGTTTATAATGACGATTTGTGTCATCAAAGAATGCTTTCACAAGTCAGAATCTAGCAAAAAGGATGCTAAGATTACATATCACCTGTAAAAACAACTAATCAATGTCTATTTTTTCGTAAAACACGATATTAATGTTCGTAAATTTGTATTATGTCATTCCATGTATGTTTTGCTAGATGTAGGAAAATTTTTACCCCATTTTGTGTTCCGAGTTTTTTTTTATTTAGAGTTGTTTTTATCCAAGTCTAGAGTCCAAGAAAGAAAATTTATCACGATTGCTGTTATCAAAGCGCCAGTTATTTAGAAAATAGTTACAGCTACAAGGATTTTAAACTGACATGCTGAAAAAATGTTATAACAGTATTTTTTTCTGATAAGACTGATTTTTGTGCAATAAAGTAAATGAATAAATATTGCCATTCTTATTTATCACCAAACATTGTTACATTTACATAACATTACATGTACATGTTTTCGTGTTATATGTAAGTATCTTTAAAAAAGTAGCTAATGATATGAAAATTGTGGTAGTCATAGCTTCACCGCCATCTTATCTTATCTTTTAGTTAGCTAAAGGCTCGAAATAATATTCAATGCATAATGAGATAAAATTATGCTTCCAAATAGTTTAAGAGAGAAGTGGCAGTCCATTGTCTCTGCCTACCCCTCCTGAAGGATTGAGGCGTGACTATTTATGTATGTATGTACCTTACAATTTTTACTTTTTTTTAAATAATAATCACAAACTTAAATGAAAACATCTTAATGTATATAACAGTTAATTTTATTAATGTATGCCGTTAATATAATAAAATAATATGTAATAATTATAGAAGACAATTTTCTTTTTGTGACTATTGACTTTGTGGCTATTTTCACATAAAAAAATTTAGGTAATTAAAAAAATCATATGTAACAACAATACAATTTTTAAACTATGAAACAAGATAAGAGTTTAGTAACTTACCCATTTACCCCGAGTTTGAGGAAATTACCATTTTACTTGCAACATTTATTCTTACGGCTGTGTGTGTAATGACAAGCTGCTGACGCACACGACGGAGTATTTTGTGCCTCAATATTTTGACGAACTTTGTTTGACACTATCGTTCTAGGCGTTATTATTCTAAGTCTTGACCCCAAAACACTGTTAAATCGACCACACGATCAAATTTCTTTAAACGAACTACAACGTCTACGGAATTTAAAGGATATGGCCAATTTTTCTATGGACGCAGATGTAGGTAGTTAATAATTTTCATTTACAGCAATATTTTATGGTGTTTTGATTTTTTACAATATTTTTTTGTTAAGGCTTTGATTTTGATTGTAAAGGCTAAAGTCATAATAATTTTAAATTTTAATAAATTTGATCGGCTCGATTCTCACGAAAACTATTGGTATTTTTAATAGTCGTTTCGCACGGAGATAGTCTGCTTGCGTGCGCGTTGACCATAACATAGATTAAGTAATAGTAACCATGCTCCTGATAAGCTCGTAAGTGTCCAGGGCCTCCGCCTCAAGTATGTCAATTCAATCGAAAAGTCAGACTTGAGGCCGAGTTGAATGAAACGGTTTAATAGGATGTCGGTAGCCTGCCTAACACGATTTTGGACGTTTTTAAATAGCAGAATCGAGTCTCAGAAGTTCACACACTTATTGTAAGTACACTACTACAGCTAGAGGACATTTTTTATTTACAGGTTTTATTTAAAATGAATCAACTTTTACGGACCCGGTTCGAAACGTCAGGATAAACTTTAAAAAGTAATGTGTAAAATAAATGCGAGTAGATCCGTAAAAGTTGTTTCATTTAAATGTGTAGTGTTCTAAACTTTAGAAAACAATAGGTTTTATTTTGTCTTTAGTTATGTTATCCTCGTTTTTTTTTGCTTAATTTTTTCTTTAATGTTATGTTATGCTTCGTTACTGTGAATTATATATGAAATATCAATTATTTCACTACTAAGTATACATTGCTCTGTTTCGATGGCTGATATAATATGTAAAGAGCATATCGACAACGACGCTTGCACAACTAGGGGTAACTGTCATCTTTTATTAGCTTTTATTTAGTTTCACCTGCTAAAATTATTTTTAACTTTTTAGTTCTTTTTTTTATTAACAAGTAATAAAAGCTTGTATTTAAAAAGTTTTTTTTCTTTTAATTTTTTTGGTATGTTTTCGATATAAAAGTTATCCAGCTGATAGTTTTCAAACTATCATTGTAACCTATTGTAGTGGACTTTCTTTCTAAGCAAAGTAAAACTATGTTTCAGATAATAATATAGTATAATAGTAGTAGTAGGTAGTAGTCTATGTTTAGATACTCCGCTACTAAAAGTTACAGTGATAGATAGCATAATGAACGACTCTGATAGTCTGAAAACTATCAGCTGAAAAACGTTTACTTGTACCGAAAAAATACCAAAAAAGAAATAGGACAGTTATTATAATGAAACTACTTTTATGGATCTAGTCGCGTTTATTTTACACATTTGTTTATCCTGACGTTACGAAACCACGGACTGTGACGGACCCTGCAAAGGGTAAAATAAAGTAGTGTTCGCGAAACTTTAGAAAACAATATAGGACAGTAAGTTGTGCGAGCGACGATATAATATGTATGTTAATGTTATTCCTCATAGTACCACGCCCTAACCCCCTTTACGAATGGTTTACTTTGCAACCGATGCAAAGTAAATGTAGTCTGGGCTTGGCGCACTCCATTAGGCGGCCGGCTCAAAGGCCGCCTCCTCGGGAAACAGCGGCCACTGGAACACGCCTGCACAAGACCACGGTAATAGTATCTCGTGACAAGACTACCATAAACCGACAAATCCTCAATAGACTTTGAATTTTATATTTAAGGCTTATGGTTGAACATATATTGAAGAAAGGAGGTCACTAATAGTCGATACATCTTTGGCCATGTTTGTACCTTGAGGTAAGTACCATAGATACCAAAATGTAAAGAAAAAATCGAGGATTTCGATCATTTTGCTTTTATATTTAGATATACAACTAGATAATACATTAATAAAGTTGTTAATTACTTGTAACACATTTTTATCATGTGGTAACATTGGATGTTCAATTGCGTTTAGTATCAGACTTCTCCAAAACCTGTAGTGTTAAAAAAATATTTTATTTGCTGTTAAAAATGGACGACAAGTAGATGCATTAGCAATAAGTTAATGCATCTACTTGTCGTCCATTTTTATCAATACACAATTTAATGGGCGTAAAACAATAACAAATAGAAAATAATAATATTAAAATCTCTCTGCAAGTAACAAAACGCTACAAAATGTCAAAATACAACAAAAATGTCATAAAAGTCATTCCGTTCGTTTCGGCGTTTCGGGGTGCTTCGTTGTTTTCGTTTGCGATTCGTATTTTTATTTAATACCTTGGCTATTCCCTGTGGTATTCCGTTTTTCGTCGTGATTTGATTCTTGTTGATAATCGCTTCCTGAGGCTGGTTGATTTTTGCTAGTTAAATATTACAAATATTTTTTAATTTAGTGACAAATTTATTTTCAGTCTATGGAGTGTACAAAACTGTGAGAAACTTACTTTGTGGCAAATGTACAATAACCCAATTATTCAAAGAAATACAATTGGAGGTGTTCCTGCAATGTAGTGGAAACTAGAGGCACCACTAGCTGAAGACTTAACTATTACAAACAGTTGAGTCATTTTTGTGACAATCACTGCACAAGTATGTGTCAGATAATAAAATCAATGAAGCATAAGCTGCATAATACACAATTTGGAGAAAACTTATGACCAATCATAAATTCCGAAAAGCAGTTTGTTCTAGTAAAGATATTGGTAACACAACAACACATAAAGTGAGTAAGCTATAAGACTTCACTAACAGCAAAAAAAGACAAAAACTGTGCACCCCATGGCCCAAAATGCTACCCGGCGCCGGTGTGAAATATATTTCGCCATAACATCAATGTTAGTAGCATTTTTGTGTTCCGTCAGTTAGAGATAAGATAGCCAGTGCCTCAGTAGTTGAGGATTCCGGGTGAAGTGCGCTTCCACCATCTAGCTTATCATCACTTAACATCAGGTGAGATAAAGGCAAAGTACTTGCTTACCCGTAAGGAAAGTCAGCGGTTTTTAAATCTGACCTATCAGTGCCCCAAAAAGTAAATACTATCATACCAATTCAACAAAGAGTTACGGTAGCGGGAATTGTGAGAAATCCTAAAGAATGTAAACAGTACAATAGATATTCTAAACAGTATTTATGTGCAATTAACGACAACATATTGTAACGGAAGAGATAAAACTACCATTTTCAACCTTGGCTCGTACAATATGAATAATGACGTCATGTTCCCTACCCCACTGTAGTGAATTCTTCACTGTAGAGATTTCTCAGCAGACCTGAGACTAGCTGGAATTTTCCAGTCAGTTCTAGTAGTCAAACTAAATAGGTTGGTAACCTATGTTTAAGGTAGTACCTATACAAAAAATTAAGAGTTCAGGGCGCCACCAAGTCTTCTCCAAGTACTTAAAAGTCAGCTTAGGCTACAAAGTTAATGTTAATTTGGTTATAATTAAATGATGAACAGTGATCGGAATAGGTAGGGCTAATTACTGTATTGATAATAGTAATTTTTAATGTTCTCAAGTTATGTCCGGAAACCCGGACAGTTGTTCCGAAAAAAAATATTGTCATAAAGAAGTCTCCATTAATTTTTGTCTATATTCTTCGAACTTTAGGTGAATTAGCCCTACCTATTCCGATCACTGATGATGATGAATATTGGGTTGTGTTTTCCCTCGTCCAAATCGTCGTAACATAAAGCAACCTACCTATACTAAGCAATTTGCATTAAACCCCATTAAAAACACACCTTCACATCAGACTACCACAATGGCATATGGTTGAACATTTATTGAATAAATTTGACAGTTTTCGATAGGTTTATGTGCTGGCTGTCTGTACTAAAAGGATTGATTAGCCGAAAAAAACAAATATTCAGAGACTACAGATAATATGACCATTAGCTTAGCTCTATACATTCCGAAGGGTAAAGAAGAACTGGGAGAAAGGAGTGGGCGCACACCCGCGAACTGAATCATAGACAAACAACCTCCTCCGCTCAATAAAATTGTTGTTTTGGCAGCACTTTCTCTGCAGTAAAGCGATAATTACAATTTCAGACGCTGCGTGCGGTTGGTACCGCTGGCGACCACAAGAAACAACTGAATTATAAATATTAATAAGCTGAGGTTTCCTAGTTTTCACGGTAATTACGATGATAGTGTGTGGGCGTTTTCACGACTTTGAATAGATGTATGGTAGGTGGTAGCTGCCAGATATAACGGGAAAACTACGGTGTAAGTTCTGCTCTACAGGAAAAATTTCATAGATCTAATATTGGAGTTACTGTTATTGCAGTTATTATTGTCTTAAGGTTGCGAGAAGCGCTGTCGCTGCCGTTTCGTGACTTTTTGGTAACGACAATGTGTTAACTGTTTGTACGATAGATGACTTTTAGGATCTTGATTAAACTTAAAATCGACAAAAATCACCATCGCCCTGCAAAAGAAACATTAGAAAACGATATGGAGCTGATTTCTTCTACCCACATATTGTTAAGGCTTGAAGGGCCCTGTCTTCTGTGCCTCTGGTATTTTAACAAAATAACCGGTGAAACGTTGTGAATGATAGCGACGCGTCTCGACGCCGACACCCCGTGGCCACACCACTGTCGATTCAAGCAATTCCCAACGTTTCGGCCGCCATTAAAATTGAGATTGTGGCCATCAGAGCGGCTCGTAACCGAGTTAACTGCCGACCTAATGAGCGAACATTTGCTAGTTCCAGGGGCGAGTGAAACGCGACTTCAAATGGGCGCGGAAACCATCACTTCATATGTTTACGGAACAGTGCCAGTTGTTGTTTATTTTATTGGTATGTCCCGAGTCTTATAATTAGTTCCATCTAAACAACTTTGGCACCAAAGTTTATGACAACCGACCAAATTTACGTCTGTCCTTGCTTCAGAATTAGAATATATCCAGCCAGACAGAGTATAGTGATATGTCTGGACAGCAGTAAGAGTATTATAAGAATTTATGATATGAGCATTGGTATACGGTATTAATAGTTAAACTCGTACGTATAAACTCCTAACTACAAATAGTATTATAAATACGAAACTGTGTTATGTTGTCCTTCTTGCACATAAAAGCTGACGGTTGACATGATTTTTGCACAGAGATATTTGAACGGTTTTGAATGTAATAACCCCAGATACATGGAAAACCGAATTTCACGTGAGCGAAGCCACATACAAAAGCTGTATGTAAATGTTTACATAGACATAGCTTATGACCTCAGATAACATTCGCATCGCATGTTGGTGGATTTTCGAGTCTAGATTAGCGGTTGTGGACGAGCAACCTCGGAACTTTTAACGGCCTGACATCTTTCTTTATAAGAATTCTTCACTTTAATATCTATTAATTATCTCCTGGGTGTTCGAGCAGAGCACATGAGGCATACAATCGGTCTAATATCTCTGTTTAGTTTTTTTTTTAATTCAATGTCTAGAGTTTGCGTTGTTTTTCCACAAAATAAACAATCACTTACCTAATAACCAGATCCAAGATATCCTCCCTGTCGAACACCTTGCAGTACAAATGCAAGATCTTCAGGCAGGAGTACTGCAGTCCCGTCCAGCTGAGCTCGGCCGACTTCAGGGCTTCGTCCCATAGGCAGTTGTCGTGTCTCGACAGGCACAGCATGCCGTCGCGACCAGTCTCCGTCGGAGGCATTTATTCTTAGGCCTTTGACGAGATCGTCAACTGTTTCATTGATACACGCATTGGCGAAACTGCTTTCTTCTTTGGACACTGTTCAACTGCAGTTCACTTGTTCAGTAGCACTATATAGTATCCTGCTTTTAATACCTGTTTCAAAATGTTATGTCATTGGTGTTCGTGAAGCTCGTTAGGAAACAGAAAATGTTTTACATTGCTAATATCCTCGTTTGAAAGTAAATTACGAGAGCTAGTGAATCAAGCAAACATTTTTTGGGTATACAATTTCTACTTGTAACTTAGCGTTAACTTAAATTAGATAGACGAATAATCTAATCTAAATGCTTTATCTTCTATTGCTATTAGATTAACTCATGTGGACTATGGAGAAGTACTAAAGAGGAAAGAAACGCCGATTTCTTCTTCTTTTTACTGATTCTTCTAGTACAAAGTTTCTCGACGTAGACTTACGAATCGATCGATGTCGTCATGAACGAAGAACAAAAGGACGAACGAATAAAACCTGAATTAATGAATCATTTTATTTATCTTTTTAAATTAATCTAATGTATTCTTAAGCTCTACCGTTTCTCCGTTCTATTAAAGGACTTAACCAACATCAATTATTTCAATAATCAATCCTATACTAAAGCCAGTACAGTCAACAAATAGCAATACGCCTGTCGAACTAGTACGAAACTGGTGATAATATAATAATACGAATTTAATAACAAACCATACAGGAAACTGTAACTATTAGAATAACAAGGAAACCCGCTCGGTCAGATAGTTATGAGTCCTGTGTTATGAGTAAAAAAAAGTCCTAATTTAAACAATTAACCGTAACCGCTTTGTCTTTTGATTTATATTTTTGTATATTTACAAGATAAATTAATGATATTTTACCCCATCCCGACCAAGATTTAGAAAAATGTGAGGCATCTTGTAGAGCGACTTCTTTAGAGAATTTAAAATGTTAAAACGACATAAAGAATGAGTATGAGTATTTAAATAAAAACTCAGTAGGTAGCTGTTTTGTTAAAGATAACACTATGCAATGTAACCGTCCTATTTGGTAGAACGGTTGAAGAGTTATCTCGTGACTTGTTTTATACTTATCTGAGCACCGGGACTTAAAAAGGTTTCAAATTATTGATAGTAGACATCGTGCCTTTTAAGTGACTGCAACACAAACACTTTACAAAGGCAGACTGGGTGTACTGATAAAAAATCTCACTTTAAGACTGATGCTTTAGAAGAAAATATAATCCCATTATAAAAAACAATACAGACAATATTTGAATAGCAAAAATAAGTGCTAATATAATAAAGAAGTGATGTTCAAATTTATCACTACTTAATATGCACTGACGTTTATAAAATACGTTATTTTGACGATTTTTATCAACAAGCAAATATTTTCAGTCATTTATAAAGTAAATACAAAAATGCATGTAAATATTAATATAACGATAACGTTACACAAGATAAAAAATGTATTACTGGAATATCAAAAGAACTGCAACATTTTGGTAGCGAAAAAACAGCATTACAACATTTTAAGAGTGATCGTAAAATTGTAATAACTTTGATGGCGGATGCTACCGGCTCATCAGTTTAATAGCAAACGCTACATTTATTGCAATACTGACATCATGGCGTGCGATAGTGATTGAAGAGCACTTTGACGCATTTACTGATGTAACAGTTTTTACACGGGACTTTTAAGAAGTTTGCAGGCATCATGATAAAAAAGATAGTGGAATGAAATATTATACAATTTGAAACAAGACAAAGTGTTTAAACAATTTCACGAGCGGGATTCGTGCCCGCATCCCATGACACGCTGGGTCAGGTGCACTACCAACTATGTTATCGTGGCTCTATCCAACTCGCCGAAATTAATCAACACTATCTACTCAGACTCTGTAAGCCAAAGGATTTAGGAGCCCTATTCAATGTCAACACTACGTCATCAACGTCCGATCTCAATATTTTTAACACTGCCTTTTTAGGGTTTCGTACGCAAAGGGTAAAACGGAACCCTATTACTAAGACTCCGCCGTCGTCCGTCCGTCTGTCTGTCTGTCCGTCTGTCCGTCTGTCACCAGGCTGTATCTCATGAACCGTGAACCCTTAGGTGCGTTCCGTTTTACGCAGAAAGAGCTTACAGTCTCTTTTGGTCTGGAAGTATGGTGTTAGTGCCGGGACTTAATATTTTGTATGATGGGATCCCAGACAGGTGGTAGATTCCAACCATCTTCTCTATTGAAATTAGATTGTTTTTTAATTTCAATAGCCTTCGTAATCGTAGGGATAAATCGTTGTTCTCTAGCGAGTATTTGTGGTTTCAAATGTTCAAATAATTTTTAACGCAATTTTTTATTTTATTTTTGTAATTTGTTCGCAACAAAATTTGCGTTAAAAATTATTTGAACATTTTATAAATAGCATGCTTACTTCTTAACTGATTTGTAAAAATATTATAATCGGATGTCAGTGACGGTAGTTGTTGACATTGAATGGGCGCCTTTGGCTTTCAAAGTAAAAAGTGTTGAATAATTTCGGAGGGCTGGTTAGAACCACGATAGCTCAATTGGAAGAGCACCTGACCCGGTATGTCAGAAGGGTGCAGGTTCAAATCCTGCTAGTGGAAATTTTTTCAACATTTGTTTTTTTTCTTTGTGGTTTGTCAAATCTGATGTAATGGTTGGGCTTGGGCCCCTCTACATACTGTCATATATGTTCATAATTCGCATACTATGAACATATATGATATATATGTTCGCGGGTGTGGATGTTTGCGGTACCGTCGTTGTTCCTGATTTTCTTATCACAAGTGCTTAAGAGGAAACACTATGGTCGACTGATTATATGAAAAGTAGAAAAAATCAACGTTTCGTAGTCCTTTGTTTCCTCCTCCAAACCTGAACCGATTTAATTACTTTTTTCATTAAAAATTAAAGGAAGGCTTTGGCTGTGTCCCTATGTTTTGCTTTTTTTCATAAATAAATTATTAAAAAAGATATAATATAATATATATTAAAAACCTTAAAAATTGGCCAGATTTTTGCTGTGTTCAGACATCCAGCAAACAAATTTGACGAGATTATATAAAAAAAAGCAAAACATAGGGACACAGGCAAAGCTTTTCTTTAATTTTTAATGAAAAAAATTAATGAAATCGGTCCAGTTTTGGAGGAGGAATCAGGGGACTACGAAACGTTGATTTTGTCTACTTTTCATATAATCAGTCGACCTTAGTGTTTCCTCTAATTGTATTTGGAGTTAGAGCAATGTATGCGATGTTGTCTAAGATTTAAAGATATTTAATGAATACACATGGAACACATCAATAATGTCAACATTGTTGTTATAATGTTCTAGTTTAAAATTAGGTTTGTTAAAAACAACTAATTTTAAATAAAGTTTGTTAAAAACAACCAATTGCAACTGCTACATACAAAATCGTATATGTCGATAGAAGGTTAGCTTCAACTGGCTTCAAGTCTTTGAGGGTCTCAAGATTGATGCAAACTTCTAGTTGGGATTAGGATTGCCTTACATGGTATTCTTCCAATACGTTTAGATTTGCTGTACTAAATGCGCAATACTAGTTTCGATTTATGTAATAAGTACCTACCTTATTAGTTTGAAGTAGCATTTGTGGTCCTTAGAACTGCTGGACAAACGCCTCCCTCAAGGATAAATAATTTTGATAGGAATTTGCCATAATCGCCACGCTTGGCAGGCGGGTTGGCGATCGCAGTAAGGTGAGAATAATCACAGAGAGACGCTGCTGCCCATCCTCTGAATGGTCCCATAGTCGCCTTCCACGACACCCACGGGAAGAGATGGGGTGGTGCAATTCTTTACCCCCGGCACCACACGGGGAACTGACTGACTTAATATGCCCAATTCTTATTGTCACAAAAAGATATACTTTATGAGTAGTACATAAAACGCATCAGCATTTCAACATCAACATCAACAACAGACATATGTATACGAAACAACAAAAAAGAATTTGGCAGTGTTGTCGCATCATAAACAAAATATAGTTAACCTGATGCAATTTTTTTTATTAAGTATCTACATTGCATGTAAAAAAGATCTATAAAATAAAAAACATAGTTTCTAACGTATGTTTCTTCGAAATGTAAGCGGTCATCGAACCCGGCGCGGCGATATATCCGCTGTTGCGGTAATAAAACTGTCCGCGAGCCAATAGCACTAAAGTCTGACACATACCGAGATTTGTCTCGAAATTCGAGTGATTTGACCCCATAATGGCGACATTTATTTTTGTATAGGTACATTTTTAAACTACGCGTCAGTTTAAAAATGTATTCTATTCTATTTTTAAAGTTTAAAAGTTTTTAAAGGGGCGTACCGTACACCAAGAAGGTTTAAGTATCCTAGGCCTTTTTATACCCAACCTGTGACCGACTTGTACCACGGTGCTAAGTGCACTGTGGTGCAAGGTGCAACTCGTTAATAAATACCATAATTATAAATTTGATTTGGAATGGCAAATAAAAACTAGAACTAGGCTTTCAGATTATAAACTACAAGAATTACAATTTCGGAAAAAAAAAATTCTCTCTAAAAAAAATACATAACGTATCTGTTACCAAATAAGAAGCAAATAAGTAGGTACCTACCTAACTAAAAAATGTTTTAAATTTTCGTCTAAAAGCTAGTTATAACTGTGGTCCGTGTTAAGGTCGCTTGTACCTTCACCTAAACGGTTTAAGACTTTACAATAGATAATAGGTCAAGATGAGCCTGCGTCGACTGCGAATCATGTAAGGCTTCTAACAATACAGTAAGTAGGTCATAACTCGCTGTACTGGCGGTTGACATGGATCTTAAGATAAACGGATTAAGGTCATTATTATAATGAGTAGTATATTGCGGGCTAAAAAGGTCTATGTTTATTATTACGACTAGTTTACGGAGGCTACACGATTGGGCATTAAGTCACAGCGGGGTCCTTCCTATAATTCTTGTATAATTCTACTGCGAGCTAAAAGGGACTATGTTTGTTATGCTTCAGTTTTTGGAGGCTATACGATTGGGTACAATTTTCTTTTTTCAAACTCTGTAATATAATACCTAATGAAACTCCTTCGTATAATTCTACTACGGGCGCCAAAAGCGACTTTGTTTTGTATGATTGCGACTACAATTTTCGGAGGCTATACGATTGGACATTATGTCACAGTGGGGTTCTTCGTCGTCCTATAATGAGCTGATGATGACGAAACTTATGTTATTTTAGACTTTATTCAACGATGCTTTAATACTTATTACCTTAATGCTGGTAATCTGTTCAGCCTACGAACTATTTCGCTATAATACGATGCCTATGACCTCACCGCGTGCGCTGCGCGTTTGACAAAATAAGGCTGGTTGCTTTACCTCCAAGGTCGAACAAGTGAATGAAGCTAGACAAATCACAGTTACTTTACATTACTTTACAACTATCACGTTTTTGTTTTTACAAAACAATGGGGATGCGCTTAACCTTCGTATCACCTGGGTCTAGTCTAGTAATTCAATAACGTCTCAATAGTGTGTCGGTGGCCTTATTTAGATATTAAGACTATGGATCACTACACACGATTGTGGACGTTTTAAAATCGCAGAATCGAGGCCTTTATTATGTATAGAATAATCCTTTGGCGCTCATAGCGTGATATTTAAGAGTAAATATGAAAGCGCACTTCAACTGTAATTCTCAACAACTGAGGAGCTGGATTTATATCTAACAGTCCCATACAACCACGCTACTGTCATTGTTGTCATGGTAACAGACTTAAAAAAATTGGATGTTTGTTTGAGAGAATTTTAGATGACATTTTCAGCTTTACCGGGCTTTTTTGAGGGCGGCGAGAAACATAAAAAACGAGGTTTCCTCAAGCCGTGGGAAACGAATCACCTTCGTAGGTTTTCTAGAGGAAACGGCATCACGTACTAGTGCGTATCCCCGTGCCCTACTAGATTCTCCGAGGGGTTTAAATCGGATCGGGAAGAAATAGGATGGTGGAAGCTGGCCTGGCGGTCTTAGAACAAGCTCTACATAAACCAAACAGAGTACAATATAATAAACACATATTACCTACCTACCTTCCGTTGGGTGGGAGTCGCACTCGAGACTTTTGGGTGCAAAATCGGTGGTTTAATATGCTCAGACCTTTCCACATGGGCATAAAGGTTTACGAGCAGTTATATCACGGCAATGAATAATATACGAGCTTATCATTTGATGCCTCAGGACAAATAAGGGAGGGGCCACCTTGACCCAGGCCAGGAGTGAATTGGGCTTAATGATACTCACACATTTTTATATGGAAAACGTTTTTAGTTTATTATTAACTGCCGTATTACCGTGTTTTTTCATTAAGGTACTTGTGTCTAAAATCTTGTTTAAACATTGAAGCAATTAACAAGGACTTGGGATATTTTTGAGACTTCTTTTGGTAAACAGAAGATGAGATCAGTTTTATTTTAGGAATAGTTAAGTAATTGAAATAATAAATAATAAATTCTTTTAGATTAAGGTAAAATATTTAATTATTGTAATTATTTGTATGTATAATAATAAATAAATAATAAATGTTTCCCACACTCACACCAATTATCTAGCCCCAACAAGAGCTTCCTTAAGAAACTCGATAAAATGGTTAACTAGACAGCGGATAAACATACTTAATATACTTAAATACATACTTATTATACATAGGAAACACCCAGACCCGAAACAATTTAGAAAAACAGGTATTTCTAAATTGACTCGACCGGGGATCGAACCCGGGACCTCAGAGATGGCGACACCATGAAAACCGGTGTGCAAGCCACTCGACCAAGGAGGTCGTCAAAATGTATGTTAATTAAATTTTGAACTAACAATTACTAACGTAGAATTAAGTACAATTGTTACTAACGTATACTAATAATCTATAGATGTATTCAGTTAATACATGTTGCTAGTTATAACGTAATTTTTGTAATTTTGAGGTAATTGAATTACCTATCATGGCATAAAAAATTCACGGATTTCGCAGTCCCCGCAAGAATCGAAGCATTGAAAATGAATACAACAATTTACGAAAAAAAATGAAATAATGGTAACACATTTGTGATAATAAACAATATATGTTTATCAAAGTGGCATTTCCTAATCAACTTTTCAACAATGATTGTTTTTTTAAGTTATCCAAGTTATGTACCGTTATGAAATTCTAATGATATTTATATAATGTTATTATTTATTTTTATTATCTAAAAATTAATTAATTATTTAGGGTTTTTTAGAACTACGCTACGGCACCTCATCCCTATGAAACAGATCGACACACAGATTTTGGTAGTCAGCTGGAAGAAAAGATCGCTACCTATTGCAAATGGTACAAGAGCTGATAAAAATTTTTTTTTTCAATTGTATGAATTTATAAAAACAAAAAACTTATTCTCCTGTCATATTATGTAGTTTTATAAACTGCACGACAGTTTTTATTAAGTTTTAAGACATGGTCCAACAAAACGCGTACGCAACGCGCGCCGGACCACCACTGCACGCCAAGATATAGTATGTATTGAAACTTTTGAGACGGTAATATGCTAATCTAATTAATATGCTGTCAAACAGAGCGCGAGAGCTGGTATATGGAATGGACCGTTCTGACGCTCTGACGCGCTCTGTTTAATATCTATCAGTATAATTGCCTTGTCAAACAAAAATTTGCAATGCACTTTTTTGCGAATACTAAGTTTCACATTTTCTATAAATTCATTAATCAAACCTTCATATACAAAACAGACGAGGTAAATAGATTTATTATCTCTAAAAGTTAAAAGTATGACTATATTAACCTACTTCTTTTCTATACACACCAAGATGCGTACTGCTACTGTTGCCTACTGCTTTTATAAAAGAATGATTTTGCTAAAGTTACTCGAAAATGTTTCAGAAATATTACCTACCTACCTACCCTAGCATATTAGGATTTCATATTAAACCTTCATATACAAAACGGCTCTGTGTATGGGCATTATCATCCTACAAGCGGTCCATTTGGAAAAATGTTCAATGTGCTTCTGCAAGATCATATTATCCATACATTGTTATTACAAATGTCTCAAAAGTACACTTTTACACTGAGTGCTCCCTCGTCGGCGTCGGCGCGGCGGAGGGCGCGGGAGCGGCGGCTGGCAGAGCAGACTCGTGCTGAGGGCGAGCGGCTTGCGCGCGAGCGACGCGAGCAGAGAGCGAGGGAGAAGACAGAGCTGCAGCGGCAGGTACGTACTGCTTACCTCAGAAGGGGTCTATGAGGCAGGGGACACGGCAGTAGCAGGTTTAAACTGCTTGTAAGGGGGCCTTAACGGAGTAGACTCGAGCCGCGTGAGCAGAGGCTAAGGGAGAAGATAGAGCTGCAGTGACAGGTATGAACTGCTTACTTAAAAGTAGGGGTATATACAGTGGAAGAGCGGAGAAGACTCAGACTATGGACAAGCAGCAGGAGCAGAAAGTTAGAAAGAAGCTATTTTCTCGCTATCTCTCAGCTTTTGCCACTCTCTATAGGCAAAGGTAGGTACCAAAAGTAAAGAACTTGGTAGATGATACAAGATGATGTAACAGTCGTTTACTTTTAGCACATTAGCAGGTATTAGGTAAAAAAGACGATTTTACTGTCTCAGTCAGTCCAAAACCTACATATAAGGTCACTTTTTATCAACTGCAAATATTTTGACAAAACATCTAATTATATTAGAGAAATAAGGCCCTATCATTTAAAAAAAATTAGGCTACTTTTTTTTTTTCACTTTTCCTGACACAAAAATTGTAATATTTTTAAGAGCGGCCTCTCTGTCGGTTTTTTTGAATGAAACTAGGGGCACGTGTAAGCGGTGAAGGTAATGCGGCCTCTCTGTTTCAGCTCCTTTGAATTGAAACTACCGAAAGTGCTATATTTTTCTTTTTAATCGAAATGTCTTTTGGCGTTTTTCTTGAAAACTAGCGTAGCGTATAAAAATTTAAGGTTTTTTCATAAAAATAGTTTATATATGTTGTTTAATTTATTCTTAAAATATTTGCAGTTGATAAAATGTGACCTTATATATGCGACACATCATCATCATCATCAGCTCATTTTTATGTCCCCACTGCTGGGGCACGAGCTTTCCCTATGGATGGATAGGGAGAACGTTGGGGTTGGTGCGGGTTGATGGTTGCCACGCGGGCACAATGCGGGTTAGTGGGTTATACATATATAGCGTTGCCAGGCGTCCGGATAAAGCCGGACATTAGGCTTTTTGATTGCTGATTAATAATAAAGTAGGTATGTACTTCAACTGATTTGGCATTCAATTTTATTTACATTTCATTAGAATTTAACATTTATAGTAATAATCAAAAAAGCTTGATTTTACATACAATTTTTTTGTCGTTCCCTATTAATACCGATACACAATTACACAGAATCCTCAAAATTTTTACCCAAATGTCCGGCTAAACTGGCTGGTCTGTCCGGCTATTAGTTTTGGTGACCTGGCAACCCTAGTTATATTTACCTACCTATGCATGGTTAATACATATGCGACATCGCTGCGTTTGAACGCGGCGTTTTGGACGCGCGCTTAGTACTCTTTCTGCTTAGCCAGACCTTTAAAAGTAACTCGTCATTCTGAGACAAAAGAAACATGCCACTTGTTTGAGTGAAACAGTTGACAGAACAATAGATATTAGTGATGTTACAGTTATTCGATTTACATACACTAGGAACAACACTCTTCTCCATCGAGTCAGAATTAGAAAACAGACGAGGTAGGTAAATAGATTTATTATCTCTAAAAGTTAAAAGTATGAATATATTAACCTACTTCTTTTCTATACACACCAAGATGCGTACTGCTACTGTTACCTATTGCTTTTATAAAAGAATGATTTTGGTAAAGTTACTCAAAAATGTTTCAGAAATATTACCTACCTACCTACCCTAGCATATTAGGATTTCTTTTGTAAAAACTAAACCCTTTAAATTTAATATTTTTATCAGAATTTATAACTAAGTAGCTATAATCTCCGAAATTCTTAAAGGTAGGTAGCTTAATTTATTTTAGGTATTCCAATTTTGAATCGACGTTGCGTCACAGAATAACTAATCAGCTAAGGTTATGAGCCCAATGTACAAAAAAATTAAACACATCTTTCAGTTTAATTTATTAGCAATTGTTTAAGATGGTTAATGTTATATTTAGAAATATAATAAAGCAGTTCCCACGATTCTTTTACCCTTCCATTCTATTCTTTTACACGATTGTTCTAAGTAACATAATCACGAAACTAAAGTCTTAGTAACTACCTATGATATTACAGGATGACTAGTTTTAAGTACCTATCTGTTATGAACTGTTATGAAAAGTTATTTGCATATAAAACACGGTACTACATTATGCAGGTTATTGCCTCTCTCAAATGTCAAAACAAAAACAAAAATCACATTTGAATTTCGAATTTATTGTCTCCGGAACTTAGTAATCAACCGGACTTGGATTTCTAGGCGTAGAACGGTAGTTAATAGTTCTTTATAAATAGGTCCCAGTTTTATTAACAGGTTCACTGTCCACAACTTATAAAAATGGTTAATTCAATTGTTACGGACCATATGTGGCCTGCGGGACAGTGAACCGGCTAAGTTTTTTTAACTAACACAACGAATCTCTACGTTTTAAGAAGAGACACGGACAAAGACAAAACAGCATCACCTAAGTATCTACCTACCTAAAAATTTGAAACTGGCAAAGTCATACTGAGTCAGAACAAGAGATTGATTGATTCATTAAAAATTAAAAGCGCTCAATTGTTTTTCAAAACTAACGACGTTCGAATTAGTGAAGCTCCAGTAAATGCATTGTACCTATTTGCTAAACAAATGAATTACGCCAAGAGCCATTCAGCCAATTAGTCGGAGAAAACAAACATTGTATTGTTGCTATTGAATGTTTAGAGTAGCCGGCTGAGTGGTCACGTACGCGGGAGCATCTCTAATGATTGTAATGTTGCTTGCTTTTATGAACTTGGTAATGCGATACTGATGCGATTTAAAGAGTCGCTAACGTGTTGCCTTTGGGAAAAACCGTCGTTACTAGGTATGCGTTTTATTTGGCTGAGAACAAATTACAATATTGACAATTATAATTTGTGTTGTTCTTGGATGACGTAACGCTTCTGTCTGTTCTGCATTTTATTTCTCTATGGTTTTTAGCTGAAAAAAGTTAGGTTTGGTACCTATAACTACTTAATCTGTGCCTATACCGATTTGGTACGATATACAGCTAAGAAGTCTGGTAATCTGTATATAATTGTTGCTATATGACTATGTAGCCCGATGGCGCAGTGGTTAACACGTCCGGTCTGCGAGTGCTGAGGTTAAGCAACTTTCGCAAAGGCCGGTCATCGGATGGGTGACCAAAAAAATGTATCATCTCGAACTCCTCCGTGCTTCGGAAGGCACGTAAAGCCGTTGGTCCCGGCTGCATTAGCAATCGTTAACAACCACCAATCCGCACTGGGCCCGCGTGGTGGTTTATGGCCCGTTCTCCCTATCCGTCCATAGTGAAGGCTCGTGCCCCCGCAGTGTGGAAATAAAATGAGCTGATGATGATAATGATGATATGACTAAAATCAGTTGCTGATTTTTTATGATTAAAGAAAAAAAAACGAGCAACGGTTCCTGTCGAAAATTAATACCATAGTTGTATTTTTTTTAAATATTTATGTGCCCATGACATTCGAACTTTCGAACCTAATTAGGTGACTTTTTATTTTAATTAGATGCATAAAGCGATAAAAAATTCGGACCATTAACTATGTACACTTGTTTATGAAAGTTCTATTGTAAACTAGTAGGTAATTCGAACGACAACAATAGAATGTATCAGCAACTCAATAGTTGCTTGTAGTCCGACTAGACCGCGTGTTTGTAGATTCCAAGCCAACACAATGTTTTTCTTCTGTGGAATGTAAACTTTAATGACATCATTAGGACACCTTTTGAAGGCTGAATGGTAAGAGAAATACGATTGTTGCTTTTCTATATTTAGCTGAGGTAGAACGAGAAACAAACCAAATAACCAAATGCTATTAAGTAAGTAAGTAGCGCATTTTTCATCTGAAGTCGTAACAACGTTGTTGTGTAGCCTAGAGCACAAAATTGTAGGTACCTAGAGTTTCTTCATTCTTCTCCACAGCTAAAAAACAGACGTCCTGAATGGGTAGTAGGTAAAAAAATGTTTAGACGATTCAAAAGCACTTTTCTTAAAATGTTTAAATAATTTTTAACGCAAATTTTGTTGCGAAAAAATTACAAATTCACAAATGTTGAAATCTTTAATATTTGTAAAAATATTATGATCGGATGTTAGTGACGGGTAGTTGTTGACATTGAATGAGCGCCTTTGGCTTTCAAAGTAAAAAGTGTTGAATAATTTCGGCGGGCTGGTTAGAACCACGATAGCTCAATTGGAAGAACACCTGATCCGGTATGTCAGAAGGGTGCAGGTTCAAATCCTGCTCGTGGAAATTTTTTCAACACTTTTCTTAAGTTTATTTGAATAAAAAATTTTGACTTTGACTTTAAGCCCGCTTATTCCCATGCGCTCCAAATCTATATATTATACATTCAGTCCCAAGAGCTCCAAAACATCCTCTAGGTACCTACCTACTTTGAGATTTGGGTCCCAGCAGCTCCAAGAAAAAAGTCAATACTTCAACATTAAAATCGTTTAACATTTAAGTAACGTAGCATAAGACTGAATTTGATGACTGAAACTATGATTTTTTAAATTAAGTTCCTTAGTAGTTGAAGATTTCGGGTGAAGTGCGCTTTAAACTTAGGATTTATACTACCTTACTTTCGGGTGTATTAAGGCAAAAGGAACAAAAAAACTATGCCCCTCAAGCGTCGAGCGACCACCAGGTGGCCGATAACAATTGAATTTTATTGTCTGGTATTCGCGCGCTCGAGCTCTATAGAGGACGTTTCGTCATGTGCCACACTAGCAGTCTTCAGTCACCTTGCCAACCCGCAAGTTGCTTCTTCACACCTCGTCTAAAGGACCATAAGAATTTGTACCTACAAAAAATTAACTCTCCTCGTTTGTATTTATCTTTTTCATTACCTAACGTTATCAAATGACAAATTAAACTCGAAGTAAGAGTACTATTATGTATTCTGTGGTAGGAGGCGCTGCTTCAATCAGGGCTTGATACCGTGACAAAACTCCCAAAGGGTATCGTTAAATAACAGTATTTCTATAAAGTTAAATGGGGTGATGCAGGTGAAGTTATCTAATGAAATATATTATTTAATTATTATTATTATCTCCTTTATTTATTTTTCCACACATTAATATACATTTTTAAATATTTTCTAAAAACAAAACAAACAAAATATTTAAAAAGATAAAAAATAGGGGTCCGCCGGCATCGGGACTAGGGTTCAAGCTACCGGTGGTTAGGGCTCCAGAGACTGTCTTCTGAATCAGGCCCTTGATCCAGCCGCCTAACCAGAGCCTCATCAGATGTTGATCGAGGCTCTTGGCCATCAGCCCCCCAACTCTGCTATTTATTTTGAATTTATTTTGAAACGAATCTGGAACGCTATAGTTTCAACGTTTTCTTATCTGCTGACTACGAAACTATAGAGTTAATTTCGTAGTTAGCAGAATACGAGAACGCTATAGTTTCAACATTTTTTTTATTTTATTTTTATTTTTATTTTTATTTTATTTATTAGGACAACCAACAAGGCATACACTACAAAAGACTTATGTAAGTGAACTGTATCTCATTCTAAGTGCTGACTTAATTAAAGGTTGCCACGGCATGCAAACGTGAACTCAGTATTTTATTTAATAACCTAAAACTTAACTAAGATTTAACGAAAAAGTGGATAAACCTTTCCTTTCTAAAGTCATTGAAAAGCTTATCCATCGTCAACTCACTTCTTTTCTGAACAAAAATAGTCTCCTTAACCCATTTCAATCCGGATTCCGTACGGGTCATAGTACGACTTCAGCATTGGTTAAAATAACCGACGATATTCATCGTGGTATGGAGAAACGCCAACTTACTCTATTGACATTATTAGATTTTAGTAATGCCTTTAACTCAGTAGATTTTGATATTCTCCTCGGTGTTTTACGTTCTCTTGGCATATCTCCTGCCGTGGTTGATTGGTTTCAAAGTTACCTGCTGGGGCGCCGGCAGCGCATACGTATTGAGGATTCTTTCTCATCATGGTGCAATATTAATGCTGGTGTCCCTCAGGGTGGCGTCTTATCTCCTCTTCTTTTTTCAATCTTTATAAACTCTATTACACAGCCGCTTTCATGTTCCTATCACTTGTATGCTGATGATCTCCAAATTTACACACAAGCACCACTATTAGACCTTTCTCGTGCTGTTGAGGTTACTAACAGGGATCTTGAGGCTATATTTGACTGGAGCAAATCGTTTGGTCTCGATGTCAATCCAAGTAAGACTCAGACAATCATCATCGGCAGTTCCTATTTTGTTTCGAGGATCGATTTTGGGCTGTTACCTTCTGTCAACTTCGCCGGCATTAATATACCATACTCAAAGACAGTGAAAAACTTGGGTGTTGTTTTTGACCAGTGTCTCACTTGGCATTCGCAAGTTGATGCTGTTCGGAAAAGGGTCTTTGCTGCGTACAGTTCACTCAATCGTCTTCGTAATTTCTTGCCGATTAGCACAAAAATCACTCTGGCGCAAACTCTCCTGCTTTCCATCATTGACTACGCTGATGTTTGCTACGCTGATCTTTCGGAGGAACTTCTAAATAAACTGGAGCGTTTGCAGAATCTCTGTATTCGGTTTATTTATAACTTGAGGAAGTATGACCATGTTTCGACTTTCCGAGCTCAGCTTAAATGGCTGCCAATTCGCCGGCGTAGAGACTTACACGTTCTTTCCTTTCTGTATACTGTCCTCTTTCTACCCACTTCACCTTCATATCTTCAAAATTGTTTCTCCTTCCGTTCCACTTCCTCAAGCCATACCTTGCGTTCTGCCCATAACCTAGCTCTTGCGACTCCTCTCCACTCAACTGATTTCCTTTCCTATTCCTTTTCTGTGCATGCTGTCCGGTTATGGAACTCTTTGCCAGAGCACATCAGAAGTGCTCGCACGTTGGAGTCTTTCAGGGGTCAGGTTCGAAGTCTTTTTTTAAATTTACCTTAGCTATGTTTATTTATTTTATGATTTATATTGCATAAGCTCTGTTTATTATATTTATTTCCCTTTTCTATGTTTTATTTTTATTTATTTTTTATTTGATGTTATTATTATAATTTAGTTTATTTTTACTTGCACCCATTTTTATTTTCTTTATTTTATTATTTTTCGCCCAAGGTTGCCTGGAAGAGATTGCTTGTTAGCAATAAGGCCGCCTATTTTGTACTATGTTTTTATAAATTTGTCAGTATCTGTTTTTTTTGTGTGCAAATAAAGTTTATTATTATTATTATTATCTCCTTTATTTTTTTATTTTTTCTTAAAACTAGATTTTTACAATATTTTAAAATAAAAACAATAAAACATTATAAAAACCTAATCCTAGAGTACCACCAGCAGCGGGGCAGGGCCCAAGCTACCGGTGGTCAGGGCTGCAGAGTGAGGAACCTTCTGACAATACGTGCCGTGTCTAGAAGTACTGCCTTTTGCATCTGACCCTTAACCCAACCTTTCAGCGAGAGCCTCTCTAGGTGTTGATCGAGGCTCTTCGCTATCAGACCGTTTGCCGAAACGACTATCGGTACAATAATGGTTGAATCCACATCCCACATGGCGGTAATCTCGTGAGCCAAGTCAAGGTACTTACTGAGCTTGTCCTTCTCGGCTTTCACAAGGTTCTCATCATGAGGTATGGTGATATCTACCAGTATTAATTAATTAATTTATTATTAATTATTATTATTATTATTAAACATTAAAAAAAGAAAGAAAATGGAGATAATAGCTAATTAAACAGACCCGGGCGAGAAAGAAGTAAGTATGTTACGTTTAAATTTTTGCGGATTATCAGTAAATATATCAATAGATTCGCCTTTAAGTGCGTTGTATTGTCGTTGAAGTCTATTCATGGTGGCGTGGTGACCAAGATTAGTTTTAGAACCCCTTATTGAAAATGGAACGTATCTGCAAGCGCGAGGCTGTTTAAGTGGGACATTAAAGTTGATTGATCTTAACAGCGACGAGCAGTCAACAACTCCATTGATAATTTTGTGCAAAAACATGCAGTCCAACAAAAATCTCCGTTCCTGTAAACTATTCATTCCAAAATGAGCCAACCGCTTCTCGTAGGAGGGAAGCTCTTTAACCTTGTGATTTTGGTAGGTGAGATGCCACAAAAAACGTTTTTGTATGCGTTCGATTCGCTTAATGTGTACGTCATACTGTGGGGACCAAACTTGGCTACAGTATTCTAGACCCGATCGGACCAATGACTGGAACAAGAGAATTTTTGTTGATGGTCTTTAAAAGTCTTTTGCGTTACGTATCACGAATCCTAGCATTTGGAAGCTTTTCGTGGCAATGTGGTTTATGTGTTCGTGGAAACTCAGCTTTTTGTCCAAAATAACTCCCAGGTCACGAATTGAATCCACCTCTTCTAACGCATTTCCACCAATTGTATATTTTTGCGACGAGACGTTCTTGCTTCTCGAAAAACGAATGTACTTGCATTTATTAATGTTCAGTGACAATCTGTTGTCATGACACCAAAGAGCGAGCCGCTCCAAGTCTTCCTGCAGTAACAATGTGTCACTAACATCTTTGATCTGCATGGATAACTTCATGTCATCAGCATAGAGAAAACAATTAGCGTGTTTGAAAATGGGAACAACGTCATTGATAAAAATATTAAACAAGATCGGGCCGAGATGGGAACCCTGGGGGACTCCAGAGGCGGAAAAAAATGGTTCCGAGGAGAATCCACTCACCACTACTCGAGAACTTCGCAGACTGAGATAAGATGAGAACCATTCCAACAGACTGCCAGAAATGCCAAAGAGAGAGAGTTTATGAAGCAAAATTTTGTGGTCTACGGTGTCAAATGCTTTACTAATGTCTGTATAAATAGTATCAACCGATAGCCGCGTATCTAGTGATTCGGACACATGTTAACATTTTCGTATTCTGCTAACTACGAAACTATAGAGTTGATTTCGTAGTTAGCAGAATAGCGAAAACGTTTAAACTATAGCGTTTCAGATCCGTTTCAGATCAAAATACCTAAATAGCAGAATTGGAGGGCAGGCCGTTGGCCGTAACAACAATCGGCACGATGTCAGCCGATTATTTTTTTTTCTTAGGTGAATCAACAGTAACAAAATAAGAGTAGCTATGCAGTTATACATCAGAAAACCAATGTCAGATTCACACTAATAGATTTAAAATAGATTAATTAATTAACTAATTGATTTATTACTATTATTATATTATTATTATTTGTTATTTTTCTTTTTAATGAGATATATGAATAAAATTATTTAGTTTTCAGGTAATATTATGATGTCTTTATATAGTTATATGATCCGTGCTTCGGAACGCACGTAAAGCCTTATTGGTCCCGGCAGCATTGGCAGTCGTTAACAACCACCAATCCGCACTGGACCCGCGTGGTGGTTTATGGCCCGTTCTCCCTATCCATCCATAGGGAGGCTCGTGCCGTGCCCCAGCAGTGGGGACATAAAATGAGCAGATGATGATGATAAATAGTTTAGCGTATTTTGTAACTTAACGTTATCGTATCGCAAACGTAAATTAAAACGTAAATTTAACTGTATTGAAAGACGGCATCAGTAGCCCTAACCGTCATCAATGTTTGTGATATTGTGAACAATTCCAGAAGGCAACCTCGAAACTTCAAATAAAACGCGTGCGCTTGAGTCAGCTCGGCGAAAGTGTGAGTCACGCGCTGTGTTGACTTTTGAGGCGCGGACGCGGCCACTGTGTCACTTAGGTGTACGAAAACATCTAGAATCTAGATCGACTAAGTGCACTTTTGGGGTAGATAGGTACTGCCTTCATATTGGATAACTTTTCGTTTTGTAACTCTCATTACGTTTAATACCTTCCTACCTTTACAAAAGTGGTGTTAGGTAGACAATGTAGTGGGACCAGGGACCAGGGTTCGAAGTTTTACTGGATGATATCTAAGAAGCAGCCCCCCAACCGCGTAACACTCTCGCTTTCGATCGCTTTGAAGGCGAGGCCCTCGCCTCGCTTTCTAATATAATATCGAAATATAATATCGAATAATATCGAAAGCTATAGCCTATAGCTTTCGATATTGCTTTCATATTGCTTTCGAAATGACAAGATGACGCCTCCTCCTCGCCTCGCCTTCAAAGCGATCGAAAGCGAGAGAGTTAGGCGGTCGACCCCCAGGTCGGTATTCCATTGTAGCTAAAGTCAAACATCAGTTGCTGACCCCTAGGGAAAAAGTATCGATCACGGAAGCCACTAGGTACCTACATATCGCTGCTTTAATTCGATAGTGGCATATCACCAAATCTGTGAAGTTTTTGTTTTTGTAACAGTTCAAAGAAAAATAACCTTTTTTATATTGAGACTAAAGATAATCGACGTAATTTGTGATATATAACATTTATACATATATACATACATATACATTTAGTTTCGTCACTATATAAAAAAGGTTAGGTAGGTATTTTGCTTACAAAAATGTCACAGATTTGGTGATGTGCCTAGGGTTACCAGATGGAAAATTGAAAAGTCCTGAGAAAAGGTATGATTTCAATAAAAAAAAGTCCTGAGATTTTGTCGTAAACGTAGGTAATTCGCAACTCTACGGGCAAAAGTAAATAGGTAATAATCTAATGTTGTTACTGATATTTTGCAGTTATGTACTTGGAAACAAAGTCAAAAATGGTAAGTAGGTAGGTAGGTACTTTGTTGAAAAATCGAAAAATCGAAAAATCTTAAGATTTCCAAAATCCGGCCGCAATCCTGTCAGGAGCCTAAAAATCCTGAGATCTTAGGTCTAATCCGGAGATATGGTAACCCTAGATGTGCCACTATCGAAACCCATTTAAACCGACCAGGCGTTTGTGTGAGGTTGTAAATTAAACCTTAAAAGTATCACATTAGGGTACTTCTACTTCTATGTAATACTAGATAATAGAGGTGTTATTATATAACACCCGATAGGACTAAGTGGGAAGCAGCGATATGTAGGTACCTAGGTAGGTACCTTAACTACCCAATCCATATACAAAATGCACATATTGCTAGTTGGTTTCAAATTGCACATTTCTCCACAGTCGCTACCTAACACGTAAAAAAGTCTAACTAGCCAAAACTCATATCCTTTTTTTAATAGTTTGCTTTTGGCGGCCCGATATAAAGCGTAGAGCGTAGTACCTACCTATCAACCTAAGAACCGGGCGGCGAAAATTTAAGGTTCCTAAAGGCCGTATAAGTCGTAGGCAATGATCGAACTTCCTGAAAGGGTTTCTAAAAAGAATGGCATCACGCGAGCGTCCACGTTCCCCTACTAGATTCTCCGAGGCTTTCGGATCGGATGGAGAGCGGGACCGGGGGCACCTCTAAAGGCCCTCGGACCTCTACTAGGCCCTCGACCACCATTTTTGGCACCAGTTATCGTCGCCAAAACTAGTTAATTGAAATTTTACTGAATGACAGCTAAGCTATGTAAGCTAAATCAAAAATCAGTTGCTGACTACTATTTTATGGGTTGTATTTAATCGATCACCAAACTAACCTAACGTAACCCACAAAAATACTAAGTTAGCACCTACAAATACAAAGTTAGCACCTAAACTACTATTTAGATGCTAACTTACCATTTTAGGTGCTAGCCTACTATTTTTTTGTGGATCGATTTATTATTTCTCCTAAATTTTATTAATTTTATAAATTAACTAGCCTACCTAGCTAGGTACCTACTCAAATACGTTAGGCATATTATCCTCACAACCTAAACTAACTGACTTGACTACGTTATAAAATTTGTTTAATAAAATATGTTCAAAAAACTTAAGTTTAGGTAAGTAGGTACCTACTGAAAACTATTTACTTTTAATGCAAATGATTGTTTCTATAAATATTTAATAACAGCCTGGTAATTAGTAGGTAGGTAGGTAGCATTTATTTATTATGTGCTGATAGTAAACATGGACAATAACAATGGTTTTGCGGTATCATCTATGTAGTTAGTTACATACTTATCGGTCAATTCACCGTCATTTCCTTCACGAACACAAACAATGACATAATTTTATATCAGAAAAAATCACAATCACTCGATTTACCCAAAACAAAGACACTCGAATCACCTCCAACTCTAATAGTGTTGAATAAAACCTCAACAGTAATCAAAACTTCTTGAATTTTGAACACAGAACGTTTTGTTTTTAATTTCGCGAGTCGCGTTCCGAAACTCGATCGCTCGTGCGACGATACTAGCGCTCCGCGCGGCGCGCTTGCGTTCCGAATGACAAATGCGTGTCAACGGGTTGCTTGCGTTTTGTTTACCTCCGCGCGAGCGGTTTCGCTCAAGTTCAAGGGATTAGGCGGAGCGGAGAACCAAACCAGTCAAACTTGGTCTCCAAATTTGCTATTTTTTAACACTGATGCGGTACAATGTCTGAATTATACTGGTAGGTATTTCTTTGTAGTGCGATAGACAACTTAATAGGGGAAGTAGTGGTGATGTCATACATTAACACCACAGTGATAAGTACATAAAGTAATACTCGTAGATTGTCTTATATGAGCTTACCGTGGTTGACATAAGGATCAAAATAAATTCACAGCTGCGTGGTGTTAGATCAGCATAAGGTAGTTTACCTTATAGTAACAAACAACGCATACAAGGATACTAAATCAAAAAGTAAAATGTTTAGGTGAAATACATTTTGCCACTCAGTAACTGATGATAACATTATAAGTACCTAGGTACTACCTTCTACCCTACGTCTTGCTGTCTTGCTCTAACAATGTTGGCTGTAGGACATATATGTAGGTATAATAATTACATAGGTATTTGTACCTATATTTTGTAAGCGTAAAGTAGGTAATTAAATACTTACTTAGTTGTAAATAAGGATTTAAGTAAGGCTACTTAGGGTACTAAGACCTACTAAGTGTTTCAGATATTGTCGCCTAACGTACCTACTAGGGAGTACAGTCAACAGCAAAAGTAGATGATGTTTACTAGATTTCAAAATTAAGTTTCGATAGTGTAAGTCGGTATTTCATATTTAACTACAGTCAAAATCTGCAGGCACTAGTAGACACTCGAAGGTTTTTCGATATGCGTTCAAAAAGTTTTGATTTTCATGCTGATTTCATATTTTGAAACTTGACCAATCATCAGTTACATTTGCTGTTGACTGTACTTACCAGACGTACTCTGTAAGTTGAAGAAAGTGTTCTGCTCTGCACCTACATAGAGTAGGTGGTTACCTAGGTTCCAAATGAGCGCATAACCGCTTTAACAATAAGGCCAAAGACTAAAGTATTAGCACAGAATACATAATAGTGTATTAGTTCTCCAAACGTGCAGAAATATTTTAAGTACTAAATTCTTTATAAGTGGTTTAAAAAAATTAGGCCGCATTATCTTATCGAACCCATTATCGCGACATTTACTGTTCGCCGGAAAATAAACTATTTTATCTAACACATCACATTGTCACATTCTTACTGCTCATATTATGCGGCGAGCACTGATCAGTGCCATAAACAATTAAAATTATATTGTGTCTGTATTCACAGCAGACGACGGATTAATGGATAAAATTATTTCTGCTTGTGGATTTGTGACGATGAGTGACTGAATGCTGCACACGTCTGCACATCTGGGTGCCAAGTGCGAGTTTCATTCGCTATTCGATCACGTTATCTTATCTTATCTTAGTGGGGCCTGCCGAGGTTTCCCTCTCGCAGCAACACTTCGACCCATCGGGATCTTTTGTGCAACCCCATCTTTTCACTCTTCTTCCTCTGTAAAGATAGATGCCATAAGCTTGGCAACGTCCTTGAGAGCAAAGAGCCTGAAGTCCTCCGGTTTCGGATAGGCCGACCCCAGGAGTCCCATTATTTTCCTAGCCAGAGAGTGGCAGTCACACAGTAGGTGCTGCATTGACTCCGTTTCCTCCCCACATGCCCTACATAAACTATTTGTTGATAGATGCATTCTGTGGAGCATTTGTTTTGTGGCATAGTTCCCTGTCAAGGCACTGATGGTTAATTGGGCCTGCCTTTTACTGCCTCCGCATATGAACTTACTCCGTCCTAAGGCGTTTTTGCCTAGGAAGGATTTGGAGTGTTTCATACCCAGCTGCTCTTGCTTCGATCACGTTAACGAAAACGAGAATTTGTATGGAAAAATGTTAACTCTTCTCGTATGCCGCCAGGAGGCGCTGCTTTAATGCCATTACTAATTTTCGTTTTCGTAAACGAATTCGTATGAATACGGATAGTAAACAAAACTCACAGTAGGCTCCCTGACTATTACAAACTGTCAAATTTCTTTATTTGACTTTGAACTTTATGTAAATGTTGTTTGGTTGAATATTTATTGAACAAATTTGACAGTTTTGAATATTATTATGTTGTTGTGCAGGCGTTTGTACTTAGTAGGTATGTGTAGTGTGATGTAGCCTAAAGAACAAACATCTTAGCCACGAAGAGTTACTAAACTTCAAAAATAGCTGACACCAATTTTCATAAGTTACCTTGTGTGGCTCAACTTGGACACGTTTCGCGCCAATACCAACCTATAGGTAAGCTGTAGGTAAGCTGGCTTTTCCTATACCTATAGCGAAAAAATCTGGCAGAAACTAAATAGTTTCCAATATACTGCCATCTATTTTTAAAGTATTGAACTTCGAGCATATGTAACTGGCGTCACTTACACATTGGTTTCGCCACTACTCAACAGGTAGCGCTAGTGTAGGTTTTGTACGTACACTAGCGACACAACTTTTTTTGTTTTTAGGTACCTATTCAGTTTATCGATTTATAATTATAATTAGTAAGATAGTGTTTATTTTTAGATTGTGTTTCTAATACTTTGCAAGTATAGATACTAACTCTACACCACTTATAAGGAGAAGATTTTTGTCATATTATGTAGGCCAGCGGACTTATACCTACATCTTCGTGATAATGTAAATTAAGTAATGTTATTGTATTGATAATAATAACAAAATACAATTAAAAAAATGGAACTGAAAAATTATTGCCTAATTAAATAGCTAATTCATAAATACAGAAAGTCTAAACCTATGTGTTTTAGGTATGTGTTAAAAGTTTAATGCACCCACACAGTGGGTACTGCACAAAGATGAAAGGTCTGCCAAGAAAATGTATACGTATATAGGTAAATACAATATGTTTGTTTACAAAGGGAGAAAGAGTCATCCAGTTACAAAAACAATGTGGGGTGATAATTCTTTGTGTGCATCACAACACAATGAGTCACAGGGCAAAATTCAAAAGAATTCTTGTTCTTGAGAATATCAAAACTATTATGGATTTTTGATTTATCTATCATTATTCAGTGACAGAACATCTCATAGCTAGGTATGTGATATTATGATAACGCTACGAATCCGGGTTTAATCACTGCATCAAGACACACGGTAGAAATTTGAGATGGAATAGGTATCAAGGTCAAATTTTTTTATAGCAAAAAAGTTTCTGTTGGCGGGTAATAACCAGGTTTATGTTTACCGATCAACCACGCACGCATGCTCTCTGGGGATCTCTCCACGCAAGCATGTTACCATTACTAGTATATCCTGGGTGCCCGGATCGGGAATTGTGAGTGGGGTGCCTAGACTGCCTAGTGTGAGTTTTGTTTACTATCCGTATTCATTCGATTACGTTTACGAAAACGAAAACTAGTATGGCATTGAAGCAGCGCTTCCTAGCGGCATACGAGAAAAGTTAAAACTTTGCCATAGAAAACGATTGGCGAATGAAACTCGCATTTGGCAACCAGAACGCCGAATGATAGGTACTCAGCTTAGCTGGGACTAACCATGTCGTGGGGATATCAAAGTCAGCTACCTTAACCGACGTCATCATCATCATCATCATCATCAACCAACGAGCACAGCAACGTCCCACTCCGAGGCTCTGACGTCCTAAAGTCTTAGCTCTCGGCGTTTTGCTCACAACACCAGACTCAAGCGCCCAGGGTGGCGATTTTTGAACCGGAGACTAACTCTCTCGCTATATTCTCGAACGGTATGTAAGAAAAAACATATGCAAATAATATTATATTTCATAGTGTATTACAGTGTATTTCGTGTCACTTCTAATTTAGAGATCACCAGTTGCATTCAAAAATTGCCACCAAATCGCCACGCCAACTACCAATCCGCACTGGACCCGCGTGGTGGTTGATGGCCCGTTCTCCCTATCCATCCATAGGGATGGCTCGTGCCCCAGCAGTGGGGACATAAAATGAGCTGGTGATATATTTAAAAATAGCAACCCAGTGAAATGCTTCTCTTACGCATACCCGACCTTGAGGAGGCCTGACGGTTATGAGGGATTCGCCCGTCCCCGCCTTTCCAAAACTCTTATTTATTAGGAGACGCCATTGTCTCCAATCGGCTGTCAAGGGATAAGGCCAAGACCGGGAAGTGTGACCTAAGACCGGGAAGAGTGACGTTTTAGTGACCTGTGGTAGGTAGCCGCTGTACTAGCGAGATTCTGCTTGCTTATTAAAATTTGTTAGACTGTTGTTAGTGTAATAATTGCCAATTAAAAGTACTTCTAAAATGTGTTAGTTTGTTTACTCATTTCCTTTTCGTTAAGTAGGAGCAGCGGATCGTATTGATATTTGCAAGGAAATAGTCGTATTAGGAAACTTTTATTCCTTTTCAAATACAATGTTCTCGAGAGCAGGCAACAAAAAATATTGGATAGGCAGAAGCAAACGCAGCCGCGGCCGGAAGTTAGTTAATAGTTATAAAGTGATATTGGATTATTGAGTAAAGTTGGTGAGAATTCTGGGTGCCTAGTTTCGTTCGCAAATTATGCACGTTAACGAAATGGAGAACTTGTATAACAAAATTTTAACTCTCCTCATGTTCCACCAGTTTCAATGCTAGACAAATGAATGGCGAAGGAAACTCGCAGTAGGCACACAGACAAGCTCCGTTTTAGGCCCACAAAGGGTGAGATAGGACTATTTACGCGCGATAAATTAGGTCATTTACTTGAATAAACTATGGCTTTGTTATCTTAACAAGAACTTAAAATTCAATTACCCAATTAACTAATGAGGAAAGATAACTGATTAAGTTATGTCGTTATGTAGTTGCATCCTTGTCCATCGTCATCATCATAATCATCATCATCGGACATATCCCTCTAGTGCTAATGCAAGCCACTGAGTCTAATCTTCGACTGTTCTCGTTCTGCTGATCGCTACTTTGTGTCCTCGTACCTATATCTTTTGTAACTTTTATAGTTAATGAAGCGTAGTATATGTTTACTATTATGTACTAGTGGGCCTAACATTATTTGTGAAAAACTAAAACAGATAGAGCGGGCCTCTTCTAACACCGGTTTTATTAAAACTCTAATAGGGAGTCCCAAAACATGTTATGATTATTCAACTGTGAGCGCTATTTTAATCTTAGACAATATAGTCATAGTTTATTATTCCTAATTTATGGTATCAAAAGATCTATATTCCTGTCCCGATGCTACTAGTAATATTCAACGCCTTAACAGGCATATTATTCCATAATAAGTATTGTGTTTCATTGATGTCATCTCTTGAATTGTCGCCATTGTCTGTAGAGAAACAACAGTGTGCGTCTTGGAAAAAAAATATAATCAAGTTTCGGAATTTCGGTTCAACTTGACAGCTGTTGTGACGAGCCAATGTTTTTCTGAATTTATTAGTTAACCTCCAAGAGGAAGTGAAATAGGGTTGCCGCCTTTTTTAAGGAGGTAGTAGTTTTAAGTAAATGCACACCGAAATACACCGTAGTTTCTATATGGAAAAAAAATATGATAGTACCTAGTTAGGTAAAGATTAACTCAACATCAAGTCCGTTTCATTCATACGTTAGATTTTGAAGTGACACGTGAAATCGCGTATCCCAAAAATATTGTGGTTTTGCCAAATATACATGTTTTTCAAAATAACAGTAAGGGACACTAATAGCAGGATACTATATTTTATAATAGAGATGGCAACCCTAGGTGAAACCGATCATAGTCAACCCAATAATTCCCATGATGCTGCTTCTGTGTACGTACAATTACCTATAATCCACGACCTCAAAACCTTCGACGTCCTTCCTTGAAGATTTTCCATATTATTTGAGGATATAGATGCGTACATAGAGTAAGTACAATGAATGGATGACGTTCACGGAAAATTCGTAAGTTGTTTGCGTCGTAGGTATTTTGTGTTAGATGCACCGAAAACTTGATACTTGGCTTTGAATTTAGCACACGTTATATATTTTTGTACTCACTTTGTATTTTAATTTCAAGCCAATTTGATTATGTCGACATAGTTTAAGTATTTACATGTTATATAAATATACCTATATTAAATATGACGAGGTTTTGATTTGACCGACCATCCGAAAACTAAGTATTGTTATGAATTATCGGATACATATATCTATGTCACTCTACAAATACCGCTAAGATCATATGAAGACGTTAATAACAGCCTAATTAATTGTCATTTGTACACGACGATTATTATATACTTAGTTGTTTCGAAGAATATACAAATATCTTTGGTTCGGTAAAGCAAACAGAAGGTACTCATTAGATATTGATTCAATAGTTTGGTATTATAGTTCGCTATGCTGTCATTCAAAATACATACTGTAAAATGGTAAAGTTTTTTTAAAATTCATGATATTTCCTAATAATACGATAACTTTCTTCAAATCAGTACCTACAAATTTCCAAATATATCCAAAGTTTAAGTTTAAACATAATATTTTTCTAGTTTTCGGAGTCACATTATTAGCTACTAAAATTCCAGCTCAGATATATATTGCCATTTCTGTCTAACCTTGTAGATCAATTTTCTATTTAGCTCTTCTTGAACTACAAAATAGCTCCTAGCTATTAGTCAATAACCGCGCCGTTATATAGTCTTTAATTTGGTCGTGAATAAGAAGTCTAACATATATAGGATTTTTTTAATATACGATAACTTAGTTACAAAGTCACGTCTTAAGATTAATACAATCTCAGTCTAAATTTAAGGCAAACCAAACGCATGCAGCTTAAGCAGTAACAAATCAATCATTGTTCACGGTCATATACTCACACGAAGTTTCACAAACATGTAACAACACGTAATGCTATTATGTGTTAATCAGTAGTTTCGAGACATTTGTTCATATGCAAAATAAATTTTTATGTACGCAAAGGGTAAGTAAGGGTATTCACAAAGCAAGGAAACAGGTTTCACTCCAAGTTATGCTAAAGAATCGTATAATTCGCTGTCTTAAAGTAATGATTGCCGCCTACATCCGGGATCGACGTCACGAAACACTTATGAAGCGTGTATGTTTATCAAAACATAGTTGTCCACATTATAACTTATCTAAGAACCGACTTTTCAATACTCAGATAAAAATTATTCGTCTGATAGGTATCTATCATATTAAATCACCCATTTTTGAAAAAATTGTAATGTTACATACATAATAGCTCTTCGAAACATTAACAATGTGGGAGTTGCCCAAACACAAATATTTCTAACCTAAAAAGTTGTTAGCAAGCAAACACTCAATTGATGGAACATAATTAGTGATGTCATACTTTGCTATTTTATACAATATTTAGTAAATAATATCATTTGGATAGGATCTTAAAAGTTTTTCTATTGACTAACCAATCAACTACTCTTTTGTTGACCTTGCATTACCGGTAAGATTCAATTTGATTGGGTAACAGTGCATTTTTCCGTTGCTTAACAAATCAGCCCTTAACTATATAAATATTGGTAAACATTTCTATTCTATTCGTATAAACATTTCCCTCATCTCCATTTGGCAATTCACAGCACTTCAAAACTTCACTATCACCTATTGTTTTCCTCTTGGGCTATCTTCGCGCAGCTAGGGCAGTTAGCGTGTGAACGAACGTTATTATTGTTCCTTCTCCTCACAGCGTAGTTTCTCTCCCTCGACGGGAACTTCTGTATCTTCCTCTGTGAGACTTCAGTTGTTTTGTCGTTGCCAATCACCCGGCGGCACATCTCCGCCCACTCCAATTGTTTTAACGAGAGACACATAACGAGGTCACGTTTCGCTTGCGGACGACGCGACTGTGCGCGAGCAGGGATCGGATGACAGTGGCGGATGGCGAATAATATTATGTCTGACAGGCGCTTGCGACGATGACCTTACGTCCAAGAGTGCAAGGCTGTTCGATTATCCTCGCGTGAACCAATCCACGTTCAAACATAACAATGGCTAAGAATTGAATGAAAGTAAGCACGCCGATAACTTATCTGTGACCCGACCAACGGGCATTTAGTTTCAACTGCCCCGATAACAAATGTGTTATTAACTCTGAACGTTTGCTTAACATTTATTTTGTATTACGATACCGGTCGGTTTGATTTATGGGGATGTGTTACATAGATAGACCAATTTTAAGTCTACTTATGTAGATTTACGTATGTATAATGATAAATATATAATTGTTATCTGTGCCCGGTAAAAATCCGTAGAACTCATGATTTGTAACAAGGTAATTTAACTTTTATATGCAAGTAATTAAAGATAAATTATTCTATTGTGGTAAGGTTATTTCTTATTCAAGGTTTAATAGCTGATCGTTTCCTGCATAAGTTGCAATGCAACTGGCATAACTATCAAAGATGCAATCTTACCTCCAGGCATGTGGAATGAATCCAGGGCAGAGTTCTGGGCAGTTGTCACATGGTCTTCCATCGGAAACCTCCTTGATTCGGACCCCCTGTAAGAAAGGAACATATTTTAACATTACATACAAATAATTATTAATTATGGAGCAAACAAAACTATTTTCATTGCAGACCTCTAACGACAAAATATTATTTATACTAGAATAAATATTTAAATAATCCAAATTTCCAGTGATATCGTCAATGAAGTCTTTCCGTTCCTTCGGTTTTATTTCATTGCCCTCATAATCAGACTCATATTCACTGTAACTATCAGAAGTGGAATATTCACTGTCCCTTCTTGTAAATAGTTTAAATATACCACTTTTTTCGCACCAAGAATCGCTTTCTCTCAGTTGCTCTTTCTTGGATCTCTTCTTATGAATTTTAAAAGGCACTTGTTTCAACTTTGGTTGCGCAGTACAGGACACTTTCAAAGTGTTAGCGTGTTTATAAGTTTTGTTATAATCTTCTTCAGATATCCCACAGTGGTTGACAAGGAAATCTTTTCTGATTTGCTCTTTACCTTCTGGATCTCTCCAGTAAACTTCTTTCTTTCTTACTCCCAAATAATGATCAAGATCTCTTTCACCAAGATCGTCTTCTTGCTCTTCTGTCTGAGCTTTAACTATGTCAGGTTTCATATCTGTATTATGTTCATACTCTTCAAGAACCTTTGCCAATAAACGATATTTCCTTGTATTTGGCATTTTCTTCAATACATTCGCAGTATTGGAAGACAGAAATTTCGTTGTTCTCTTATACACTGTCGCAACAGATTCACGTCTTCTTCTCATGTTGTTCATGTTTCTTACTTTTTTTGCAATAAATCTGATGAGTGCTAGTCTTTTTACCGCCTTCAAAAGTTTCCAAGACCTCAAATTCATATTTTCGATAGTCAAGCCATTTCTCTGTCGCCTAATGCGGGTTCGCGGTAGAAACTGAATTAAATGGGTGTGAAACGAAGGTACCTACTACCCAGGTGGGGGTACGGCGGAATACTAGCCTAAGTTTTACGGTTACGATTCAATTGTGAAGGTGACGTGATCGTGGTCACCTGTCGATGGGTAGACTAGGTTTTTCTATACCAGTTAACTGTGACCCACGGCCAACGGTTGAAAGAGACTTTCGTTTATCCAACAACTAAGGGAAATGAAGGTGGCGGAGGTCTACGTATAGTGGTGCAAGGGTGGGTGGTTATGGACAGCCTTAGGGGTGTGGCCTGTTTAGCGTCATGCAAACAGAACTAAAATGTTCCCATAGCAATTGTGTCGACAAATTGCAGTACCCTCGGAAAGAATCGGCTGTTAAATGTCTACCTTTATTAGGGGCCTTGTTATACCGCGGGTCAATGACATGTCTAATTGGTCTTGTAGCATGATGACTAGCGCTAAATATAGATTTACGTAGATACCTACAAGTCCTACAACAACGATAGCTTTTATTTAAATATTTATTTATTTATCATCAAATACAGCTATCACTACTGGATTTTCCTAATACAACTTTATATGGCCAAACTCCAATAAAACTGATAAAGTATTTAAGCAATATTGAAATTTAACTAGTTTGATAACGCTAAAAATAGAATTGCGACTTATACCGCCATCTAGTAGCAAACATACACATTACGGTTTCACGCGTAGCAGCGCTTTACGTTGAACGCCATCTACCGACGAGTAGCAAGACAAACATAAATATTAGTTCACGTTGCGGTCGTAGCGCTACCGTCTTCGCAATCTTCTTATAGGCACGGAATGGTAATGTTAACAAACCATTATGAACCTGACTGAATTAATATTTATTTGTTTAACAAATAAACCATTTTATACTTTTTTATTCCTTTATAAAATGCTCCCCGGAATTTGTAAAAAAGCTGTTGGAGAGGAGCTCCGGGGAAAAGCGGAGAGAAATTCATAATGATTAAATTACTAATGAATAAATACCTACTGCAGCAATCATTTTTACAAAAGTAAGAATTGGTAAGATGGATTTAGAATCCATGTAGATTAGGTACTGTAGTCGGGACTACTTGGTTGGGCGAGTCTACTGGCAGCCGTCGCGTTCTGCAATCGATTAGGTTCAAAGAACTTTATTTCTCATAAAAACTACAGAAGTTCACTTAAAATGAGATATAAGAAATTACACACTTAAGTTTAAATAATTATAAGTATGAGTAAACCTCCGGGACCTAGCCCAATTAGTAGGTAACTAAAGTAACTAAAACATTGTTAAAAAGATTTGTCTAAAGTCTAAATAGTTTATATAATTGCAAAAAAGAAATAAAAATGCCTATACATTTTATGGAATTAACAACTCTATTATTACAATAAATGGACATGTGCCTTAAGCTTATTTTTATATGTATTTATGTTATCACACTCTTTTATGTTGTTTGGCAAGCTGTTAAATAACTGTGCTCCCTCTGAAAGAATGCTTTTTTTCCCGTAATTTGTACGCGGTTTTGCTAAATGTAGTTTAAATTTGTTTCTAAGATTGTGTTTATTTTCTTTTAGTTGTAATTGTATATTCGATTTTATGGAATTAGAAGTTAATTTTTTTATTAATGTACATGTATTATAAATACAAAGTTGCTTTATGTTGAAGATTTTAGTTTTTTCATATAACTCTTTTGTAGGCGTAAGATAGTGATAGTGAAAAAGGACTTTTAGTAATTTATTTTGTGTTCTCTGTAGGGGGTTTATATTTGTAGCAGCAGCCGTGCCCCATATCTCAATCAAGTATTCAAGATGAGATTTTGCTAAAGAGTTATAAATAATATTGCGTACCTTACCTGGGATGCATTTTGCAACTTTGCGCAGTGCTACTAATAATGATGTTAGTTTGGTTTTAACATGTTCAGTGTGTGACTTCCATGTCAATTTGTCATCAATCCACAGCCCTAGATATTTTTCTAGATGTGATTGTTGGATTATGTCATTATTTATTGTTAGGGGTGAGAACTCAGGTATCTGGTATCATAAATGACGTTTTTGACGTGTTAATTGTAAGCAAATTATACCTGAGCCATTCGTTGAGAACATCAAGATCTTTTTGAGCCTCCCTGGTAATATCATGAATACTTTTGTTGAAATAAAAAAGGCACGTATCATCCGCATATAGAGTTAGATGACCAGTTAATCCTAATTCGATTCGATTCGAGAAGACAGGCATAGAAAAAATCAGAAGAGAATCGGGGATTCGATGTCTGTCCGCGACTACGACAAGACATATTTGATGTATTACAATTAATTATCTATCTATACTAATATTATAAAGAGGAAACCTTTGTATTTTTGTATGTTTGCAACAAATAAACTCAAAAACTACTCGACCGATTTAAAAAAATCTTTCGCCATTAGAATGCTACATTAGCGCTGAGTAACATAGGCTATATAAAAAAAAAGAAAAAGAAGAAATGCGGTACGAAGTCCGCTGGGCCAGCTAGTAAGATAATATAAAGCTAAATCGTTCTGTGCGTTTTCTTCGATAAACCCCCGTTAATATAAGTGAAGCCATTCAGGTCTTCACGGTACCTATGTATATCTTCACTAAAGTTTGCTTTTTATTCTTAAATTTTGGAAGGAGTAAATCAATATTTAATAAATTAATATGCTATTAAAAATGGGCGTAGAAATAGCTTAGCTTAGGTAAAGGAATTAAAAAGTTATGTTTTTTTACTTTATTTTTTCTTATGATGAATGTCACTAATTAATAAAATAAAAATAAATATTTATAACGAATTAAATAAAATAAAATAAATTTACTATGGAATTAAATAAGATAATTTTCTCTAAACAATAAATTAACATTCATGTCTAATATAACATACTAAAATCTTTATATAGAATATATAATAATTGACAGTGGGATTACAAAACCATTTTATCATATTAAACTTGCACAGATTTTCAATTCAAGCCCCATGTTCCTCGTTTTTACGTTTGTGAATATCTCGTAAATTGCAGTGGAGTTTTACTAGCCTCATTTTGTTCGTTACGCGATTCTATAAAAACAATATTCGATACCTATTAGGTTTTTTTATGTGCAGATGAAAACTGCACGCTGCGCTGTCCAGGTGCACCAAAACGTTTGAGTAAAAAATAATAAAAAATACTACAAAACAAATTCAGTGTGTCGTAAGGCCGGTCGGTAGATAAGGAGTAAATGCGTATTTAATTTTTCAAGACAAACTTTGTAAAAGTGTGCCGTATTTAGTAGTACACACTGTAAGGATTCAATTTGAAAATACGAACTACGAAGAGCCGGTGCACACGCGCTATATTCCAGGAACAGACGTGTACCTGGGCGCTTCTCCCCACCACCACGACCCAATCAACCCGAGCCGAGGTCCTAGCCTTTAGGGACGCCTCGGGTTGTTCTCGATTTGATCCAAACGATTCAGATTATCTAGTAGGGGACAAGGAAATTTGAAAACCCTCTGAGGATGTTTCGATCACACGGATTGAGGAACCCTTTAAGTTTCTCGCAGCCCACAAAGAGCCCGGTTAAGGTTCCAAAAAAAAAGTGTTATACGGGCATAGGTACAAATTAGGTGATTCTTTCCTTTATTGGCTAATCAGGCATGACCTAATGTGGTATAGCTAGGCACTTAGGCAGTTATAGTCAGTCGAACAGTTGCCATCATCAATAAACATATCAGATCACTCCTCAAAATATAGCGTTGCGCAATCGCGGCCTTGTGAACCAAATATGGCATAGGCGTTAGTCGTCGATCAAGGTGCCAAGACAAAAGAGAAACGCGGAAAATAATATTATAAAAAAAATTTCTTACGGGTATATAAGCACTTGGCCTTCGTCACACCCGATGTTAAAAGATAATAAGGGCAACCTGATTTGGTGTATAAGTATCGCGCGAGACAAATTCGCGGGCAGGCACTTTTCACCTGCTTTTTCACAATGACATAATTTTTGGTAGTGGAAACAGATAAGATAGCATCAGTTTTAAGCTTTTTTTTTATATTTTATAAGACAGCACTTGACCTTGATCTCGCCTGATGGTGAGCGTAGATGAGGTCTACGATAGAGCGAGCTGCCCCAGAAGATGCCTATTAACTCTCGCCTTGAAGGCATTCAGGTTATAAGTTTTTGGGAACACAGACGATGACAGAGAATTCCACTCCCTGCCAGTGCGCAGTAAAAATGATGACATCAAGCGCTTAATGCGACATAGTGGAATTTCTACTACGTGGGGATGACATCCTGCAGTACGTCTGGAGGTTCGGTGGTAAAAGGGCGATGGTGGTATGAGCTCGAAAAGCTCCCCGGCACACTCTCCGTAGTAAAGTCGGTAAAAGACACACAGGCAGGCGACACGACGCCGGTGTGTGAGGCTGGTAAGCTTGGCCTCGATTAAAGTTAAGTAATTTAGCTTAGAAAGTAAGAGTAAGAGTAGTTAGATAGTGTTCATACGGCTTAAGCAGTCACGATAGCGTTATTGGAAGCGCACCTGACCCGGATTGTCAGAGGATGCGGGTTAGAATCCCGCTCGTGGAAAATTTTTCAACACTTCTACAAATTCTAATTTGTTTGCAACAAATTACATATATTACGATACCATACATATATATTTCCATAATTTAGTTACTAGTAAAAATTTAAAAGAAGTGACCGCGTGATTATAAACTCCGAAAGTTAAAGACTAAAATAAACAAACAAGAAGATTAAAAAAAACAACATAAACAATAAAAACATTATATGGATGGATCTTTTGTGTTTTTTTTACATGTTGTGATTGTCCTTTATATTTTGTGCTTTTATTTGTGATGGAAAGTGTCCTTTTATGATACGTGGTGGTAAAGTGGCATTTTCCAATATTTTTGACGCTGTAAGGGAGAAAAGAGCTTGACACTTGCTGAGTTTCTTGCCGGTTCTTCTCAGTACAAGGTCTCCCGCCTAGAGTAGACTTACGAACCGATGGCGTAATGACGTGCTTTAGAGCTATTTGTAGCCTAAACTGAATAAATTATTTTGAATTTTGAATTTTGATGCCCTGTGAAATGTGATGTAACTATTAACCTCAAGTCTATTTTCCAAACAACCCGCTATGTCTTACAACTTATAGACTCCATTTAATTTACACACGAAATGAGTGAGTAATTTTTCTGTTTACTAAATCGTATTGTGTGGGAAACATGTGTTTTCAGTTTATTGAGGAACATATAACCTTAGGCTTGAGACAGTTTGCCCATGATGAGTCATTGTGTATCGTGATCACATATCGTATTACCTACACGTATGTACGATTATGTACACAGCTGTAAATATCCACCTGGGGTTAACGATTGCTTAAAGAATATCCATTTCAACTTAACATATAGGTGGAGAGGAAACACCCGTGAAAAGTATTAAATCAAATCAAAATACTTATTCAGTTTTACAATAAAGTAAGAAACAAAAATAAAAGATTAAGAAAACATACAATCCTTTTTTTGAAGCTGGTTAAAAATAAAGGAACGAAACTGAAAAGGACCCCACTCAGCACATGCTGCAGCGTGAACATCACCTGCAACGCTGATGTTCTGCGGAGCCCTAATGTTTGTGTGTGTGTGAACCAGCAGAAGCAGAAGCGGCTAGAAACTAGTAACATTATTTATAAAATAATCTTAGAGAGAGAGGAGCTCGATGGCGCAGTGGTTAACGCGCGCGGTGTGCGAGTGCTGAGGTTAAGCAACTTTCGCAATGTCCGGTCATCGGATAGGTGACTAAAAATGTATTATTTCGAGCTCCTTCGTGCTTCGGAAGACACGTAAAGCCGTTGGTCCCGGCTGCATTAGCAGTCGTTAACAATCATCAATCCGCACTGGGTCCGCGTGGTGGTTTATGGCCCGTTCTCCCTATCCATCCATAGGGAAGGCTCGTGCCCCAGCAGTGGGAACATTAAAGGAGCTGATGATGATGATGATGAAACTTAGAGTATTACTTATACTTAAAAAAATTGTACCTAACCTGATCCTAAGTTGAAACATTCAGACATTTTACTAGACCGATTTGGATTTGTTGCTAACCATTTTTTTTATTTTTTTTTATTTTACGGGTAAGTACTAAGCCTTCATCTCACCTGATGTTAAGTGATGATAAGGCTGAAGGCGAAAGCGCACTTAACCCGTCCCGCGCTGTAGGTATAATTAGCGGGCCACCGTGTACGACCGTGCGTTCATATGGCGCGCGAGGACATAACCCGGAATCCTCAACTACTGCAGCACTGGCTATCTTAAAGTCCCTGAAGAGGGTATGCTATAAATGTCGACATCCCAAGTCTTATCCAAATTCTCTATATCTACTTTAGAAAGCCGGAGAACTTCGCAGGAACTAGTTTTCCTTTTCAAAATTATTAATAATTATTTTGACTGCTGCGATTTAACCAATGTTGTCTACTTCCGACCTCCTAGTAATCCCCAACGTATTTGTGCAATCTACTCTAAAAAACGTTCTTTCTCAAAAAGGTTGATACAAATGCAGGTATGCGCGCCCCACTATATAGAATGATGGCCTCGTATAACAAACACCTTTCGGAAGTGGATTTGTTTGCAGTCTCGACTAGGTTAACTGTTTTATTTAAAAATGGTAATTTCTCAAAAAAATAAAAAAAATATTAATTTGAAAATTTTGGTAATTGGGTGATTAATGAAGTATTTTTTAATTTTTTTTTTAATGTTATGGTTATATATTTTTCTTTAGTTTTGATCAAAGATGGAATTGTCCTTTAATGATTAATATTATTATTATCTTGGGCATATATAATAACCTTGGGCATTAATAATATTATTATTAGCTTGGGCTAACGCCTAGCTGGATGAAACTCATGAGAGTGGCCGCGGACCGTGCTGAGTGGCGTGCACTTGGAGAGGTCTATGTCCAGCAGTGGACTAGTGTAAGCTGATGATGATGACTTAAATAAATCAATGTCACAAGGCACTTAAGTAAACAAGAGCTTTGTTAATGGTATAATTGTAGTCTTTCAGACTGTCTGGCTTACGTTTTGTAAAAATATAATATGTTTGAAGGTATGACTCAAAAGTAATGCCGTGCCGCCTGCCACGCCTAGTTCTAATTAATTAAACGAATTTCGTCACGCTATCCACGACACTGGCAACGGAATACAGCTTTTTACAAACTAAATATTTGCCGGTAGTTACAAGTTACTTTGTGCTGTAGTTTTTGTTGAAAAACGCTTTGACAAAATGTTTTATTTCAAACTAGCTGCCCGGACAGACTTCGTTCTGTCAAAAGCATTTTTTTTTCTCTTTATTAAAACTTTCCGTGTGCCATAATATATGTTCATTCATTAGTTAGAATAGTGCGAACTGATGAATTTGTGTTGCTATTTTAGTCCGGTTTCTATAACTTTAGTTATTATTCTGAGATCCAGCTCCTCGTTTATGTAGGCCTATTGATGTTTTGTCTCTCGTGTCGTATTAAGTGATTGTCACGTTTGGACGATGGATGTCTGTCGCTGCGTCGGCAAACAGTCCGACGGTTATACACCGGCACGTCCGGTCTATGTGTTTGTTTAGCTTTGTGTAGCTACGGTCAGCAAAATTAGCTATACAATGTACAGACAGCACATGAACCTAATCAAAATTGACAAGTTTCTTCAATACATATTCAACAATATACTTCTATACTAATATTAGTACCTGGATGAACGAGCTGTGCTCGTTTATTTTTATAATGTTTTCTAAAAATGAAACCTAGCTACCTAGATCGATTTATCGCCCTCGAAACCCCCTGCATACTAAATTTCATGAAAATCGTTGGAGCCGTTTCTGAGATTCAGTATATAGTACAAGAATTGCTCGTATAACCTCTGCAGCGCCTGGCCACCGTTGTTGTACGGTGGAATGTTATTAAATTCGCACAAAAAATGGCACATGGCGCTTAACGATTTTGTCAAGTTTGACATTTAGGCGCTGGAGAGGTTAAAGGCGCCCCCAAAACCCCTGTATACTAAATTTCATGAAAATCATAAAAATCATTGGAGCCGTTTCCGAGATTCAGATTATATATATGTATACAAGAGTATTAGATATAGAGGAAACCTTTGTATTTTTGTATGTATGTATGTTTGCAACGAATAAACTGAAAAACTACTGGACCGATTTAAAAAATTCTTTCACCATTAGAATGCTACATTAGCGCTGAGTAACATAGGCTATATTAAAAAAAAGAAAAAAATAGAAATGCGGTACGAAGTTCGCCGGGTCAGCTAGTAAGGCATAAAGTTCAAAGTCTAAAGGATATTTGACAGTTGAAGATTGATGTGTATCATCATCTCAGCCAAAAGACGTCCACTGCTGGACAAAGGCCTCCCTCAAGGATCTCCACAACGACCGGTTGTGTCGGCGTCTAGGCGTGTGTCTCATCATCATCATCACCATTAGCTCATTATATGTTGGGGCACGAGCCTTCCCTATGGGTGGATAGAGAGAATGTGCCATAAACCACCAAGGGCCCAGTGCGGATTGGTGGTTGTTAACGACTGCTATTGCAGTCGGGACCTATGCCTTCCGAAGCACGGTGGAGCTCGAAATAATACATTTTTGGTCACCTATCCGATGACCGGACATTGCGAAAGTTGCTTAACCTCAGCACTCGCAGACCGGGCGCGTTAACCACTGCGCCATCGAGCTCCTCCTATCTTAGGTAAAACACGTAAATTACGTTTTAAACTACATATAGCGTTGCAGCAATTTCACAGTTCAACAAAGTGAAATAGAAACTGTTTCATTTCGTCTCAATTAAACAACTTTCACTACTTTTATGCACAAAAGAAGGTCCCTTTAGAAATGTATAAACTAATCTAAATGTTTATTTTCTTCCATTGTCTTCGTGGGATGTCTAGAGTCAAAGATTTTTTATCACAACTATTATTAAAAACGCGGAGGTGTTTGTTCCTACTTCAAGTTTCAACCGCTTCTGTAGTCTAGTGGTTAGGACCACTGGTCTTAGACCCAGAGATCCCGGGTTCGTTTCCCAGTGGGAGGTACATGTTTGTGTACTCGGTTTGGTTGGCGGAGGAGCTTGTTTATTCGCCTAGCTACCACCATCTTATCTAAATATTTCGCCATAACATCAATGCTACTCGTAGTAGCATTGTTGTAGTCTGACAGCTAGAGATAAGATAGGCAGTGCCTCAGTACCTACTTGATGATTTCGGGAGAAGTGCGCTTCCAATCTTCGGCCTTATCATTGTTTAACATCTGGTTAGCTTAACTTTAAGGTACCCGTTCAGAATATAAAAAAAATGGTAAGCCAAAATTGTTTGCTAAAAAATCTGTTTTTTTTTTAAATAGGCCTGTGTGTTTTTCAGTATTCGTAATTATCAATTCCAGATTTAATTTTCTATTTTACGAAATTATTGTTTTTTTTTTAATGGAACTCGTTGAAATTGACTGAAATGTTGTAAAGTGAAATTTAATTTTAGGCTTCACGCGAGCTCAAATGGAAATCACAGCGAAGCAGCGACAGGATGCTAGTGGGAAATAAAATGACGCGGCGGCGGCGGCGGAGCGACTGGCAGTTAGTTATTTTTATTTAAAAACCGGGAGTCGCTCGACCTTCGCCTCACCTGATAGTAAGTTGGCCTTCAATTCAGTCATTTTCATCTGATGGAGTAAAAAATAACGTTATGTATCGTTGCGACTGTCATTTTTATGGCTTAACATGCTGCATGCAAGTACAGCTTGTTGGTATCGATATACTTTAAAAAAATGTAAATATCGTTAAGTACTTCTATTAAAGCTGTGGAGTTTCTTGCGCCCATCCTTCTCCACAGCTAAAAAATAGACGTTCTGAATGGGTAGTGGGTAAAAAAATGTTTTCTTAAGTTTATTTGAATATTTATTTATTTATTTTATTTATTTAATGAATAAATAAATAAATATAAAAATTTGGCTTTGACTTTGAACTTTAATTATTTTTATTCCTTACGGATGACCACTTGGCCTTGACTCTCAAACTAATAAATAAATAAGTACTTTTTGACCGAAATGCTTGGTGTCAATCTGTGTTAAAAAAAGACAGTGTCCTTAAAATAAAAAATAAAACAAAATTCATCTTTTTTTACTCAAAGTGAATTTTTACAAGTATTTTTAATTGCATTTTAAAGCCGACTTCGTAAACCCTACGGTGGAGAACTTGTACCGAGTAGAAGACGCAGGAAACTCTGTTAGTGTTACAAAGAAAGCTTATTTACTTCTAATATGTTTATGTTTGTTCTAGCAAACAATAACTCAGGTCACAACAAGTATTCAATAAAATTTAAAAAAAGGCAGTGAATTAAAAAAAAAGATCTTCCAAAAAAAATTGTATTTAAGTAAACTATGAAGAAAACCCGTAAACATAGAACATGAAGATTAGTTGCTTTACTAATATATTATTATACTTCCAACATCGGGACGCTGTTTTTGGACGCGGATTGGTGCCGAGCTCGCAATTGTACTCAAGCAATCGTAACCTTATAAATTTTAAACCGACACATGAATTCCGAACTAGCCTTTTCGCTAGTTATGCACGGGGTGGGACCGGACCGTAAGGAAAGAACTTACTTATTTCGTTCGTTCTGTCCATGCTGCACATAGTGGAAGTGGATTTAAGATCCTGTGATTGGTTGATACATTTTAAATATAGAACAGGTACTCATTTCTGTTATACAGTGTTTGGTAATGGTAACAGGTGTATAATCCTGAAATGAAAAAAAAGAACACCATGATAAGATGTATATTTACGTAGATTTTCTTTTCCATACAAAAGCTCAAAATTTATTTCATTATTTTTATCCAACACTGAGATGTTTTTTTTGACTTCTGATTTTTTTGGCCCATAAGTTTGATGACCAAAAACAATGTGTCAGTTGAACCTAGTGTTGTCGCTTTGCAGTTTTACCATGCAACAAACAATCTCAATATTTGCCTTAATGTGCTTTGTAGGCATGTTCACATTTTTCCGGTGTTCTATGCACCCTATCTGCCATATTCGGAATTAAACAGGTTTATCAAAAACACTTCCACAATCATGTGGCTTTTTTTTGGCTCAGGCATTAGTCCATGACCCAGGTCAATGCTTTACACACACGAGGGCCCAGAAGAAACATAGAGGAATCGTGAAAAAAAAAATTTTTTTTCAATATCATGTAAAGTACAGTTTATCATGACTATTTTATTTGTATGAATGTGTTATTTTGTGATTATTTTGTGAATGTATGTCTGTTTCTATTTCAAAATTGTGTAAACACTAAAAACTATTTTTTGACAGCACTTCTTACTCTTTGGTAGTGCGTGCTCTTTGTTGCGTTTTGTGCCTATTATATTACAGGCCCTACTTCTTAGTCACCCCAACTCTTCCAAGAAAGGTCCACGGAAACAAAACCGAGTAGCGTTGAAGCGACTCGGTCTAAATAAAAACTTTTTAACAGTGTGAAATGGAGCCCGAAGCTGGACCCTGGGCGTTAATTACGACAAATATAGCGTTACGTCATTAAAAGTTGGCTTCTGCTAATGATTTACGCGGCCCGTGATCGTTGAGTTCGGCGAGTTGTCTTATCGGCTGCCGTTCATTTCTAATTTTCCGTGTTGCGTCTTTTAACTTTTTTCGTCTACTTGGAAATACATAGGTGTTTAGGCATGTGGATTTAACATGTTGAAGAAAAACGGAAAGCAAAATAAAAAAAGAGTAAAAGTTTTTGGTAGAAACTAAAAACTTTTAATTGTATTTTTTTAAATATTTTACGGGCAAGCAATTGGCCTTCATCTCACCTGATGTTAAATGATGATAAGGCCGAAGGTGGAAGCGCACTTCACCCGGAACCTCAACTACTGATGCACTAGATAACTTATCTCTAGCTGTCGGAACACAACAATGCTACAAACATTAATGTTATGGCGATATGTTTAGATAAGACGGTGGTAGCTAGACATTCGGACAAAGAAGCCCTACCACCAACTAAACCAAAAATTCCAAAAAAAATTCACTGATGGAATGATACATTCCTTGTGGGCATTAAAGGCAATATTTAGTTTTAAAAAAAATGGTTTTTAGAAATACAAAATTAACGTGGACGAAGTCGCGAGCAAACTGCTAGTCACTAAACAAAGGGAGTAGAACTAAAAGTACCAACCTCAATCGTGAATGTAACCTTTACAGATAGTTATGTTTGTAGATTTATACTCCTTATATTTCTTCTATTCAAGTCAAAGCTTTTTGTTTTTTCTTCGCTCTCTTATCGTCGGTGCATGTGCTACTTGCTTTTAATATTTCATTCCATCTTTTATTAATTTACGTTGACATTTCACTTTGCTTTCTTCATTCCTTTTGTACGGTCCATTACTGTTTTCTTGCGCCTTTGTTACTTTGGTTCTACATAATGTAAATTTTGAAACGTCATCAACTCCCATTAGCATTTCAGGTTTGACAATGTCCTAATATTTACGTGAGCAACTAATTTCATATACACGTAATTTATTCGCTCAACACATTTTACACAAACGGTAATATGTATGCTCATTGTGGGTCGTGCGCAAACCATATTAATATCAAATGAAATTCCCAATTATGCGCGTTCACGTTAAGTTCTAAATACAACAATAAGCTATTAAGCTGTGGTCTCCTGCGTAGCGTTATTCGTTTACAGCGGTTTAACGAGGGTCAAATTGGTGTTTGACTTGAGTACAAGTGTTGCCTACGTAGTGACAGCTTGTTTAGCAGTGGTAAATGAAAGGTGATTGGTTATAGAGATAACGTTTTATGCCGGGGCGGTAGACACGGACGTTGCGATTTCGCGTATGACTACGCTTGCGCAACTTTGTCGTGTGGTGATGAGCATGCGTGAGTTTCTTTTGTTTTGTTACTTGAATTTGCTGAAGTCTTGCTTTGAGCAAAGTCGAAGGTCTGTGGCTGGCGTTAAAAGGGATGACTTCGGGCTTTTTTTATGTAATCGTAATGGGAGTTTTCTCATTGTTATAAAAAAAATATTTTGGGTGTTAATGGTTTCTTCGAAAGTCCTAGACGCATCACAGCATGTCATTGCGAAATTGACTTCAAAAGACATCCTTCACTTTTACTTTTTAACCCAATCCCCCCCCCACCCTTTTACTTTTTTGTTTACAATATATGACATAACATAATGCCATCGGAGTTTAAGGTGTATTTCGCAATGGCATTCTGTAATGCCATCTGGGACTATATGAGGTCTAGGATTTTAAACATTGATGAAGCAACGCTGTTTCGAAGAGTATAGGTACTGCAACAAGCGCATACAAATTGATAGAGAAACCAATGTCTCGGTAGCTCAGTTAAAGGTTCAGATCCCACGAAAGGCGAGTTAATAAAAATAAAATGTGTTTTTTAGTTTGAATACAAATAAAGTTTTGTTTACGTTTTATTTTAAATGCAACAATTTAAAAATAACCACAAATATAATTTCTTTCACATTTTTAGTTTCGTTATCAATATTTAAAAGTAAGTTCTCGCACTTTTGATTCGGCCTGACACAAAAGACTAGGCACAAACGGCAAACCCGGTTCGTCCAACTATCTCTGTTCAAAAACAACGTCAACCCGTGGCTCCGTATTGACGTAGAGACAAACAAACACACAAACACACTTTCGCACTTAAATTATTAATTAAAGATTTGAATCCCTCGTTTCATTTGGAATTAAGGAAAGGGTATCAAGTTTCACGTATACGAAGTAGCGAGCCTAGCTCTAGTATTATAATATTTATAGAGGCTTTGTTACGAGAGCAAAGGTCAAAGGATATGAATAAGACACATAATTTGCCTACTTCTGTTTGCACGATGGTTGACTTTTTGGCAGAATAACAGGGTTTGTGGGTCTGTGGCATTAAGCCATAAACCGTTTTGTCTCTAATCTGTACTCTGTTTTGATATTACATATTCCCATGAAGCTGTAGATATAACTGGAGAGGCCTGTTGTTGAAGCAGCCTTGTAATTAATTCACTTGTTTGGTGCCAGGTATTCATAGTCAATAAATCAAATCTGCCGATAAATGGGTAAACTAAAATGTCCTAAATTGTCCAGGGTAAACGTGATATTAACGGTAACGATTAAATGCACAGACCTATGTATATTAACATAGATCACGGAAGTACACCTACTTCAAATGTTTAGAATGAGCGCATCTGTGCTCAACTGACCGCTGCTTATATTCAGTCTGTGATCGACATTTACCCAGGGAGATATCTGTCCAAAAACACGAAAAATGCCTCATTGTTCTGTTATAAATTGTAAAAACACTTCATATGTAAGTAGCCAATAAGTAGAACACGATGCCTTCCGCCGGAAAGTAATTTTTAACCTCCGACGCAAAAACGAGGGGGTGTTATAAGTTTGATGCGTGTGTTTGTGTGTTTATGCGTGCGTGCGTGCGTGCGTGCATGCGTGCGCGCGTGTTGGTGTTTGTGTATGTGTGTGTGTGTGTGGGGGGGGGGTGTTGGGGGGGGGGGGGGGGTGTGTGTGTGTGTGTAACGATTTTCATTTTGTTTTTTTTGTTTGAAAGGTTAATTAGTCGGGAGTGTTCTTAGCTATGTTTTATGAAAATCGGTCCAAGATGGCTGCCGCCACCTTAGAGCCTTTTTGGTTTACTGCTCTAAGGCCGCCACGAAATGGCGGATTACATATTTTTTTCACTAGCTATATAACTTGCTCAATATGAGTATCAAATGAAAGAGCTTGACTAGTAGAATAATGTACAGTATATTGAAAGGGAATGAGGAATATTAACTAACTTCGAATAAATTCGAATCAGTGACAACTAAAAAGTTGAATTTTTTTTATCGGATCAATGCCCTAGATTGATGAGGAAAGTGGTGTGATGAGGGTATCTATTGGAAGTGTGAAATTATTTGTACCTGTATCCGCTGCCGGGAAGGCAATACCGACACAACGACGGGAGCTGAAGGGATAAGGAGCTGAAGAGGGATGGATGATAAATAATGATGATATTTGGGACTTACTTGGCGAGTTATATTTTGAAAGTAATTCAAAATCTTTAAGAGAGGGCTTTTTAAACTTATTACCTCCACAAAATGATATCTAAAAATTCTAGCGACTTTTTTTACATAGGTACCAATGCAGTTTTTTTTATTTTTTTATCCCTTATTAAATTTCCTTATGCGGTTTAATTATTTGGGTAAAAAAATCGAAATAAAAATAAGGTAAATTAAAAGCACGTTAGGTATCAAAACTGTTTTATTTCCGCAAGAAATATACAGTTAAAATCGGGAAGTTATTTTGGCATCGAAATTATAATTTGTTGGTCGTTGGCCTAACGGGGCGGTTTTGTGATTATTTCCTAATGCCGTACATATTTTCGTTGAACACGTTGTTTACACCGAAATGTCTGTAATTGCTGGGGGGCAATTTTTAATCTCACGGTGATCTCGAATTATATTACATGAAATAAAATAAAGAAAGTATTGCACTGTCAGTCTGTAGGTAAAATTGTTGTGTTACCAATTTTAGAGATACGATAGCCAGTGCCTGAGTAGTTAAAAATTCTGGGTGAAGTGCCACCTTCGCCTTATCGTCACAGATGTGAAATGGTAAGCGCTTGTTTCTAGTATTTGATATTGCAAATACTAGATTTGCACCAGCGTTTTTTTAAATTTTTTGCATCATGAACAACATGCAGCTCGTAATACATTTTTGTAAGGCATTGTTCTCGAGGAGCTCGATGGCGCAGTGGTTAACGCGCCTGGTCTGCGAGTGCTGAGGTTAAGCTACTTTCGCAAAGGCCGGTCATCGGATAGGTGCCCAAAAAATTAATCATCTCGATCTCCTCCGTGCTTCGGAAGGCACGTAAAGCCTTTGGTCCCGCATTAGCAGTCGTTAATAACCACCAATCTGCACTGGGCCCGCGTGGTGGTTTACGGCCCGTTCTCCCTATCCATCCTTAAGGAAGGCTTGTGCCCCAGCAGAGGGGGACATAAAAATGAGTTGATGATGATCATGATTGCATTGTTGTGTTCTCTTCCCACATTTAGAAATAATATAGCCAGTTCCTCAGTAGGTGAGTATTCCGCTTGTGATGCCGTCGCAAATATTAGAAAACATAACAATGCATAGAAAGTTAAATGCATTATTATTTTAAATAACACTTAGTTCAAACTTAATTTAAAAAAAATGACTGTGGTCTCTTAACAGAAACAATGTGACTAATGTAACAATGCGGCGTAAAAGAATGGTCGATCTCACATTTCATTCTCAACAGAATGACAATTGCTTTATTACCGATGTCACTTTTACAACGTTTAAAGCATTACTGTGGAATTTGTTTCATAAATAAATCTATGTACATAAAAACACATCTGTGGCTAAGTGCTCGACCCGGGGGTCGACCGCCTAACTCTCTCGCTTTCGATCGCTTTGAAGGCGAGGCGAGGAGGAGGCGTCATCTTGTCATTTCGAAAGCAATATGAAAGCAATATCAAAAGCTATATATTATTCTTTATTATATTTCGATATTATAATAGAAAGCGAGGCGAGGGCCTCGCTTTCAAAGCGACCGAAAGCGAGAGTGTTAGGCGGTTGGGGGGCTGATTTTCGTAGGTCCTAGGTAAAATTCCCAGGTCAGGCCATGTGTGTTTTGAATTTTTGAACATTCAATACGGCTGATCCTTACTGGCGCTGCCATAGGTCGAAAATACGTAGCGCCCGCGACGTATGAGACCGCTTACACTTATAAGTTTATAACAGAATCTTAAAATATAAAAAAAAATGGATTTAGTTATCAAAATATGCAGCTACCTACTAAATTTTGAATATTGATGTTATCAATGTTGTAAAGTGTGCCAATAAATGTATTTCTTCTTTCTTCTTCAATGTAGGTTTTTGAGTGGTTTCGAAGCATACAAATTGAGTAATTTCGTTGTAAATGCAACAAAAGTGATTTTTTGGAGGTGTTTTCGAAAATAATTATAATCAAGTCCAAATTATACAATCGTGTATTAGAGCTTGCAAATTTACCTATATCAACATTTCAGATTCGTAAGTCATTACAAAAACACAAATGTTGAAAAAAATCCCACGAGCAGGATTTGAACCTGCACCCTTCTGACATACCGGGTCAGGTGCTCTTCCAATTGAGCTATCGTGGTTCTAACCAGCCCGCCGAAACTATTCAACACTTTTTACTTTGAAAGCCATTCAATGTTAACAACTATCGTCACTAACCCGGTATGTCAGAAGAGTGCAGGTTCAAATCCAGCTCGTGGAAATTTTTTCAACATTTGTGTTTTTGTAATTTGCTCGCAACAAAATTTGCGTTAAAAAGTATTTGAACATTTCGTAAGTCATATTATAGTCTTAAACTATTCAACGAAAGTTGGTGCATTTTGTCAGTGTGTCGCCTTAGGTAACTCGCATTGGCAAGCGTGGTGATTAAGCCAATACTCATTGTATCGATGACTTGAATCCAATGATGGAAACCTTTGCTCTGCTCTCCTTTCCTTCAATGATGGAAGGATAGTATAATAATAATAATAATAATTTATTGTTTAACAACAACATCACATAAACAGTTACAGTATAATAATAATAATAATAATAATCTTTATTGAATAACTTATTACAATATATCCAGAATACTAACATACTATATAATGTCAAAAATACACAAGTGCCTGAACTAGGATTAACCTGTTTTCCAGGCAAAAATAAAGGACTTACTAAATTATTAAGTTAGCAATGCAAAATACATATTTTACTCTTATTGACTAAATAAAAATAAAAAAAACAAAACTTAACTATATTCATTTAAAAATAAACTTATCTGCCTAATATATATAAATTAAACATTATTTATTTCTAACTAGGAGCCCTACTAAGTTCTTAAATAATAATGCAAACTACTCTTTTATTCTTTGTGGCTAAATTATTAAATAGCAAAACAACATTTATTTAAACTTACTTAACTTATAAAAATTTAAACAATATTTATTTTAAACTACTAAGTATAAAGATAAAAAACAACCTTCATTTTAGGACAACTAATAATTTTTCTGTATCTTCGTAGGACATTTTGAGAAGGGCTTCTTTGAGTATATTCTTTGTTTTATTATAGCAATAATGATATATGCCTAATTTTGCGTTTAACCTATTATAAAGAAGTGGACCTAAGAACAAGTAAAATCTAGAAGAGAAGGCATGTTTTGTTCCTGCATTTTGAGGGCAAACTATATCTTTTCGTCTTTTGTTAGTAGTCTCGGTGCTGTATGGAAGTGCAACGTGTTGTTTGAAGAGTGGTTCTAGGTCTGGTGAAATAAAAGGGTATTTAAGTAGTCACAGAAAAGATATTAGAACTTGTATATTAGCATAAAAATTAAAGCTTCCGGGTCGGCAACTGCTGCTGCTTTTGTCGCTTTCCATCAGAGCCCGGTACTTATGATGAATGATGAATGATGATGGAAATCTTTTATTCAATTTAGGCATATAAATTGCACTTATGAACGTCAGAAGTAACATAAAAAACACAAAATATATAAAAAATAATATAAGTACACACAATAATACTTAATATATATAAATTAAGAAACAATACATATATGTAATGCGATTTTACTGCTGGTTCGGAAGGTTGATTCTGCTAAGAAGACTTCAGCAAGAAACTTAGCAGCTACTTACTCTTTTAAACTAAGAGTTGTATACAAAAGTGTAACTACTTAATACAATGTGAAATAACATGTAACCTTCTTTCATTAGACCTTGTTTTATTTCTGTCTTAAATTTGTGTAGTAGCAATTCCGTTAGAGTGAAAGGCACTTTATTGAATATTTTTATACATTTCCCAACAAATGAATTACCGACCTTATTGAGTCTACGTTTTAGATAGGCAAGTTTGTTTTTATTTCTTAATATGAGAGTTCGAGATTATCGCCAATGGAATAAAAATAATGCTGTCTAATTTAATCTTATGACTAAATAACTTATCAAATTATTGATATATTCAGTCAATAATCCTATAAATAATAAGAATATTTTAAAAATTCAATTTTGCATTTCTATATCAAAATAAGCTATATATCGTACTAGCACTTTGCCCGCGACTTCGTCTACGTAGATTTCGTATATTTTCGTACAAAAATCAATACTACGTTTCCCACATCAAAAAATATAATCACTATAGAAACTGTTTCTTTTGCATGCATTCCGCAATGTCTTTTCATTTACGACCTTTTCATGTATAACAGTGGCATTATTATTTGGTTGAAGAAAACTTTATCACATAGATAAATCTCAATGGAGGTTTGGGAAACTCTACAATTTTGTGAGTTGAGAAATGGCGACTTATGTCAATAGTAATATTTTTTTTAACGTTTATTTTTAAGTGTTAATTGCTACACTTAAGCTGAATTAAATATTTATATAAAATACAGTGAAAAAATTATACGCCCACCCGACCCAGCCAGGAATCGAACCTGGGTCTTCCGCAATCCGGGCGGCTGCACTGACCGTTATGCTACCGGGAAGGCTGACGTAAGCGCTGAATTCTGTCACTGCTTCTTGATTTTTGAAATGCTTTAGAGCGACATTAGTGCCATCTATCCAAAGGTATTTGCAACCGATGGACATGGGTCGGCTGGGCGTTTAATTTTTTCACTGTATTTTATATAAATATTTATGTCAATAGTGGTAAGTATTGACGTAACAACACAAGAAATGGTAATATCAGTTGTAACTGTGCAAAACAGCCGGCTGCCCTTGGCCAGTTCCGACCAAATATGGTGGTCGGAAAGCAGGGACGGCATTCTGATAGGCCGAAACTGGCCGGCTGGACGGCATTATCGCATTTTAAATAACATTAAATAAATACTATTAAACATAATTTATTTCACAATTCCCACAAAGGAGAGCAAAGTGTGTTAAGTGTGTTCTACCCAACTGTGGGTAAGACGAGTTACGGATGATGATTATTATAATGATGTAAAAGTGAAATATGCGCGTGCACATGCAAATTTTACAAGTTCAAAAATTATTAACTCCCAATATTTTATAATGTAAGTACGTCTTGTCCACTTATACCTAGTTTCCGAACGAGTAAAACAAAACTAAGAAAAGTAAATATTTAAACACTTTTCTTAGATATTTTGCTGATAACAAAACATGACAAATTATTGTGTACCTTATTTAATAAATAATTTAATAATCCTTAGAATCCCTGGAACAATTGACATTTTTAACGACTCTTCTGGAATTTTCAAAAAGAAATAGACTGATTATTACCTTCAGTCTACAAGTACACAAGTCTTGTATTATTTTACTATTAAGTTAGTCCGATTATAATTTTGGCATAATATGTCCTGTATTTAATTTATGTTTGTCTATTGGAAGACAACTGTGACAACAACGATTGCTGTGTATTACTATAACTAGCGGCCCGTCCCTGCTTCGCACGGGTGGACATTTTTTTAAATAGCCTATGTTACTCAGCGCTAACGTAGCATTCTAATGGTGAAAGAATTTTTTAAATCGGTCCAGTAGTTTTTGAGTTTATTCGTTGCAAACATACATATATACAAAAATAAAAGGTTAATATTAGTATAGATTGGCAAACATATTTAAGAGACTACCCTTGTAAAATTTATTTTAATTGTTTATGTGTATTGTTGTTGGTGTTCCTTAAAAAAAAAAAATAAAGATAGGGCTCCTGAAACATGCAGTGCCTAGGGGCCTATATATGGCTTGATCCGACTCTGTTGTACAATGACACTCTGGCGTTATGTCAACTCTTAGATGACACCCCGAGTTTGGTCACTACTGCTCGAAGGTCCATCCACTGCCCTGCATAACCTGGTAACGCTGTAAAGACTACTAAGAACAACAAATTACCTGCAGTAAAGTAAAATGTAAAAGTAAATAGCCTATAACTGTCCCACTGCTGGGCAAAGGCCTCCATCATTGAAATCAAGTCATCACTACAATGGGTAATGGTTTAATCACCACGCTTGCCAAATGCGAGTTGGTGATAACAAACCCGGGCTATATATCGAAAAATCCGAAACACACTTTGCCCGACCTGGGAATTGAACAGAGCTTAGCGTTTTGCCACTAGGCCGCCGATGCATTAAATTATCTACATAGAGCTGATTTTTTAAACTCATTTTATAGTAAAAAAAACACAAATGTTCAAAATCCACGAGCAGGATTTGAACCTGCACCCTTCTGACATTCCGGGTCAGGTGCTCTTCCAATTGAGCTATCGTGGTTCTAACCAGCCCGCCGAAATTATTCAACACTTTTTACTTTGAAAGCCAAAGGCGCCCATTCAATGTCAACAACTACCGTCACTAACATCCGATTATAATATTTTTACAAATATCAAAGATCAGTTAAGAAGTAAGCAAGCTATTTATAGAATGTTCAAATAATTTTTAACGCAAATATTGTTGCGAACAAATTACAAAAACACAAATGTTGAAAAAATTTCCACGCAAAAACAATTTCAGAAGGGTGCAGGTTCAAATCCTGCTCGTGGAAATTTTTTCAACATTTGTGTTTTTGTCATTTTATACTGTTTATTTTGTGTAAGTTTCAGAATACACGTGTCTCTAAAACAAAACACGTCTAGTAGTTACATCGTACAACATAGTAGAAATAACTACAATGGTGCTCAAAGTTGTTCAACTGCTATTGATTACACCCCTATTGTCGAGTGATTTATCTAGATAGTAGATAGATATAGATACTGCTGTAAAGTTATCTTTAAATAGCTGCATTGATGTAAGAAGTAAGTAAGTAAGTAATTTTTATTCTCCTTTTCAGTTTTACAAAATATTTTACAAGCCTCCTCTTTAGGCATTGCCTGACCTATGGGGAAAAATAAATGATTTCCACGTGTTTTTGTGACAAAACAGAATACAGATTAGTTTGAAAAAAGTGAAAACTTTCATCAACATCATCAGCCTATAGATACTTGGCCACTGCTGGACATAGACCTCTCCTTGTGCACGCCACTGAGCACGATCCGCGGCTACTCTCATCCAGCTCTTGCCAGCCACCTTGCAAAGATCGTCGCTCCACCTAGTCGGGCGTGAGGGCGTCCTACACTACGTTTGCCGATACGCGGTCTCCACTCGAGAACTCGTTTACCCCAACGGTTGTCGGTTCTGCGGCTTATATGACCGGCCCACTGCCACTTCAGCTTGCTGATCCGATAGGCTATGTCGATAACTTTCGTTCTCTGTCGGATCACCTCTTTCCGAAGTCGATCCTTCAGAGGAACTCCGAAAGTGAAAAAATTATATAAGGTCACATTTTATCAACTGAAAATATTTTGAGGATATATTCAACAACATATATAAACTATTTTTATGAAAAAACCTCAAATTACCGCCAAAAGACATTTCGATTAAAAAGAAAAATAAAGCACTTTCGGTACTTTCAATTCAAAGGAGCTGAAACAAAGAGGCCGCAATGCCTTCATCGCTTACACGTGTCCCTAGTTTCATTCAAAAGAGCCGACAGAGAGGCCGCTCTTAAAAATATTACAATTTTTGTGTCAGGAAAAGTAAAAAAAAACTAGCCTGATTTCTTTTTAATGCTAGAGTCTTATTTTTCTGATATAATTAGATGTTTTGTCAAACTATTTGGAGTTGATAAAAGGTGACCTTATATATAACTAATTTACTTAGTAGATTACAACGAAACTTACAATAAAATATGAAAGTGTGTGTGTGTGCAAGATATTGCAAGGAACAGTGTATTTCTTCGACGCTTTTGGTTACTTAAGTTTAATCAACTCATGAGAATCGCTCGTTCTGATTTGCAAAAGGGTACTGTGTTATGTTGTGATAACTTAAAAAAAAATCTTTACACGTGAGCGCTTTGCTTTCATCTCATCTGATGTTAGGTCATCATAAGGCTGACGGTGGAAGCGCGCTTTACCCAGAATCCTCAACTACTGAGGCACTGGCTATCTGATCTATGGGCTGCTGGTACACAAAAAGGCTATTAACATCGATGTTTATTTATTTATTTATTTAACTTAATACTATCATTACAGTAGTTCCCAATTCGATAGCAAAGTAGAAAATTATAAAATACAGTAAAATAACTTATAATATAAACATTCAGCGTAACACAAACAAACTATTATAATTTATTGTAGATAGAGATTAAAAAATTATTGTATGATATTATGTAATTATTACTTATAGCACAATACAGATAATGTAACTCTAGTAAATTCAGGCATGTGGCAAACAAAAAGATCGACTCTGATGTTATGGCGATATATTCCGATAAGAGGTAGTAGTGAGCCAGGCGGACAAGCCCCACCACCAACATGACCTAGTACACAAACACCCGAACCCGGGAGCTCTGGGTCTTAACCACTAGACCCCAAAGGCGGTTAATAATTTTTTATTTTTTTTTATTTTTTAAAACAGTACCAGTGCAGTGTCTTGTGGTCTTACTAAGATACAATAGAATGTTGGCCTTCTTAGAACAATAGCCAGAATTCAAAAGCGAAGAACGTTTTTTTTATATAATATAATTTAGGTTTTAAACTAAAACCTTTTAAACAATAGTACACAATGATAAAGAAGCATTATGGTAAACAAATGTATTTTTCAGAAATAATTACAAGCTAAAATGCACATTACTAATCTAATTACTTACTTACTTACTTACTTACTTACAGAAACGCGTAAATATTTGATAAGTAATGTTACCAAAAAAAATGGTCCATGCCAAAGATAATCAAATATCTGCACCTATCATGTCACAACACATCTCAGGTAATTAATTAATAAATAATTTTATTTCATATTTTCCCTAAGTTGTCTTTTGCCTCAAAGGTTGTATGGGAGAGATCGCTACTACGCTCTAAGACCGCCTATACTCTCCTCTGTTTGAAAAAATGTTCTTTGTCTGTGTTGTGTTGTTGTGAACAATAAATTGTTTACCTGGACTTCTTGGCGGGAAAGTGAAGAGTCATGTCTGCGGTTGTGTTTTATTTTCTAAAATTTGTGTTATGTCGAATATTAATGTGAAATAATGGTGGATTATTAACCGTTAAGTGTTCATGAGTGTGCATGAGTGTTGGCAAATGAAACAAAACAGTGCAACGTCACTTTTCAAATTCTCTCAAGAAGTCCGCCCGAGGACTTAGTAAAGCCCCACATCTTTACTGATACGAGATACTCGAGAGGTTGTAGGGTATATCATTTCTCAATTCTTATTTCTATTATCATTCATCATCATCATACAGGAAAGAAATATTGTTTATTTATGTATTACTTGTAAGAAAAATTACTTTGACACTGGCTAAATGTGCTAATCGCACGAAGCCATCAACTAAATGAAAAAAAAAGAAAAATTGTTTACCTCTACTCGTATCTACCTATATTTATTGTTTATAATATTATATAACGCCTCGATGGCCTAGTGGCAAAGCGCTCGGCCCGACACCCGAAGGTCCTGGGTTCAGTCCCCAGGTCGGGCAAAGTGTGTTTCGGATTTGTCGATGGATAGCCCGGGTTTGTGATCACTAACCCGCATTTGGAAACCTTAACCAATCAATTATAGTGATGACTTGATTTTCAATGATGGAGGCCTTTGCCCACTAGTGGGATAGTTGTGGGCTACTTACTTTACTATATTTTTTTTACTTTTTATTTTTAAGCTGAATTTAAATATTTATATAAAATACAGTGAAAAAATTAAACGCCCACCCGACCCAGCCAGGAATCGAACCTGGGTCTTCCGCATTTTTGCGGATTTAATTTTTTCACTGTATTTTATATAAATATTTACTTTACTATATTTTGCATGTTATGAACCATGATTATTTTGTAAAAGCCTGTATGCCAGCGACATACATTCTTAAACTCTCGACTCTTGACACATTTGTTTCTTTAGCAATGTCACAGAGTCTCAATCACAATATCCGCGACTGCAAGAAAAGTTCATAACTATGTTTTTAACTACATTTAGGAGCTATTTCAATAAAAATGGTAATTGAAAATGATTCTGAAACCTGACAGGTGCATTCTCGAGGTATTGCATTCAACTTTTCTTTTGACCTCGTGCATAATGATTGGATATTTTAATGTTGTAGCAGTCTAATATCAAGAAGGCTTTTATGTGCCTGGGTGGGCCAGTATATACCTAGTTCCTTTTCCTTTTTTTATGTCTAAGCTAAGTCTTTCCTTAAACAAAAATTAATTTCCAGTGGGTAATATATTGTTAAAAAAAAGACAAAGTGTTGAAAAATTACATGTCATGTTAAGATCGGTCTTAACATTTAGTTTTAGTTGTTGACATTGAATAGGGCTCCTTTGGCTTACAGAGTAAAAGTAGATAGTGTTGATTAATTTCGGCGAGTTGGATTGAGTCACGATAGCTAGTTGGCAGTGCACCTGACCCGGCATGTCATGGGGTGCGGGTTCGAATCCCGCTGCTCGTGGATTTTTTTCAACACTTGTCTTTTTTCAATTTGTGATTTTTTCGCAACAATATTTGCGTAACATTATATAAAAATAATCATAATATTTTGTTTCTGTGCACTTTTATTGAAAAAAAATAAGAGCCTTGAGAGAAAACGTGTTTTACTGTTACTTCACTAGCGCTGCTTTTGTTAGGTAACTTATTATTGAATCTAGATTGCAAGCTGAGCGATGCTTAATTTTCTATATAAAAAGAAATAATTTTGAATGGGTTTGATTTTGTTTTGTTTTAAATTTGTTTTGTAGCAAGATAATAATTATTAACAAATATTTTATGCCCATATAACCTGTCTTTAAAATCAAAAGCCTTTCACGCTTATATTACAAAAAATTGCCTATAAATATAGTTTATAAAATATTAAATGATACCCGGAAATAAAATGTTAGTAACACCTAAAAATTTTAAATGTTTGTACTTAATATAAAAATAAAAATAAACACGAAAACTAACTTTGACCCTTTTCAGAAGTATCTGGCGCAAAGAAGACACACAGTGACAGTAAGTTTAATACAAAACAAAGGGGGTGATTGATGGTAATGGCGGAAAGAACAAGAATGATTAAAAACCGCAAACACTTTTAATATTCATCACATAGCTATAAAATCAAATATTTATTCAATTGTTTCAGGCAGCACTAAATTAAAATCTAGATTTGTGTCAACTTAAAATAATCTAACTAGGCCATAGCAAATAATAACGAAGCAATAAATTAATATAATCTTACGTGACCTAACTTGTGGAGTGCAGTATACAATTATCGATAATATTTATTGATATAGACTAAAATAATTGTAGTCTGAGGAGCTCGATGGCGCAGTGGTTAACGCGCCCGGTCTGCGAGTGCTGAGATTAAGCAACTTTTGGAAAGGCCGGTCATCGGATGAGTGACAAAAATGTATCATCTCGAGCTCCTCTGTGCTTCAGAAGGCACGTAATGCCGTTACTGACGACACTGCTGGTTTATCCATCCATAAGGAACGCTCGTGCCCCAGCAGTGGGGACATAAAAATGAGCTGGTGATGATGATGTGTAATTAATTGTACCTTATACACTAACAATAATTATGGTTATATATAATTTTACGCAAATTCGTTGCGAACAAATAACAATAAAGTCAAATTAATCCTCCGTTCTCGATAGCGCAAAAATCTGACAGTTTGACAGACAAAGTTTTGTTTTAATTATTTATCTAATCTAATATCTATAAACGAGCAATTCTTGTACATATGTATATGTAATCTGAATCTCAGAAACGGCTCAAAAAAATAACACACTGTGCCACCACTGCGTGGCAAAGAATTACGTACCACATTGACACAATTCACGCACTTCTACTGTGTATAATGTCTGCCGCATTTTTTTTGTATATTATGTACTCGTATATGTGTGTATTGTTAATAAATGTTTTTCTTCTTCTTCTACGAAGATCGATGAACGGCCTTGAACTCTTAATCCAGTACAACAGTTGAGACCATCGGCTTGTAGCAACCGTTTTAAAATACAGATAAGCAAATCAACTATTAATAATAATAGTAATGAATAACTTTATATGCCTCTGACAAAAAAACACAGTATTCAGAAGGGGTAACATCCAAGCACAGTAAAGATAAGAGACAGAACGGTCACGGCTCAGTGAGACCCACAAACCCTGTTCTAGGGTATTATATGGTGGGTCACCCATCTGTTTCCAAGCAACTGCAAATCTTGCTTAGCATTTGCGATTGTAAAACCGAATAGGATGTTTCGCGAACACAAACGACCATTTATTGCAACGCTTGGTTAAATCATTCGCAGAATTTGTCAAGGGACAGGAAAACTGTTGACGATTTCGACATATTGTGACATTGATGTGCATTCCTATATTCCTATGACATCAGCGTTGCGTCAATACCAATTGTTTATGGCTTGCATCCATTGAGCTAGATATAAATGGAAAGACAACAGACATTGTTCAATGTGCCATGTAAGAAGCTATAGCTCCTTATTTTTTTAACTGTTGTTGGTAAGAAGTCTGCGATTGCTGAAGTCAAACCACTTTCGTAAAAGCCTGTCATCGGATGGGTGACCAAAACTTTATCATCTCAAGCTCCTCTGCGCTTCGGAAGAAACGTTAAGCCGTTGGTCCCGGCTGCATTAGCAGTCGTTAACAATCACCAATCCACACTGAGCCCGAGTGGTGGTTTATGACCACAAAGAACCAATAACTACTCTTCGCTTGGAATCATTTCCGTGACTCCGGGTCTGGGATGATCACACCACCCCTCTTCGTAGTCCTTGACTCACTGCTGAGTAAGTATCATCTGCTGATTCCTGACTCTGTCAACTAGCTCCATCGGTTCGGCTCCGTTCCATCGGCTCCGTCGCTTGGTGTAGTTCGTCGTTGACAGGTATTTCTAGTACCCTAGATATCTGGTCAGACCAGCGTTTGGGACTTCGGCCTCTAGGTCTTTTCCCTTCAATTTTACCTGGCACCATAAGACGTTCCAGATTGTCACTGCCTCTTTGTGCGATATGGCCAAAATAGCGCACTATTCGCTGCAAGCAGGTAGTACCTGGGGGTTAAAGTTACTCGCGTCCGTAGGTTTACCCTTGAGACCCTACACGTGACCCCCGGGTGGTGATAAATGAGTGACACTGTCTAAGTGCTAAAGCCACACTGCGTTGCAGCACGAAATGGGCCGGCTCGCCCGGCGTAATACCACCCTCTCACAGAATATCGACGTGAAACAATGGCACTCGTTGCTATTGTGTTTCGTCTGGTGAGCGAAAGTACCGGAGGCCCATCTCTTACCCCTCCCCCCTCCCAATTCCTACTTCCTCCTCAAGATCCAACTCCTTCCTTAAGGTCGGCAACGCATCTGCGATTACTTTGGTTTTGCAGGTGTCCATGGGCGGCGGCGATTACTTCCCATAAGGTGACCCGCCTGCTCGTTTGCCTCCTTTTAATATAAAAAAAGTACCACCACGCAACCAAGCTGGTAAAATTGGTTAATAGTCGGTATACCAGTTACTCAGAGGAGAAAGAGATTTACGGCAAATAACAAAGTGTCATAAACAATCGTAAGAAACTACGATATATATACGAATAAAACATTTGCATAATGTGAACAGCTCTGGCAATAATGGAGGTGTAACGCTTGTCCATCTGCACACAAAAGCTAATTTGCAAACAAGTGTAATGACTGTCGAGTCGAGGCGGCAATACCATCATCTGATTCATAAGACGTACGATGTCCCAAGTTATAAGCGGATTGTTTTCTCAATATGTTTTATTTATGAAACGTAAAATACTTTATTCAATGAAGTGTTACTTATGATTTTCTCTAAACTTATTTAACACATTCACTGCCCAATACACGGTGCCGTGTGAGACACAATAGAAACTCAATTGTTTGTCGTTTCAAGGCAGTGAATGTATTAAAGATTTTTTTATATATCTTATATGAGTTCTATGAGACCTACGCACTTACTAGTACAGTAGTACTATGAGTTCTATGAGACCTACGCATATGCATACGCATATAAGATATATAAAAAAATCATAGTAGTACAGTAGTACTAGTAAGTGCGTAGGTCTCATAGTACTCGTAGTAGAGTAGTAACTCTACTACGAAGTATATTCTATTTATTCGTAGTAAAAATCCGCTACAGAAATTGGGAAATTAATGGAAAATAAAGTTTATCGCACCACGTAGTAAGCTTAATTTCTGATTTTGAAGTTTTTTGTCCTGTAAATGTTATTATAATGTATCTGCAATTTATTATTTAATTAAAAAGAACAACACATTATTAGTTATTACTAAGAAAGGGAAAACCACTAATAAAAATATTGACAACAAAAACTTATTAGTAAAAGTAGCATTAACTCATATTAAAATCTGGTAAACAAGTTCAAAACCTCACGACACCACCCGACTTCCACTGCCCCCAAGTACTCGATCCTGGGACCTACATATCTTTTATTTATCATTTTTCTAAATATATATCACACTAATATTATAAATGAGAAAGTTTGTGTGTGTGTATATTTGTTGCTTCTTCATGCTGCAACGGATGGATGGATTTGGATGAAATACGGCATACAGATAGTTTTTAACCAGAATTAATCCATAGGATAGTTTTTTATCCCGATATTTCCACGGGAATGAAACTCATACCTTTTCTCTATATTTGATTCCATAATTTACTACTTAGGTCTTGGATTTGATGTTGGGAATAGAACCTATTTGGTAAAATGTTTTTGTTTTGTTTTAATTTAAACGCAAATTTTGTTGCGAAATAAATTACAAAAACACAAATGTTGAAAAAATTTCCACGAACAGGATTTTAATCTGCACCCTTCTGACATACAAGCTATTTATAAAATGTTTTTGTTTTGTTTTAATTTAAAAGCAAATTTTGTTGCGAAATTAAAATTTAAACAAAAGTAGTCCAAATGCGATTGGTCGAAATTGATATTCCAAATGTTTCACCAGTTCTACCTCAAGAGTTTGATAGAAAGCTATAAAATATATAAAACGCAGTTGCTCACGCCTTGGGCCGCAGTGAATTGGCTTGCTTACACTATGAGTGGGTTGTTGTACGTGGAATTGGTTTCCAATTTAGTGATATGTGATTAATGATCAAGTTTACAAGTTAACATAATCGCCTGTGCAAGGAGATGGGTGACCGGAGATCAGGGTGCCTAGTGTGAGTTGTTTACTATCCGTATTCATTCGATTACATTTATGAAAACGAGAACTTGTATGGCAAAATTTCGTATGTCGCCAGGAGGCGCTGCTCCAATGCTATACTAATTTTCGTTTTCGTTAACGTGATCGAATGTCCAATGGAACTCACCCTAGGCACTCAGGTAATTTTTTCGCACATCGCATCAGCTTGGCCATCTAAAGGGGCAATGCAGCCAGCACTTTAGACACCTCGCCACGGACAGGCGAGCTAGTTGAAGTGTTTTATTTATAAACTAGTGAACCCGGCGGACTTCGTATCGCTTTGACAGTTTCCATTAATTCCCGTAGGAATATCGGGATAAAAACTATCCTATCTGTTAATCCAGGTTATAAACTATCTGTATGCCGAATTTCATCCAAATCCATCCATCCGTTGCAGCGTGCAAATATACACACACATACAAATTCATTCTATTCTATTCTATTCTATTCATATACAAAAACTTTCGCATTTATAATATTAATAATATAGTGTGATGAATTGTTATTATTTCTTATTTTTTACTATTATATTATATTGAGTATCTTATTACTGTATTGGATGGACGAAGTCGCAAATAGGACCTACATGAGCTCCTGGAAACCAGCGACTGGCAACTTTTGGTCGCTGAGCCATCGGAGTAAGTAAGTACTATTGTATCAACTAACGTTATTAATAAAGTTGTATACTTACATATGTTTTCAAAGAACATACAACATGTCGCGATTGTAAATGCTAAGCGACAATATGCCGTTACAGAATGGGTTACACAACGCTGCAATGTTACGTCAGTTAAAGCTAATTTAACTAGTTCCTCAATGATTGAGTTGAGAAGTGCGCTTCTATCCTCAGACTTTTGTCACTTGTTAACCATCAGTGCCCTGATTCCTGTAATGATAACCTTAACGATATCGTAGCAACTTTCAATTTAGACGTTTCGTGTCAGACCGCTGCCGCTGCCGTGCGTTTTCATATTAAACGCCAGCCGCACGACAGCAGCGCGTTTGTTTTAATATGGAACGCAGTGCAAATGTACGTTAGCCCTCCGACAACAAACGTCTAAATTGAAAGAGCTCATAATCGTTGAAACCGTTTTTGTATTCACATCCGTCAATCGAGTCGATTTTAAAGTCGAACGAAGTTTCAACCAACCGCATTCAGATCTACCGTATACGGTTAATTGGTTGCAACTTCGTTCGAACGACTTTAAAACCGTATGTAAGTATGAAAATGGAAGGACAAAGACGCTACGATATCGTTATTCGTTACTGTTTTTGTTATGAGAATCGGGGGGCAGGTGGGCTCCTACACGCGTCTTGTTTACACAATAACATTATATAGTAATACTACTTTAAGTTTGGTAACTTAAAGTAGTATTACTATATAATGTAATACCATGGTTGGTATGGCTGCAGGTCGGTTGAGAGTAAAGCGCTTCATCGATTAGGAATAAAAAAGAAAAGCATTTGTAGTACTTACCAATAGTACTTATCATAGTATTATTTTTTGCTACTCTTGCGTGACTGTTTATAAATTTGATTGTAAGTAAAATCATTTTCATGTCAATCAGTCAATCAATCAGCTTAAAGAGAAGCTCCATCAATTTGTCTGTAACGTCAAAAATTGTTAATGAAAATAATGGAAATAAACAAATTTTATTATTTAATTAAGTACTACAAATGCTTAAAGATCCAATAAGTATTATATTTTTGTGTTCTAAATTTAGATGGGTCTGTAAAGAAACTTCGTTATATAACAAGAGACCTCTGTCATAGCGTACCTGCCTTCTCCCTGACCATTATCAGAGATATTGTGATGTGTGATATTGTAGTTTGAATGAATACTTATACGATATAATACCGAACTCTTTAGTATACGTATGGTGAGCTTGAAAAGGAGGTGCGTCCAAATTATAGACTGTTGAGAGAAGAATTAAGAATTATTTAATAGCGTGTTACATTGTAACGCCTCGGTGGCCTAGTGGCAGGGCGCTCGGCTCGATACTCGAAGGTCCTGAGTACAATTTCCAGGTCGAGCAAAGTTTGTTTCGAATTTTTCGATGCATATCCCAGGTTTGTGATAACCAACCCGCATCTGGCAAGCGTGGTGATAAAGCCATTACTCATCAATTGTAGTGTGAATTGACTTCAATAATGGAGCCATAATGGATTCCCTTGCCCAACAGTGGGACAGTTCTAGGCTATTTACTTATTTACTTTAAATCTTACCTTGCAATAGAATTTTTTATTTTTACTGAAACTTATTCAGTTTCTTACTGAAACAGTTTACTTTTTGTTTTATTTAGATTGACAAACATCTGTTGAAGAGGTTTGCAATAATCTTTTTCTTTATTGCATTACATCCAATAAGAGCTTTCATATAAACATAGACACGTTTCTTTGCCTTTTACTGCAGTTAAACCATTACAGCGTCAATGAATACATCGTTCAATATATAAACTCCTTTACAATCACAACCCACGTTCGCAATAAAAACAAATTAGTAACAAAAGGAAATGCGTCAGTGGGTTTCATATAAAAAAGTGTGTATTCTTAGAAGGAGGTTGAGTTGAGCATAGATTGGAGGGTCAGAGAAATATATCCTCCTTGCAACAGTGAGCAGTTGATGACTTCATGGGTTCATACAAAAACAGCACGTGGGCTGGCGAGTCACAAGGCCGATTGACGCGCCAATATTAGTTTAACATTACTTTATTTACATAGACTTAGACACATATAGGTTGTATATTTATTAGGCAAGCCATATGTCGTTGGCTTTATAGATATATGAAGTAACTTAATAAGATACATATGATCAATAAATTTTGTAATTCCAAAAGTTTGAAATTTCAGAATTCCTACCAAGAAACATTTTGGATGTAGTGACAATGGAAAGTATGGCCTGTTTCGCAGACGAAACATATATTTTTACTAGTCTTAGGAATCCCGAAGGGGAATCGAACCCACGACCCTTGGATTACCGGTCCAATGCCTGAAATAAAAATTTGGAAAAGTGTTGAAAAACTTTACTTTTGACTTACAGAGAAAGAGTTGGACAGATCCACGCCACGATAGCGTTTTCTAATTGGAAGCGTACTTGACTGGGATAGTCAATAGGTGCGGGTTCGAATCCAGCTCGTAGCAAAAATTCCAACATTTTTCCAAAAATAATATGTGTGACCTTTTTTATTAATATAATATTAGCACTTATATCTTATTACATATGTACAATCCCACATAGGCATCTTCATTACCTACAACTTTTCTTTTTGTGTTTTACTTAGTATTATATAATTTCATTTACTTCGCTAAAGCGAACATAGATTTAGACACATAAGCTAAAGCTTAGTTGTAATTTAATTTAACTGTATAGAATCGAGGATCTCGATGGCGCAGTGGTTAACGCGCCCGGTCTGCGAGTGCTGAGTTTAAGCAACTTTCGCAAAGGCCGGTCATCGGATGGGTGACCAAAAATTTATCATCTCGAGCTCCTCCGTGCTTCGGAAGGCACGTTAAGCCGTTGGTCCCGGCTGCATTAGCAGTCGTTAACAACCACCAATCCGCACTGGGCCCGCGTGGTGGTTCATGGCCCGTTCTCCCTATCCATCCATAGGGAAGGCTCGTGCCCCAGCAGTGGCGACAAAATGAGCTGATGATGACGATGATGATGTATAGAATCAAACTAGGGGGTGAGCACTCTGGTGACCCTTACTACGGGTCTCTTTTAAAGAAACCTTTCTCGGGCACTAGTCTCTCACACTTTGGCAGGTAACATATTATTAAACTAGATTTAAATATCAGTTAAGCTGTGAACGTGCGAGAGATAAATAAACAAATAAATTATTATTATTATTATAAATTAAATCTAATGTTAGAAAAGGATTGTTTAATTCATCGGTAGTTGCCGCGGAAGCCGAACGATAATACACGGCGTTTCTGCCTGAGTCCGGTCACGTCGCGCTACTTCCCACGGCATGCTAGTACGTACGTACATACGGATATTGTGGCGGCGATTTGTTTTGGATCTGTCGCCAAATGTCCATTTCGCACCCATATGTATTAATTATTCAAGTCAAATGTCGCTACCTTACGGCGGACGTGAGGGTTGTACTGAAGACTAGAAGAATTTGTCACGTTATTCTTTGTGCGGTAGATTTTACATCAGAAAGAGTACATTGAAAAGATTGAACTACTAGAAGAAAAAAGAAAAAGAAAAACGGCTTATGGAGTGAATTATAGATAAGAGTAATTATTAACAGGAGCTCGATGGCGCAGTGGTTAACGCGCCCGGTCTGCGAGTGCTGAGGTTAAGCAACTTTCGCAAAGGCCGGTCATCGGATGGGTGACCAAAAATTTATCATCTCGAGCTCCTCCGTGCTTCGGAAGGTACGTTAAACCGTTGGTTCCGGCTGCATTGCCAGTAGTTAACAACCACCAATCCGCACTGGGCCCGCGTGGTGGTTTATGGCCCGTTCTCCCTATCCATCCACAGGGAAGGCTCGTGCCCCAGCAGTGGGGACATAAAATGAGCTGATGATGATGATGATGATTAACAGGATTCTTACCATGTTTATAATTTTTTAGGCACGTTGCATGCGCCATGATCATGGAGTTACTTAGGAATCTCGAATGGATTAAGAATCCCGTTAATAAATTGCTTTATTGCAAGTGACCATGATAGTATAAATAGTTATACTTATAAGAATAGTTCGATCCATGCTATCTTATATAAATTATGTGCTCTTTATATGTTAGTATGTTATTAATTTTTGCTGAATAACATTATAAATAATGCAATGTATGCAATGAGCGGTGAGTAGGTTAATTTTTTACCGGCACTTAAAATATAATGGATATAAAATAAAATATTGGCAAAAGTGACGTCCTGAATCCTCAATCGATAGTCCTGTCCTATACTGAACAAATAAATAAATTCGTATTACACCTTTGTGCATGACTGTTAAATAATAATAAAATTTCGTTGGTTCGAATCCGTGAAGTCAAAAATATACTTGAGTGGTTTGCACCGTGGTGCGAGTCGCTGAAGTACGAAAAAGACATTCGCCGATTCATACCATGGTTCGAAACAGCCAATTCAAAAAGCGTCCTTTTGCGGTTCACACCAAGGTGTGCGGTGCGAACCAGTCGTGGTGTGAATCGATGAAGTACCTACCCACCCTTTTAAGGGGTAGTAAGTATAGTTTTCACAAACGCAAGATATACTATCCATAAGTAATATAGGTTAAACAAAGTAACTTATATCATCAATCAGTACATAATAACAATAAAAAAAAATCAAATAAATAAATAAAGAGTCATAATAATAACAATTAGAAAACAAAAATAAATAAAAACAACCACTGCTCAATCAAATAACTCTCCCAGCGCCATTCCAGGTGCTAAGATGCCCAACACACTTGTCGCGTTACCACGTCGAACAACGATAGAGAACCTTTGCACCAGGCATGACTATTTCATTGTGAAATATCCTAGGCATTACGGGATACGCGTGTTTATTCTTAATTAACTGACTTCGTACCGCATTTCATTTTTTTTTTCTTCTTTTTTTAATATAGCCTATGTTACTCAGTCAGCGCTAATGTAGCATTCTAATGGTGAAAGAATTTTTTAAATTGGTCCATTAGTTTTTAGTTTATAGGTTGCAAACATACATATATACATACATACATACATACATACATACATACATACATACATACTTACATACATACATACATACATACATACAAAGCTTTCCTCTTTATAATATTAGTAATACGATAGATAACACAGACGCCCGCTCATCAACCTATACAAAACTGTCAAATTTCTTCAATAAATATTATGCCTTAGTCATAAAGTTCAAAGTCTGTGGAGACTTCTTGGCGGGAAAGTGAAGAGTCATGTCTGCGGTTTTGTTTTATTTTCTAAAATTTGTGTTATGTCGAATATTAATCTATACTAATATTATAAAGAGGAAACCTTTATATTTTTGTATGTATTTATGTATGTATGTTTGCAACGAATGAACTAAAAAACTATTGGACCGATTTTAAAAATTCTTTCACTATTAGAATGCTACATTAGCGCTGAGTAACATAGGCTAGGCTATATTAAAAAATATATATTAAATAAAATACTAAAAACGACAATTTAATTTTCCAATACAAAATGATTTGTTTGTTTTGTTGTCATGGAAACCATTGATATATATTTAGCTCAATGATGGAAACTGTCAAAGCGGTACGAAGTCCGCCGGGTCAGCTAGTGTGAAATAATGATGGATTATTGACCGTAAGTGTTCGTGAGTGTGCATGAATGTTGGCAAATGAAACAAAACTGTGCAACATCACTTTCTTTCTCTCAAGAAGTCCGCCCGAGGACTTTGTAAAGCCCCACATCTTTACTGAGATACTCGAGGGGTATATCATTTCTCACTTCTCATTTCAATTATCATTTATCATCATCATACATGAAAGAAATATTGTTTATTTAAGTATTGTAAGACTTTTCATTGGCAAAATACTTGTGCAAAGCCATTAAAAAAAAATGTCTGTTGAGGAAATTTGACAGTTTGTGGTAGCCTGATTTGCAGGCGTATGTACATCTATATATTAATACGTGAAGCAAAAACTTTGTACCCCTTTTTACGAAAATTGCGCGGACGGAGGAGTATGACATTTCGCACACTTATAGTTTATATAGAGAAGGATATCAGAATGTTTACACTTTTTTAAAATTATGCATAAAAATACATTAAATCAATAAAACAAACATTACACACACTACCATGTATCTGACACACACACATATGTATTTGACACACACGCATATATTATATTCTTTTCAAAAATTTCAAAAATGGAAGAGAAGCGCGGCGAAATCTGTCAATGCCAATCCAAACTCACATTATATCTTTTTTAATGTTTCATTGCTTAGAATACAATCCGTGCAGCCTTAATAAAATTACGGTCGAATTTCGACCACTGGGCGACCACTAGTATTTTTAAAACTATAAAATACTATATTTTATTCTTAAATTGTATTATTACTTTAAGTCATAACATTGAAATCGAATCAATTAGAGAAATTGAAACTATTAATTAGAAGGAAGCAAATCTTTACAATCGTTTTCAATCTAAACTAGCAATTAGTGCCACTGTTCGTGTTTTTGCATAAAAAATGGCGTATAGCTTCTTAGAGGAGTACCTAATCGACCGTTCCGATCCAATCCGAACCCCTCGGAGAATCTAGTAGGGCACTGGGACACGCCTAAGTGCGTGATGCCGTTCCCTCTAGAAAACCTCCGAAGTTGATTCGTTTCACACGGCTTGAGGAACCCTTTAAGTTTCTCGCCGCCCCCAAAAAGCCCGGTGAAGCTGAAAATGCCGCATGAAGCAATCAACAACTCTCTCCAAAAAAAAAACCTAACCGAAAATGGATTACGAAAAAATAACGTTATGGTTCAAAATTCAAAATTCAAAATCATTTATTCAGTTTAGGCTACAAATAGCTCTTATGGACGTCATTATGCCATCGGTTCGTAAGTCTTCTCTGGGCGGGAGACTTTGTACTGAGAAGAATCGGCAAGAAATTCAGCAAGTGTCAAGCTCTTTTCTCCCTTACAGCGTCAAAAATATTGGAGAATGCCCTATCATAAAATGACATTAAAACAAAAGAGAACAAATAATAATATCTAAATTCGCAAATTTACATCAGTTATTTTGCAGTTATGGTTGAACTAGCGGCCGCCCGCTGTTTCACCCGCGTGGTTCCCGTTCCCGTGGGAATATCGGGATAAAAAGTCCTGGATATAAACTATCTGTATGCCGAGTTTTATCCAAATCCATCCATCCGTTGCAGTGTGAAGAAGCAACAAATATACACACATAAACACAAACTTTCGCATTTATAATATTTTTTTTTTTTTTTTTTTTTTACTTTATTAAGGTCAACAAACAATTACACTGTTTTCTTACTACCTATAAGCTTAATATAACTTAATTACTGACAGTGCAACCAGCTGCGTTATCCACAAATTACTGACAAAATTTATCTAGTACACAGTCAATGCAAAACAGAGTAAAGTCAGAGTTATAATATTGAAATTCTACATAAAGAAAAATACAGAATTAAAAAGAAAAGCCTACCCAGAACAATTTAGTTATTTAATAATTTTGAGTTTATATTTAATATAATTTTTAATTTAATTTGATTTGAGGTCAGAAAAATGTGTGCAGAGCTGTAATAAATAAATCGTGATGTTATATTGTACATTTTATGATGAAATTTAGGTAGTTATAGTTTTATTAAAATGTCACAGACATTTCTTCGGAATGATGCAGGTGAGCAGGCAAAAATGTCAAGTTCGATAAAATGATTATTGAATAGTTTCATTATTCTGAGAAGAGGAGCACGCTCACCCGCGTTGGTTTTACAAAATTTTGGTGCAAACAAGTTACGCTTCCGAGAGCGACGAATGGAACATAAACGGTGAGGTACGTGTAAGCATATTTGATTCATAAGTTGATTGCAATCGAACTTACTGTGTGAAATATTATACAATAGCATGACATCTGAGAGCATTCTTCTCATTTCAAGTTTAAGCAACGAAAATTTATCTAAAAGAGCCTCATATGAGGACTTAGAATGAAAACATCGGTAATTTACGGAACGTAAGAATTTTTTCTGTACTTGTTCTATTTGTTTGTTATATTTAGAGTAAAATGGATTCCAAATGGCAGTAGCATATTCTATTTGAGATCTAATCAAAGATTTGTAAAGTAAAAGATATGAGGAATGAAGCTTAAATGAAACGCAGGACCGCATCAAAAAACCATAAATCTGAAAGGCTTTGCTAACTATGTGTTCGATGTGAAAATCAAAATGAAGCTAAGAATCTATATAAACACCTAAATCTTTTATTACGAGGACTTTCTCTAGAGGGGTATTACAAAATGAATAAGTAAAGTTAATAATATTGACTTTCTTCGTAAAACTAATAGATTTGCATTTTGTGACACTAAGATTAGTGTGATGAAAGATCCCTGAAAACCAATATTATCACAATTTATGTATGTTCAACTATCTTTTAACGTCGCCTACTTTACGCACGTCTAACATAATTTAGGATACCACACGATCACATCCCTAAAGACGTCTAAAAAATATCTTAATTGCTTCATAGGTAAAAAGGATCAATCCAATTGAGTCAGTATACGGAAGTGCGGGGAAGTGCTAAAGACGAAAGTCTTTAAGATCAGTGCGTCCTACCTGTCTTGACATACGGAGCCGAAACGTGGACACTCACGGTAGGGCTGGTTCACAAATTTAAAGTCGAAAGTCGCTCAGCGAGCTATGGAAAGGGCTATGTTCGGAGTTTCTCTGAAGTATCGACTTCGGAATGAGGTGATCCGACAGAGAACGAAAGTAATCGACATAGCCCATCGGATCAGCAAGCTGAAGTGGCAGTGGGCCGGTCATATTAGCCGCAGAACCGACAACCGTTGGGGTAAACGAGTTCTCGAGTGGAGACCGCGTATCGGCAAACGTAGTGTAGGACGCCCTCAGACTAGGTGGAGCGACGATCTTCGCAAGGTAGCAGGCAAGAGCTGGATGAGAGTAGCCGCGGATCGTGCTCGTTGGCGTTCACTTGGAGAGGCCTATGTCCAGCAGTGGACTAGTATAGGCTGATGATGATGATGATGATGATGATGATGATGATGAAGATGAAGATGATGATGATGATGATGATGATGATGATGATGATGATGATGATGATTAGGGAAGTGTGAAACTATAATAGTGGAGACTGACCAAAGCGTAACATCGTAACGTAACGTGTTCGATGCAAAGGTTCGCTTGGTCAGAACAGTGAGCCGAGCCGCTCGCCGCTCGCTATTGCCCTAATTCAGCCTAATTTAGCTTATTGGCCGAAATTTCATAATTCTGCAATTTGGAAACAATAGTATTGTTGCAAATATAGTATATTATAATTAATTAACTAACTAACTATTTGATTGCGCTTTGATTGCCTTAATAAGCAAGCACAATGCAAACGATTCCCGCGCGTGCGGTGTTGTAAATTATCCATAACTACCCACAAATTGTTACATTTTTTTTTAATTTGTTTTTTTGTAGTAAGGAAGAAGTACTTTGTTTGTGTAAGAAATACAATAAAAGGTTTCGATAGTAATGTTTGCATTAAAGTTGTGTTGTGAAATATTGTTATAAATTAGGTGTTTGTTAAAAAAAACTATGCTTGCTGGCAGGCTAACTGTAAGTTGATATTTGTGTTTTCTCTGTGAATTAATTATTTTGAGAAAATAAAGTCTTTAACCAAAACTATTTGGCATTGCATGTTGTATACTTTTTTATATGAACCATGCATAAGTGAGCATTTGCGATCTGACACGAAACGCCTAATCTGAAAGAGCCCTTAAATACGGCACCTACGTGAATTCTGTTACTTCCATTCGATAAATTACAGATTACGTCAAAGTTACGTAGTTTTTCGCCTACACCGTCGCCTACGCAGCTTGCATTCACCTTCTTTTAGAACTTTTATGTTATCTGTATAACTTTTTCACAATTTGTACTTCTATAATCATTATTTTGTATGGTTGTATATTCTTAGGGTTATTATGATGTCATAGCAGTTCAAATCAGCAGTTCAAAACAACAGTTCAAATCAGCAGCAAACCTTTCAAACCGTTATAGTAATTGTTAATACTTTAGTATCTATCAATCAATTTACTTTTGTTCAGAGATAATTACCTTAAAACAAAAAACCGGCCAAGTGCGTGGCGGGCCACGCGCAATGTAGGGTTCCGTAGCCCATCTCAATAATGCAAACTGAGAAGAGGGCTTTTATGAACATTTATTTAACGATGGCTCATATATTTAAATAAGATTACTACCGGTTTCACACACCTGATAACGTTATTTAAGTAGTTCCCAATGAGGAATTTGTACTGCGCCAAGTACATTTTATAAGTTGGTCGACTGTTACTCGTTAACTTGTAAAGCCTACTTAGCTGTGATAGTTTTCCTTTTAACTTCGTCATATATACAACTACCGTGAATTTTTTCACGTATCCAAAAACAACCATTTGGCTGGCAGGGGAGGGGGACAATTGACTCTTAACAAAATTTTGCACTTTAAAGCTTAATAGTTCACAAACGGATGCTTCAATCCATGCCAAATTACAGCTTTCTAGTACTAAGAGTCTATCTATGAGCTAGGCTGGGTACAGACATACAGATAGTCGGACATGGCGAAACTATAAGGGTTCCTTGTTGACTACGGAACCCTAAAAATGTATATGATTGATGTGTTTTAATTTAGCTTGTATGCATGCAGAAAGTAAATAAAAAAATAAGTTAAAAGCTTTCAGAGTCAGTTCAATTATGTATTTTTATTAACTTTAGATATTTGTGAATAGTAAAAACAATTAAGTGTAGGCACATAATATATTTATACAGTTTTGGTGGAAACTTTTCTGTTGTTTCGGAAACGTTTTGGTTATTTTATAAATGTAACTGTGTTGTCCCATATCGTTTTGTTTCCCTATAATCTTTTTTCTTCTTCCTGGGCACTACAGAGTTTCCATCTCGCAACATTTCGGCCCATTGCTGGTGATCTTTTCTACCACCCCATACTAACTACCCCCATAATACCCAGTAAGGTAAGTAAGGAGTAAGGGGAGATCGGAACACTACCTTCACCGGCCTTATTGCCAACCCCACCTGCACGCACCGTACGGCGGCAGCGACAAAACGATTGCCGTGGTGCTCCCTGCTGGAGAACCAACGGGGCAATAACCATCTGCCGTCGGGGCGACCTATACGGAAGAGGCGTCAGAATCCTTGGAGCCCCAACAGCCCCAGAAAATTCTGGTGCAAAAGGCAACGGGAAACCACTGTACTAATTTCCCACGAGAGTCATGAAAAGGTCGTATATATAAGAGAGTGACCAAAACGTTACCCCAACCACTCTGTCCTGACTCCTGAGTGCACGACATGGAAGAAGAAGTATACGACTACTTCATCTTTTGAAGGCATCCGCTATAAGCTAGGCGATTTTATCAATTTAACTTTTATATTTTAAGTGCTAATTGCTGCACTGAAACTGAATTAAATACTTATAAAAGACAGTGAAAAAGTTAAACTCCTACCCGACCCAGCCAGGAATCGAACCTGGGTCTTCCGCAATCGGGGCGGCTGCACTGACTGCTAAGCTACCGGGAAGACTGACGTAAGCGTCAGCGCTTTCTGTCTGTCACTGCTTTTTAATTTTTAAATGCTTTTATAGCAGCAGAGTGCCATCTATCCAACGGTCATTGCAACCGATGAAATACCACAAAGGACAATGCAACTTATCCATTGACCGCTGGCCCAAAAAAATTAAACCTGTTGTGCATAACTGAAACCTATGCCAAAGGTTAGTTCTAATCATCCATGTCAATTTTTACTATTGGACCAAATAAATCTATCCTAGTAGAAAAAATGTACAGGATAACAAACGTTTTGAAAAAGTGTCGATGTTTAGATCACTTACTTAAAGGTTTTGTTTGTATTAAACATTTAAAATATCGCCAATTGTAAACATATGGACAATAGAACACCTACATAGGATGTAGGGTAGGATATTCAAAATCTAAAATAATACAACATAGGTCAATAGACACAGATAGCATTTGTTATTATTATCATTATCAACTATAACGCTATCCAAACAAAGGGTAAGGTGGTGAATAGTGCGGGAGGGAGACGAGAGGCGGGTACGCTAGGCTACCTGATGCTCTACCGACAGCAGCGCGCCCATTAATCACGTATGCTTTACAGCACTGGCCATTATTTATGTAAGATAACCTACACTTCTCCTATATTCTGAACAATCTGTGTACGCTCATTTAACAATTAAATCAGCAGCGAATTACTTCTATATGCGTTTAAACCTTTACGAATTACATTAGGGGATATTTTAAACCTGTTTAAAATAAACAAAACCTATAATTAAGTCATATAAAAATCGACACTTTTATCATTGAAAATGGTTATCAGATGCAAATCGCCTGAGACGTATTTTTGGCTATAGCTCCGAGGATTTTGGGAGAATCGAGATGGAATTAGTACCAAGAGTTGAGGAATTTATCGAGACACGTGTGAGCATTTGAATTTTGAAAATCGGGCGGAAACTAATTTTGGAATTTTGAAAAATGTGAAAAAAAATCGAGTTTTTTTAGGAGGTGTTTGTTTACTAAATTGTAAATATTTCAAAAAATAAACCGACTTAAGAAAAAATGAAAAAAATGGTCCTAGGGTATTAGTTTAGCTACAAAATGGCGAAAAAAAATTTGAAAATCGGTTAATAATTGTGACCTGTAGGTGGTCCCTTTAGATTTGGTATTGTAGAATAGCTTCTTTGATCATTGACCGATCGTCATGGTAATGGTGTTAAAAAGATGCGGATGCAGGCGAGAAGTGCATTCAAGTTGGAATTGTGTTATTTAAAATAAAATGTTTTTTTTCGTAAATTGTTGAATTCATTTTCAATGCTACGATTCTTGCGGGGACTGCGAATACTGTGAATTTTTTAAAACATTTGTTACCCTGTATATTTTTTTACTAGGGTAGATTTACAAAAACACAAATGTTGAAAAAATTTCCACGAGCGGGATTTGAACCTGCACCCTTCTGACATTCCGGGTCAAGTGCTCTTCCAATTGAGCTATCGGATGTCAATGACGGTAGTTGTTGACATTGAATGGGCGCCTTTAGCTTTCAAAGTAAAAAGTAAATAGTGTTGAATAATTTCGGCGGGCTGGTTAGAACCACGATAGCTCAATTGGAAGAGCACCTGACCCGGAATGTCAGAAGGGTGCAGGTTCAAATCCCGCTCGTGGAAATTTTTTCAACATTTGTGTTTTTGTAATTTGTTCGCAACAAAATTTGCGTTAAAAATTATTTAAACATTTTAGGGTAGATTTATTTGGCCCCATAGTAAAAGTTGTCATGGATGATTAGTAAGCGTTTGACACATTGGGTTTCATATTTTTGAGCCAATCAGTTGCATTGTCCTTTGATAACATAACGCTATACTTAGAAGTGCAGTGCAGCCGCCCGGATTGCGGAAGACCCAGGTTCGATTCCCGGCTGGGTCGGGTAAGCGTTTAATTTTTTCACTGCATTTTATAAGATTTTACCAATATTAACATCCTGAAGTCTACCGGCTTCTTTTTAGATTCCTCGCTAAAACTCACGCAGTATGTGTTGCATTTCCTACATAGTTAAGTTCTTGACGTTCGTTCACCCCTGGGTGGTGCCGGGGATAAGGAATTGCACCACCCCATATCTACCCGAGGGTGTCGTAAAAGCCGACTAAGGGACCATTGAAGAGGATGGGCAGCAGCATCTCTCTGAGGTTACTCTTAACCAACTGCGATCGCCAACCCGCCTGCCAAGCGTTGCGATTACTCATGGAGATCCGTGGGGGAGGCCTTTGTCCAGCAGTGGACGTCTTTTGGCTGAGATGGTAAGTTCTTGATACCTACTTCCATTTTGGGGAGCATTTGTTTTTCGGTAACTGGTCAGGGCAATGGTTGATCAGGCCTGCTTTCAACTTTCTCCCTCTCTCCTAATTAAGCGTTTTTGCAGCTCTTTGAAATATCGCATCGCAAAAGTAGATTCAGTTACCAATCGAATGGCCAGCATCTGACGATCTTTACTTAAACGCGTATCCTTGTTACAAGTGTAGTCAGAAATATTTTTTATAATAAACATTTTTACATGATGTGTATAGACGTGTATGACCCACCTCGAAGTTTCGCGCAAACGTAAGGGGACGAGGGAGTTCCTTTGAAGCCAAAGTATTACCTGAAAATGTAAAAGAAAACTTTGAGTAATGAAAAGCGATTCATATTACATTTTGTTAGTAAGTTGTTTAGTTATTTATTAAATTTTTGTTCTTTAATACACACACTGCTAATACCTGCCTAAGATTTTCTTTAAAAAGTAACGCATTCGATTAAAAACTTCTATAGCTTTATATTTTAAATAACGAACATGTTTTGTTCATGTGGGAATACCTTAGATCAGCAGTGGGACTTAAACGGATTGATGGTGAGAACATGTTAGACTTTCTACAAATTAAACGTTGAGTCCTCTGCCCGCATCCACTGACTTCTTGTGTGTTAAACCAGATTGATGGAACAATGGAGCTATTTCAAACTCCCAACTTCTGAATTAACAAAAGTTTTGTTTAAATTTATCCTGCGGGTTGACGTCGTCGTTATAGATAGAAACTAGGTAATTTGTTAAACGTAATTACAGAAATAATTATCCAAGTTGCTATACAACGTGTAACAGAATTGTGTGGTAAAAATGGAATGATCCAAAGTGTATCCGATTTAGATCTTGTATGCAGAGATTGATTATTAATCAAATAATTCTATTGTGACGTCACATCAAAATAAACAAGTTACATCAGCCCTAGTGGTATAATAACCTCTGTGTACTTACAATTATGATCACTGCTGCTTGCTTCTGCGCGCCTGACGCGCATGACTTCACTAATATCTATACTATAGTATTATTACGTGATGCAAAAACATTGTACCCCTTTTTTACGAACATTGCGCGGACGGAGGAGTATAAAATTTCGCACACTTATAGTTTATATATAGAGAAGGTTATCCGAATGTTTTTTTTTTTAATTATGCATAAAAAATACATTAAATCAACAAAAACAACATTACACACACTACCATGTATTTGACACACACGTATTGTTTGTCTTTAATGCGGCCGACAGATTGTCAGATGACAATGCCAGTCCAAATTCATCTTTTACTGCATGTCAGCTAGGAAACAGGTAGTCTGCATTCAACTGTCGCTAAAGTCACAAATCCGTTGCCGACCCGTATTTCTAACTAGCTGTGCTCCGCGGTTTCACCCGCGTTAATTAGCGAACAATCTATTAAAAAACTATTTTATTTTCCCGTTTTTGCAACATTTTTCATTGCTGCTCCACTCCTATTAGTTATAGCGTGATGAAATATAGCCTATAGCCTTCCTCAATAAATGGACTATTCAACACAAAAATAATTTTTCAATTCGAACCAGTAGTTCTTGAGATTAGCGCGTTCAGCCAAACAAACAAACAAACTCTTCAGCTTTATAATATTATATATAGTATAGATGATTGAAGGAAATAATTGTATATTTATTTTGTGTTGTGTCGATCACTGCTGCTTTTTCGAATCCATTTATGGTTATTTTACATTAGTTTCACCCGACTTGTCACGCACTGCAAACTTCTGAGAAAATGGTTTGGCTTTCAGGGTCCTTGTGACTGAAGAACTAACTTTCATATAAATTTTACTTTTTTATTTTTAAGTGCTAATTGCTGCACTGAAGCTGAATTAAATGTTTATAAAATACAGGGAAAAAATTAAATGCCTACCTGACCCAGCCAGGAATCGAACCTGGGTGTTTCGCAATCCGGGCGGCTGCACTGACCATTATGCTACCGGGAAGGCTGCCTTCCTGGTAGCATAATGGTCAGTGCAGCAAATATTTAGCTTTCATATGTTCGCATTTGTAATATTATTACATATATATTTCAGAGCCAATTTTTTTTTCTTACACGCAGGTAAACTAAGGTTTCTATTAAAAGGAAGCTAGAAACGTCAGGTTTAAATAATCTGTATCAGCATCATCATCATCATCTCAGCCAAAAGACGTCCACTGATGGACAAAGGCTTTCCCCACGATCTCCACAACGACCGGTTTTGTGCTGCTCGCGTCCAGCGCTTCGATTAGTATAAAATGCTTCATTTTATTTTGTTGTCTACAATTTGTATTCGAGAAAAGGTCATATTATTTACACCAAATATCCTGTCTTCGAATTCAAATGAGCAAAATACAATAATAATGTAATTCATTTCTCGAAAAATTAAATTTACTTCCTAAGTTTACTTCAGACTTCTTGGCGGGAATGTGAAGAGTCATGTCTGCGGTTTTGGTTTATTTTTTAAAATTAGTGTTATGTCGATTATTAATGTGAAATAATGGTGGATTATTAACCGTTAAGTATTCGTGAGTGTGCATAAGTGTTGGAAAATGAAACAAAACAGTGCAACGTCTCTTTTCAAATTCTCTCAAGAAGTCCGCCCGAGGACTTAGTAAAGCCCCACCACATCTTTACTGAGATACTCGAGGAGTTAGGGGGTATATCATTTCTCACTTCTCATTTCTATTATCATTCATCATCATCATACAGGAAGGAAATATTTTTTATTTATGTATTACTTGTAAGAAAAATTACTTTGTCACTGGCTAAATGTGCTAATCGTACGAAGCCATAAACTAAAGGAAAAAAAAAGTATGGTACGAGACAGACAGACGAGAATCCATCCATCAGCCATCCTCCCTATGGATGGATAGGGAGAACGGGCCATAAACCACCACGCGGGCCCAGTGTGGATTGGTGGTTGTTAACGACTGCTAATGCAGCCGGGACCAACGGCTTTACGTGCCCTCCGAAGCACGGAGGAGCTCGAGATAAAAAATTTTGATCACTTATCCGATGACCGACCTTAGCGAAACTTGTTTAACCTTGGCAGTCGCAGACAGGGCGCTCTGACCACTGCGCCATCGAGCTAGCAATAGCATAGTAAATAGTCTATATACTCTCCCACTGCTGGGCAAAGGCCTCCATCATTGAAATCAAGTCATCGCCACAATTTATGGGTATTAGCTTAATCACAACGCTCGCCAAATGCAGGTTGGTGATTACAAACCCGGGCTATGCATCGAAAATCCGAAACACACTGCCCGACCCGGGAATTATACCACTGGGCCACCGAGGCGTCGTATTGTTATATAGACTAGTGGTCGCCCAGTGGTCGAAATTTGATCGTAATTTTTTTAAGGCTGCACGGATTGTATCCTAAGCAATGAAAAATTTAAAAAGATAGAATGTGAGTTTGGATTGGCATTGACAGATGTCGGCCGCATTACAGACAAACGTGCGTGTTCCACGGTGAGGAGCGCTCTCATTATTTTGGACTGCATCGGCTGCTTACCATCAGGCAGGATGTGGTCACTATGACGTGTCAATAAAAAAACCAAAAAAAAAAAAAAACAATACGTGTGTGTCAAATACGTGGTAGTGTGTGTAATGTTGTTTTTGTTGATTTCATGTATTTTTTTTGCATAATTTATAACAAATATTAACATTCGGATAACCTTCTATATATAAACTATAAGTGTGTGAAATTTCATACTCCTCCGTCCGCGCAATTTTCGTAAAAACGGGTACAAAGTTTTTGCTTCACGTCTTAATATATAGATTATAAATTGACATGTACAAGTTTCTTTTATCTTATCTAATCTTCTGCCACATGTTCAGCAAAGTTATACTCGTCATAATATACCGTCGTCGTCATCGTCATAAAGTACTACGTGTTTCGACGAATCGGTTCACTCCGAAGCGCCAGTCGCTGTAAACTTCCAAAGGTTTGTATAGACAGATTGTTTGTTTAGCCTATGTTGCATACGGTTCGAGTTACAAATCGGTAAACATTACTTGCACCCGTGTGGCTGACGGATCACTCCCAGAGCGGAGTGTTGCTTCAGTTACGTTGGTTTGTTTACAGGTCACATGATACGGACGGTAGTGGCTGCTATAAGGAGCCAGTCATCGACACTTCTCCTTTAATAGGGTAAAACTAACTAGTTTTTGACTTTAGTAACATTACGTGTAACAGAAAGGTGTGGTCAAAATGAAAAGACTCAAAGTGCATCCGATCTAAATCTCGTATGCAGTTACTAAGTCATGATTATTAACTGTAATGTGTTATTGCAATTTTTAATTTAATATTTCTATTGTGACGTCACATCAAAATAAACAAGTCTCAGCCCTAGTGGTTTAGTAATGTCTGTGTACGAACATTTTTGAACATTGCTGCTTGCTTACGCGTGCCTGACGCGTATCACTTCACAAATATAAATATTTCATTAACCATCGCATGACAAATTAAAGTTCATAATTATGTCTTAATAACAACACATACAAGTTCTAGATGGGATACACTTTGGATCTTTTCATTTTGACCACACCTTCCTAGATGACATCCAGTAAAATTCAAAATTCAAAATCATTTATCCAGTTTAGGTTACAAATTAGCTTTCAAGAAACTCAGCAAGGGCATGTCTTTTCTCCCTTACAGCGTCCGTAATATTGGAAAAGGTCCATCATAGAATGACACTTTCTATTACAAATCACTACATAGTATAAAACAAAGTCGCTTCCCGCTGTCTGTCTGTCCTTATGTATGTATGTATGCTTAGATCTTTAAAACACGCAACGGATTTTGATGCGGTTTTTTTAGATAGAGTGATTCAAGAGAAAGGTTTATTTGTATAAATACATGCATAATATAGTAAGTTCAAATTATAATTCTTTACTTGCCCGGGCATTATGAAAAATGCCCCAATTTACTACTTGGTCCATAACATATACATACACAAGGCTAGCGCTGGATAGGTGACCGATGCAGCCAACCGCAATCCAAACACACCGCTCTGTCGCCAGCCTCTGGCCACATCGAGTTTCCCATCCGCGCTCGACACTGCGGTAGCTGGCACTGAGATCAGGTTCCAACTACAATCTCAATAGGTGTATTCAGATGGTCTGTATTTAATTGTTGCTAAAATAAACAACAAGTTACTGATCCCTATTTATATTGATTTGAGGAAAAAATTACGATCACTGGTTCCCGATGGACACATATACCACTACCCTTAATATATAAATTTGGAAGAGTTGAAGAATTATTCCATGAATTAAATAATGGATTCAAATCAGCACCTTCTGTAAAACCGGGTAAAGCGCGAAAGCAATTAGGTTAACTATAAGAAGGATATAATCTATCCGTAGTTGATGAAGCATCTTGTAAATAAAAAATGTCGCTAAATATCGTCGACAAAGCGCGCGCGAAACATTTGATGCTGCAAGCGTATTTCCATCATTCGGACCGTATTATTTTAAATTGTTATTTTGCTTTCCCAAATAAATTTTTAAAATTATTATTATAATTAAAAATTACCTTAATTATTATAATGAAATTATTTAATTGAAACTGAAGATTGCACCAAGTAAAATAGGACTTGCCGCAGGTAAGACTCGAACCCACAACTTTTCTTAACCCGAGTTTTTTGTCTGAGCTACCTACTGCTCAACATGACATGATGCAACGTGCACTGCCATCAAAAAATACGAAGCACACAAAGAGATATTATCACTTAAAAAAAATAAATGTCATTTACTTTTTTCTCGTGAGTTAAAACCTCTTTTTCGAATATTTTGTTTTGTTTCTTTTTATATCACAGCTATCCCACAATATTGACGCCACGTCATCCTCAAAGCCACTGGAACATCAGCATTTAGATACAGAAAGCTGTTCGTGAGTCATGACATGACTGTGTTTTTTGTGGCCATGCTTGGATGAACGCAGGTGTTAAAAAGTTTTTGTTCTTTTTTTGAAGACCACCAAGTTTCTCATTAAATTTTAAAAACACCTTCATAGGATGTAATTTGATTTTAGTTGTTTTCAGGTCACAATGATTTATGCACTGATCAAAATAGTGTGTGAATGAACTTTTTAGTATGTAAACAATATGTCAAATATTTAAATCTTACAAAGTCATTATCCAATTCAGTTTTAACAATTATGCCTACTTATCATTTAAATTTATCTAAATCGTTCTAAAGGCATCGTAAAAGTGATTGCCTCCGTTAAATAATTATCAACGGAACAAAACTATATGGTTTTCCTTTTGTTTACAGATTACCATTAATTTCCTTTTATACGTTTTAAATACTCATCTGTACCTACCACGTTGTAGTTGAACTCATGTAAGTAGTCTAGCGTGACAATCAATCTGATCACAATTTCATTCGGCTACCTCAGAAAGGTTTAAGCATAGGGTAGAGGCATCAGTGTTCAACAGGGACCAGTGACCTATATTTTTTTTTAAAATAGGGACAGAAACCGTTTTTAATCTTTGACATCCCGTAAAATTTCGATTATTTTTTTTACTTTTGGCGACGAAAACTGTGTCAAACACAGGATTAAAAGTGACGTACACAGCTGCCACAACGATACGAACATTCACAATGTTTCGTAATGACACTTGCAGTCAAAGTCCTCGCTTTAAATATCAGTGAGTCAGCTGCATTCCGGCTGCAGCAGCCTTCCCCTCGCGACCTCCGTCGGAACCGCTAAATATTTATTACAACACCACCAGACAGTTCGCTACATTAAACGATTGGGCTTCGGCTCAACACAGAGTACAACCTCTTTGTCTATGCTTTAAAGCTTATGCTTTATCTTGTAGTCTAGTCAAAAGTATATAGAAAGATATCAAAAATATTAGAACACGGTTATATATTTAGTTGAATAAAAAACTTAGAAAATACTTACACTCTAGTTTTTGTATGAGCTGTCAACGGTATTATGAAGATAAGTTTGCGAACACCTCTCCTACTAGTTTGCTAAACTTACCAAGGTATTGTAAAGACAACATATCATAGTATTTTTAAAAACAATGTTACAATACTGACTGGGATTCGATTTTTCAGTGTTCGACAATTTAAGACTAGTTATCGACCGAGTTTTTTTCGCCAAAAAAAACATAGATTTTCACATCACCACCGCCCATGGACATCAGCAACAGCATCAGAGGTGTTGATTTTGTGTTGGTGACCTGAGAAAAACCTCTTTAGACCCCTTTTGAAAGAATGTTGTAGTGTAGCGATAAAATCTCGAATGGCACATTCTAGCTCATTCCAGTTTGATGGTGCGTGGAATATAGCTCTTCTGAGAAGCAGACCGTTCGAGAAAACAGTTGAACTTCAGTGGTGAATATTTCTAGGTGAACTGAACTGAACAGGGTGTGGTCTAGTGGTTAAGACAACCGCGAACCCAGAGGTCTTGAGTTCGATTCCCAGTGGGGATTACATGTTTGTGTACTCGGTTTGGTTGGTGATAGTGGGCTTGTTTGTCCGCCTAGCTAGCTACCACCATCTTATCTAAATATATCGCCATAACTTGTAGCATTGTTGTGTTCCGGCAGCTAGAGATAAGATAGCCAGTGCCTCAGAAGTTAAGGATCCCGAGTGAAGTGCGCTTCCACCATAACATCACTTACCATCAGATGATATGAAGGCACTGTGCTAACCCGTAAGATGTAACAAAAGAATATTCGGCTTTTGAATCATGTCATGCGTTTTTTGTTTTTTTAAATAGATTAAAACAGAATAGAACATTTTTATCCATAACCACTTAAATTAGTAAGAGCAAAATGGGCAAAAGACTTAGAACTAGACGTGGTGTTGAATCGGTCTCCACTCAGCATAATGTCGAGATACCTGGTTGGCACCCCGACGCTGATCGTCAGATACATCAAATCAGATACATTTTTTTTTCTGATCCCAAAATTAGTAGCTATTAGTAGTATGTATATAGAAAGTCGGAAATGCGAAACCATGAAAATATTATACTCACAGCTATTCATCAATATGAGTTATCAATCAACCTATGGTGTTGACTTTTGGATATGTAAAAGATATTCCTTAAATTTACGCTTGAAAACTGGAACGCTACACGTTTGTATTTAAAAACGTTGGTATTTAAAAAAAAAGTTTACTAAAAAGTAAAATCAGTTTTCAATTTTTCTCGCTACAATTTGCAAACTGACGTACCTAGCTAAACAAAAAAAAGGAGGGTGCCTACTAGAGTGTGCGGCCCATTGGCCCGAGGCCGCTCGAACGGTCCCCGAGCCTTTGAGAGCGTTTACGGGTTGGCGATAATTGCCCAGTGATATTTTTACATTACTTCTATATTGACACGCGCTCAATGCGTGCTAGCCTTTCCCCTTTTGAACTGTTTAGGGGAACTGGGGAAGGCAATATGGGGGCGCCCGGGATAGTTTTGGCACCCTTTAGGCTAGGGCTTTACACGTCAATAGACTGATTAGGACGCTAATAAAGAACAATTAGATATTTATATGTAAGAAAAACGCAATGCAATTCTATACTTTTTTTTTTAAAGATGTTGAGATTCTTGCGCCCATTCTTCTCTACAGATAAAAATTGACGTCCTGAATCGGTAGTAGGTAAAAAAAAATGCTTGAAAGATTCAAAAGCAAAGTGCTTTTAAGTATGTTTTTTCTGTTTATTTAAATTAAAAAAAATTACTTGGTAAATATTCGATTTAATAAATCGCATTATATGTGTAAAGAAAATAATAGTTCACTAAACTCCGCTTTAGTGTTTAAAAAAAGATCTACCAATGAGGTGTAGTAATAATTGACGGTATATTGTTATAAAATAATTTTCAACGACCAACACATCATCTGCCTTTGACAACGGACCAAGGATTTGTAACTGTTACTACACACTAACATGCTACTGATTGCTACTAACCAAACCATATGCCGATAATGTGGCATTTTGGCGTATAGGCACAAAATATTATTTTGAGCTGCCGACAAACTGTACTACTAAATTTTTGGAGAATGTAAGGTCAAATATTTTTGTAAAATTTCAACAAATAAATTAAAAAAAAGAAGAGCTATGGGTCTGGTCAAAACTACCCCTCTTTACGTAAGCAAAAATCCCTTCATTATGAGTATTTAGGTAACTTTTGCTTACTAAGCTTCTTAAGTGCCTTATTCACAGACACTGAGTAAAGTTAACTGTTTTTGTTGCCAGACAATCCAAGAAATTTGGTTGAAACAAAAACTAAGCAAAATCGGATATGACATGACCACAACACTGTTTCTTATGTGGATTTGCTAGAAACATGCTCGTTTTTACGTAGTGTAAAGAGAATCCTTGGTTGTAATAAAGTAAGAAACAGGTAAGCTTAATTGCAAACGTCTGTAGAACGCCGTGATCGTTTTCCAATGTAGCTTGCTTGCTGGTAAATAAAACTTAGAACCCCCCCCCCCCCCCCCCTCTCCCACTGTTCAGTTCCGAAGTGCTCGACAGGGCCTTTTTTGAGAGAGCTTGCTGATGGCCACTGGGTATTATCACCGTCAGATTTTCTAGAGGGAAAGGCATCACGCACTAGTGCGGGTCCCCGTGCCCTACTAGATTCTCCGAGGGGTTCGGATCGGATCGGGTCGACAAGGCAGGCGTGGCATATGCACTATAACCACGTACTATGGCGGACGGAGGTGGACTTTACACCTAAGCACGCTCCTAGCGATAGGCTTCAACAGGCTCTCTTTGCGCTGTGGAGTATGTCGGAAATACCTGACCCTCTTTCCTTTCCTATTCTCCTTTGAACCCACGATTTTCGATTATCGAGCCGAGCGCTTAGTTACTCAGCCACTTGCTTTTTAAGTGCTATTTTAATTATCAGATATATTATCGTTATTAGCTCCACATCGATCGATGTTACATTACAACTCATTACTTCCATTTATTTATATCATCAAATTAATGTGTTACATAATCGTTTCACCGAATTACGAGGGGATTTTAGTACCGAAAGCTGCTCATTCATTGAGCGCACGGCAGTGCTCGGGCCAAGTTGGGTAAACAATAAAAAGTAGTGGTCAAAATTGGACCGATACACAAAATTTTACAGTATGTATCAAAATTGCTTATACAAGTTTATCTTCCTGCCCTAAGAACTTTACAGTATGTATCAAAATTGCTTATACAAGTTTATCTTCCTGCCCTAAGAACTTTAACTACTACTTCTACTAGATAAAGTTACATCTTAAATAAAATTTTGAACAATAAAATCATGACCGGATCTGAAGGAGACAACAGAGCAAGACTGTTAATGCTATCCGATTTAATTGTAGTATTTATTGTAGTCAAAATTCGAAATAAATTAAAACTTCAAAATCATGTATTCAGTTTAGGCTACAAATAGCTCTTATGAATGTCATTATGCCATCGGTTCGTAAGTCTACTCTGGGCGGGAGACCTTATACTGAGAAGAACCGGCAAGAAACTCAGCAAGTGTCAAGCTCTTTTCTCCCTTACAGCGTCAAAAATATTTGAAAATGCCCTATCATAAAAGAACACTTTCCATCACAAATAAACACACAAAAAATAAAGGACAATCACAACACCCAAAAATACAACAAAATAAAAATATCTAAGTTTGCAATAATTACATCAGGTACCAATTTCAATTTTCACAATGTCATACAGTACTAACATAAGTCAAAAATTGTCTCAGAAAAACAAAGTTAAAGTATACGAGTAAAATAATAATAAAAATAAGATAAGTAAGCAAGAGCAGACCAGCCTCCACAGGCGGCACCCGTTCACGTGGCACGAATATGCCTAAGTGAAATGAAACAAGATACAATTTTAGAAAAAGTAACGTGTATTAAGAAGAAACATTAGGAAAAACTTAATTTAGTAGTTAGTAAATTTACATATTAATCCGTCGCCTGCCGTGAATGCAGGAATTACAGACACAATCCAATTTTATTGGAATTGTTTGTCGGCACTGATCAGCGTTCGCTCATCAAAGGTTAACATCCTACATTTCGAACCCTTTATATGGGATCACAGCGAGTCTTCCAAGTCCCATGCGAGTAGATTCATAAAAAGGTCTTTCATTTTAAATAGTTTTCGAAAAAAGTTTTTTTCTGAAGACAAAACTCAAAACGTCTACCCAGTTAATAAACAAATTCAAATTCAAATTCAAATCATTTATTGCATATCACATTACAGTATAAGGTGGAATATTTATAAAGGTATTCATGTGACACCCTGCAAGGGCACAGCAACAGCATCAGAGGGCTGATTAAAAAATGTACTTACTAAACTAGTTATAATTATAATTATAATATTATATAAAGTGGATTCATAGTACTTTTATAAAATTTTTAAAATTGTATTAATAATTATTCTCTGTTTTATAGGTTGCTTATTAACAGTTTCAAACCATTGAAATCCCGATGACATCTTTTACGACTTAAACGACTACGACTTTTCGATTTAAAAAACAAAACAACGTCATTTCCTTAGTATGATAGAAAATGTTGAAAAAGAAAACATTCTTCCTTCACTACGGTATAATAATTTAAACGCTTGCCCAAACTCTAGTTTGTCTTTCACTTCTTTCGTGGGTCCACCATTTCCGATAATAACTTCGCTTGACCGGTCAAACTTGAAATTTGAATTTTCCATGAACTTTGGCATAGGTCTGTTTATTTTAGCCAGAATGCTGTCCGAGCGAGAAGATGTATGTTTATGGTGGCCATATTACACTTCCAAGTTACGTACTGAAACTGGTAATATATATTTGGAGACGCTTTGCATCCCATGCTGTGATATTTATAGTGCTGCTGTTATGGATGGTGGGAATGAAATACATAAAATGTAAAAGCGGGGGCAAGGTCGACGGTAAACCAAATAATAAGCACAAATAAATGATCAACTAAATCAGAAAGAAAAACCAATTATATTAACATCCGAAAAAGTCTAAGTAATTTGCCATTTTATGTACTTTTTTTTAATGCACATCAACGCACATAAAACTGACAAATTTCTTCAATAAATATTTAATCACTATCACTTTACACGTGACTTTGTCCGCCTTGATTTCGTATTTTTCCGTACAAAAATTAATATTTATTTTTTTACAAAATAAAGTAAAGCCTACGTTACCCGCAAGGACTGTCATTCTATCAGTGCAAGGATTGGGCCAATAATTCGTGATTACAGTCCTCAAACAAACAAACTCACAAATATTGATTTGTTAGGTGAATTTCGTGAACGCATTATTCAGTTGCAGCGAATTTTAGAATCGCATATTTTAGCGAATCAATTTTTCATGTTAGATATATTTTGCGAACGCCTTATTTAGTTGCAGCGGATTTCAGTATCGCATTTTTAGCGAATCAATATTTAATGTTGGATATATTTTGCGAAACCTAGCTTGATGATTTATCGCCCCCGAAACTCCCTTATTATTAAAAAATAATCTTATTAAAAATATATTTAAAACCATCTTCTATTCTGTCTTCTACAACGTGTAACAATTAATTAGACATAATTATTAACTTTTATTTGTCATGCGATTGTTAATATTAATAAAAAAAAGTTTATTTACCCCTGCATATTAAATTTCAAGAAAATCGTTGGAGCCGTTTCCGAGATTCACATTACGTATATACAAGAATTGCTCGTTTAAAGGTATTAGATTAAATAAATTTCTTAAATAACTAAAGAAAAAAAACTCAGTAAAACTCAAAAAAATAAAATAAGTTTTATTTTCTTTTATTGAAACTTTTATTGAAAACGATAAAGTAAAATTAAAAGAAACATAACTTAATTTAAGACAAAATAAAACCTAATAATAATAATATTCTGGCTTATATACCTATTCAATATGTTACAGAGAGCAAGGGTACCATAATAATAAAATATTCCAGACATGACAAACAAGTTAATGAAATATATAATTTATTTCTGGCTTCGATGCCCCATATGCAAATAATACTTTATTGAGTCATGTCTAAGTATGTACTTGGTATGTACCTACTTCTGCTCCAATTCTGTGGTGCATAATTATTTACCTTATATGCGCACAGTATGTAAATGTAGGGGAGCGAGGGGCTTGTTGTAACAATTTTTGATAAAATTAATATATCTTGAGATGTATTGTTTAAATTACTGCCAACTAAACATTGATTGATGCTCCAACTATTCTTCTATTAAGTCAAATTGAAAAAATATCAAATCTACAGGTAATTCTTTCACTATTAAATTTTTTATTAAAAAAGGGAGGTGTTACAACTTACCCCGTGCTTGGGGTTTGTTGTAACATCCATTGGGGCAAATAGTAACAATAATAAAAACGAGAATTAACACCATTAATAATTTATTTTTTTCACAAATTGAACGACTTTGCTTTTGTTTTCAACAAAAAAAATTGTATTCTTAACGGTATTATATAATCTTAACAATTCCTAACATACTTTTTATATAATCAACAAATTCGGGAGTACTCATAGACAGGTGAGAATTTCTGCGCATTAAATTTTGGAACCAGTCAGGACCAGCACTCTTATTTTGATGTCAAGAAAGAGGAATATTTTTAGCACCAAGTTGCACAGCACATTGGTAAGCTAGTTTCCTTACTTCCATAGGAAGTAATTCAAAATATATTTCGGCACACTTAAGGCTATCCTGGCTTTGTGTTGCCCGCTCCGACTTTCTCTTATTTATACTCTCTCATTCTAAAACAAAACAAATTAGGTAAATTACATTATAAATAATAACCGTAACATACAGCAATATGGGGGCAAGTTGTAACATGTTACAACAAACCCCAAGATTTTGTTACAATTAACCCCAAGGTATAGTTCTTAATATTTATCACAATAACTATTTAATCAACTTAGTAATCTCGAAAACTGTGACACAACATCATAAATAGATAAATTTTAACACCAAATAAAATACAGAAAGCTCAAAATTAGTCGATAATTGTAAATGTAACCAACAATTTACGAAAGTAAAATAATACGTTACCTGGCAAAAATAAAGCACTTGTGCACATCCACTAACTGCGCCGCCTGGCGGGACACTTGCTGTGATGTCGTGGCGCGGCGCGGTATAACGGTAAGATTCAGTCGTAGAAATACGTTAAAAAAGTTTAAATTCCTAGTGAAAAAGCCCTGTTACTACTTACCCCTGCTACAACAAGCCCCTTGCTCCCCTAATCATAGAAAAACAATACAATTTAATGTCAACATAAAAAAAACTATAGTGATTATAGTGTTTGAAGTTTATTGGTTGATGATGACGATGATGTTAAAAATAATATACTTTGTTATTTCAACTAAATAAATACAACTCGGATGAGCTCGATGGCGCAGTGGTTAACGCGCCCGGTCTGCGAGTGCTGAGGTTAAGCAACTTTCGCAAAGGCCGGTCATCGGATGGGTGACCAAAAATGTATCATCTCGAGCTCCTCCGCGTTTCGGAAGGCACGTAAAGCCGTTGGTCCCGGTTGCATTAGCAGTCGTTAACAACCACCAATCCGCACTGGGCCCGCGTGGTGGTTTATGGCCCGTTCTCCCTATCCATCCATAGGGAAGGCTCGTGCCCCAGCAGTGGGGGGTCATAAAATAAGCTGATGATGATGATGATGATGAACTCGGAATAGAATTGAGTTTAGATATTTTAAAAAAAAAGTTTTTTTTCTCATTCACTCTTTCTTTAAGTTTTATATTTTTTTTACGTATATCTATTATTGTTTGTTTTGTCATTTTTTTTCTGTTGCGTCTCGCTGGTGCATGTCGTGGCGACCTATAATAATCAAGACAGCGTTTAGTTTTAAGATAAAAATATTGCTAACCTATTTTTAATGTACTCGTATGTTATGTTGGTAATAAACTAAGGGCCTTACAAATAAACAGAGAATAAGCATCGAATACTTATTCCATGTTTTGTCTCTTTTACTCTTATTTGAAATTAAGTTTACATGACGGGAACAAAACACGGAATAACTAATCGGAGTTTATTTGAAAGGGGGTAAAGTTTTTAAACTGCAACAGTCTCACAGCTTGCTCATCGTAAGTTCATAATATTTTTTTTAACTTCCTTCGATCGGCGACTAGATTTTTATGGTTCTGCATAATGAAACCTAGCTCCTTGAAGCCTTAATGACCGGTTCGCCTCACTCCACGAACACCGTTGACCCGTCGTCAAAGTCAGGGCTCCGGTTACCTTTGATTCAAACCCGATCTAGTACACCCGCCGAATAATTAATAAGCGAAATGGCGTACTAACTACAATGTTTATCCCTCAAATGTAAAGGGAACGGTTTATTTAAGTTGTAAATCATAAATGGTGTTAGGGAGGTGTACTTTATGTGCGTTTACCCTGAAATAGGGTAAGCGTATTTGACTGGCTAGTCAATACAGAAACTTTTCAAGTGCTAAAACCTTCGTTACAATCCTAGATCCAGCGTATATAGTGTTCTTTGTCGTCAACCTGGTCAAGTCATGGTCCAAACGAAACCGAAGTCAAAACATGTAGTGCCTTACAAATAGACAAAGAATGAGGTCCGAATAGTTATTCCGTGTTTTGTCTCTTACTCTAATTTGAAATGACCTTAAATGGCCTAATGATGATGGATCTCCAGAAGGCTGTAAAGAACATTGAGGGTACATTACAAAACAGGAACAAAACACGGAATAACTATTCCGAGCTTATTCTTTGTTTATTTGTAAGTCAGGTATTGTTTTAAAATAAATTTTAGTTTTTTAATGGAAAGGTAAGTCTTTCTTAATATGACTTTACATATTATCACTGTGTTCTTCATACTTGATTGCATGGCTGTGTTTCGGGATTATACACCTATTACCAAACACCCGGGCCCTTAGCCAAAGTAACATTACAAAAACGATAGTGGTACAAAATAGATAGACGAAGTTCGAAAAGGACAAAATGTATGATGATGATGATGATTGACATAAGCCGCGCTAAATCACGTGGTCAACGTCATGTCAATCCCATACATTTATTCTTTTCGAACTTCGCTATCGTTTCGCTATCGCTTTTATAATGTAACTTTGTCTAAGCCCCCCTTTTTTTTTTTGAGAGAGTTTGCTGATTGCCTCAGACGGCATTTTCAGCTTCACCGGGCTTTTTGGGGGCGGCGAGGAACGTAAAGGGTCCCTCAAGCCATGTGAAACGAATCACCTTCGGAAATTTTCTAGAGGGAACGGCATCGCGCACTAGTGCGCGTCCCCGTGCCCTACTAGATTCTCCGAAGGGTTCGGATCGGATCGGGGGGCGGAACCACCCGAGGGCGCCTCTAAAGGCTCGGACCTCGGCTCGGGTAGACCGGGCCGTGGAGGAGGAGAGAAGCGCCCAGGTACATGACTGTACCTGGTATAGAGCGCGTGTGAACCGGTTCTTCGTACCTTTGTTCTACGAGTACGGTGTCTTGGACCTAAGCTAGTGTGCATGTTTAGTGTATTCTGTAAATGTGTAGTGATATTTAGAGGATCGGGCGGAGATCTAAACCCCCCTGTATAGTGAACCATAATATAAACAGACTTCCGTGCTTCCCTTTGAGTAAAACTTACATTCTTGCAACATACTCGTATATAGATAGATAAACGCGTACTACAGCTACATAGCTTCGCGATCTGCCTGTTGTATACAAACAGACCGTTCAAGTTGAGTTTCAGTGACAAACATTCCGTAGGGTTTGTGCTCACTCTGCGTATTTAGATTGTTTACGAGCGTTTAATATTAGACGTAACAATCCGCACTGGGCTCGCGTGGTGTATTAGGGCCCGTTCTCCCTATCCATCCATAGGGAAAGCTCGTGCCCCAGCAGTGGGGACATAAAATGAGCTGATGATGATGATGATACAAATATTACAGTTCCCCGTATAAAGGCGGTAAGTTGACGGTCAATTTAATAACAGTTTAACCTTTAACGTTTTCGTAAAATATAACTAATCAATGTAAAAGTTTACTAACAACTTCAGTTGAAATATCAACTTTATCTACTTAGTTATCTGGTTACTCGCGTTTTTTAAATCAAATCAAACTTTATTTGGATATTAAATGGACATAATGCTGATAAAGAATTTACGTAGCCGTTTTTGTATTGCAATTTTGAGGTCGGCCTGTCTTGAATGTAAGTAGCTTTGATATAATATTTATCGAAATGGTTTAACAACGCAAAAACAAAATAAGAAAAGTTAAATATTTTTTTAACTGTATCCAATTCAAATTTATTCAGTTTAGGCTACAAATAGCTCTTATGAACGTCATTATGCCATCGGTTCGTAAGGCTACTCTGGGCGGGAGACCTTGTACTGAGAAGAACCGGCAAGGCAATGCAAGGCAAGGCTGCTGACTACTGCACTACTGACTGATGTGGATAGGTTTTGGCTTAATTGCCACGCTTGCCAAATACGAGCTGGTCACAACCCGGGCTATGGGCATCAAACACTTCGAAACACACTTTTCAGGCGGGGCTTGAGAATTGCAGCCAAACTTCCGGGCCAAGCCGAGCGCATTTAACTACTGTTTACGTTGAACGGTTTTTTTCGTAAACACGCGAAATGTATCCTCATTGACAATCGACCCTAAGACATCTGTATCTTAAACCGGTGACCCGACCACTAAACCACAAACTAAAGGCGGTTAAGTACACTATAATTGGTACACTAACAACTGTGTCTGTGCTAAACTTAATTTACACAACGGTCATGTGACGGTTTCGTGGATTTAGTTAACTCTTGTTTGTGTTATAGTAATCATAATTACGTTTGTCTTATTAATTATCAGGGAATGAACACAACTCGCTATAAATGAGCTTATAATGTTATAATAAGCTAACAAGCGTGTTGATTTAAAGCGTTTTGCAGACAAAGCAACTTTAGTTGAAGAAACTATGAAATTTTTTAAAGTTTTTCATAAAGGTTACCGGTTGCAGCAAGAGTTTACAGTTGCCGCAAGAATTTACGGTTGCTAAACTTTACAAATCCATAGTCAACAGTCAGTGTTTGCTTGTTAGGGAAATTAGCAACTTGACACACCCAGTACAAATTCAACAGTTGCAAGTTGCAGCAACCAACTGTTTGTTGATCTTTTTTTTTAAATATATTTTACGGGTAAGTACAGTGCCTTGATCTCACATGATGATAAGTAAGGATAAGGCAAATGATGGAAGCGCACTTCACCCGGGAACCTCAACTAGTGAGACACTGGCTATCTTATCTTATGGCAGCTAGCTGCCGGAACAAAACAATACTACAAACATTAATGTTATGGCGACATATTTTTAGATAAGTGGTTGCTAGCCAGGTGGACAGACAAGCCCTACCACCAACCAAACCGAGTACACAAACATGTGGAGGTACACGCTGGGAATCGAACCCGGGACCTCTGGGTCTAAACCGGTGGTTTTAGCCACTATACCAAAGAGTTTTATTTAGATATATATACAAAGAGAGATATTATTAGCGGTTATCGAATAGAGTTGCTATGTTTGCGGAGTTTCTTTAGTTGCCTGTTGCTATAACAAGGAGATCAAAGTTGCTCTGTCTGTAAAGCGCCTAAAAGTATTTATTTGTTACTGTAATATTTAATAATAGCAATAAGCTGCAGACTTGAGATGACAAACGTTTTCTCCAGGCACGGTATCCATCTTTGATCATTTTAGAAAAGAAAAAACGTTTTGAGGGCAATTTTATTGTTTAAATGTAATTAGTGACGTGGTTTCTTCCAATTATCTTTTAATTTGAAGTAAGTATGCTCTTTGTAAATTAGTGCTATGTTTGGTTTATATAACAAATTAAGTAGCTTTCACAGATATTTTAAAAAGCAATTTGCAATGTAAAGCAAATGAAATGATTATTTTTACAAACACAACAACACTTGCTGCTACTGCTTTAAAAGCTCATAAAAAGTCACCACCATTAGAGTTATTGAAACGCGGTCTGTCACAAAAGTTTTATAGTATTGTTTGTTTAGTTTTTTTAACTAGATGCTGGCTTCCTTTGTGTGCGTTAATTCGGTATTTTTTCAGGTGAATGTGCTTTGCAATTCATGGCAATTAAGGTTGGTGTACCTCAGGGCTCAGTTTTATCCCCAACACTCTTTCTACTGCATATCATTAATCTATACTAATATTATGAAGAGGAAACCTTTGTATTTTTGTATGTATGTATGTATGTATTATGTATGTATGTATGTTTGCAACGAATAAACTCAAAAACTATTGGACCTATTTAAAAAATTCTTTCACCATTAGAATGCTACATTAGCGCTGAGTAACATAGGCTATATTAAAAAAAAATATATTGGATAAAATACTAAAAACGACAATTTAATTTTCAATGCAAAATTATTTGTTTGTTTTGTTGTCATGGAAACCATTGATATATATTTGACTCAATGATGGAAACTGTCAAAGCGGTGCAAGTCCACCGGGTCAGCTAGTATAATATAAAGCTATGTGGACAATAGTAAAGTTATAGATGGACTAAAAGAATCTTGTCATTAAACTTAACTTGGTTATGAGCCTCATATCTAAAAAACGAGGTAGATAAGTAAACAATACTTACTTAAGTTTAAGGCCAAGAAAAGTCAAGCTTAAATTTCTTTCCTCTAAAAACTTTTCACGGCAATAGCATTGACGCGACATTCTCGATGGAAAATGGATGTGACTAAATTTCGAAGAACTACTTTGAACCTGTGATTAAATCAGCCTCACGTGTCTTGAGTGCAGCGATGTTTTACGCCCGAACTACTGACCTTGTTGTATAAAGGACATATCTGCGCTTACGTTGAATATTGGTTTTAGGATGGCTTCACCCACTATCTGTTACTAGTGTAATTCATTTTTTGGATAGTCGCGCAAACTGTAATATCATAGACGATGGTACCTACTCTTGCATACTTGTCTAATTTTTATTGTTATTAACTAAAGTTTAAGCTTGTTTTTCTTAAACAATTTTTGAATTTTACCAGTACCTACTATATGACATTATGGATATTGAAATTGGTACCTTAAATGTAAATTTGATAAATTTGATTGCCTTGTTTTTTTTTATTGTCGATCTACTTTAAATTTGTGTGTTTATTTTTAATGTAAAGTATCCTTATATGATTCCTTCATTCCTTTATAATTTCTACATTAATTGTCCTTCTAGGATATTTCCCAATATTTTGACGTATGGTAGAGCCCTATGTAGAGCTACGATCCGCTGGCATAATGACATTAAAAAAAGCAAATCTGTGTAGCCTTAACTGAATAAACAATTTTGAATGTTTTCTTTTAATTTACATAATTAGCAATACCATCAACCTCGAAACACCAATTTTGTCTAAAGACCTTTGATCGAAATCCTTATTTGTCTCTGTTACAGTAATTCCTGAAAATAATATGAAGTTTTTCGTTTTTTTCGTACTTTTCAAATGATAATAAAGAATTTATAGCGACATTTCAGAAATGCTGTATTTTAAATTAATCATTGCTCTCCGTAACTCTACATTTTACTGGAATCCAACGCACGTTTTCTGAATAACCGGATTTATGTTATTAAAATCACAGTCATTATATTTTGATTGCAATAAACGGTTTCAATTAGTTTCAGTATCAATAGAGGCTCTACATAATTCAATGTTTACAAAATAAACAGATACGTTGCAGGGTACACAATTAACTACTTAAAGTTTCACTTGTGTTTCTAGTATACATTTCAGTGTCAAATTCAATTTCAATATTTTGATAACACTAAAATCACTGCCTGAAATGATATTTTACATCATTAGACATGGCATTCAATTAGTACGAAGAAATATTGTCACAACATACTGTGTGGTTCTAATAAGAAAATAAGACTTAAAAACTTCTAACAAAGTTAACTTTGTCAGTTGACACTCAACTGTCATTCTTAAAGTTGTTGAGACACCCACGAATTGTAGAGTAGGCCGCTTGGCAATGTATTGGGCTTGCATTACAATTTCCACAAGAAGCATATCACATTAATCCTATTTTACAATATCCTGATCGAAATGACATTTATGATTCACATTCTATAAGCTGCATAGTTCACAGAAGCACGCAAGCAAAACCGTTTGCGCGGTCAAATAACTCTCTATTTAGAAATTCCCGTCCGCACACACTCTTCTAATACTAAGCTTCTCCTTGTCTCACTTACGGCACAAACTTGATTACGCCGACGAACTTTTGAAGTGAGTGTTTCGTTAGTCGCAATCTTACAACTTACCGTTTCGGAAAAGGCGCTTTTAGGCCTCCTGGCGGGCGTTCCGTTCATCTCGATTCGTAACTTCAACACAAAAACAAAACAAAGCGGCCGGCGGGCGGCGCAGCACCAAACTTTTTCACGGACACTTGTGGAGTTCACCAGCTGTCAAACTTGTGTACACAACTCGGTTTGCGGCGAATCCTTGTGTCGAACATTTGTTTCGCGGTCGCACGCCAGTCGTTTCGCTGTACCACTTAATTTAATCGATGACTTCATGCAATAATTCGCTGATAAGCTATCGTGGAGAAACTTCAGAGCGTCGGGTGCGGGCGAGGTGCGTGGCTCGCGGCGGGTTGGTGACTGCCGCCGACGCGCGGCCGGCTCGCCGAGCGGGCGGCGCGCCTGCATTTTTTACCGCGCCGGACAATGGGTTAACAATTTGGAGGTTATGTTTTGAATGCACGCCGCCCGGCCACCGAAAAAGGACGGAACATGTTTCGCGGTTTTTTCTGAGGTTAAATCTATTTTCGGGTGTTGGGTTTGTTGGTAACTCTTGTAGATTTGTTTACTTGGTAAAACTATTTTGCGGTGTTCGAAAACCGGAATTACCTATAGAGTCGGCTAGTGGAAAATTTTGCAACTATTTGGTGTCAAACACGATTAAACATGCAAAACTTTAATGTAACTTAAAATAAGTTTTAAAAAAAACAACAAATTTTTTTCTGATCTTAATATTAGCATTAAAAAAAATTACATTTGCCGATATTTATGAAAAAAACAAAACATTATAAAAGGATAAAACAGACTTTAATTAAATTCAGAGTAAAGATGATTCACGGTATAGGCATAATATGCCAATGGTCTCTACATGTAGGTAGAGTTTCAACCAATGAACTAGTATTCATTACTTACTGTTTACTTACTACAGCTGAAGGGGCCATGATTCACTTAAGCGGTGTTTACACTCTATATTTAGAGCGATTAATCTTGGGTAGCGCCTGCGCCGGTGACGTCATCGGGCGACGACATTTTTATCTATAGATAAAGAAATGCAATTATTACGAATGTCAAGTACCTACTCCTTATCTTTTATGTCTAGCGATATTAGAAAGTAATACACGCGACATCTATACAACTCTATTTATAGAGTTATCATGAAATAGAGTTAGGTAATATTAAGATTTGTCTTTGTAGTAAAACAGGTTGTTCCTTAGTTTCAAATTGTATTTTACACTATTGTTAGAAACAATGTTTGGAAAACATTAAGGTTAATAAAAAATTGGGTAAGGACACACAACATATAATGAAATTGAAATTGAAATATATTTTTGAGTACTTTAATGAAAGTACAGACAACAGCACATCAGACTATCAAAATATGTCAAATATCTTCAATAAATGTTCAACCTTAATAGATATACATAAAGTTCAAAGTATATTGAGGAAATTTGACAGTTTGTAAAAGTCTGATGGAGGTAGTCCACTTAGAGCACAAGACCGAATAGCACATGCGCGAACAGCACAAGGCCTAGTCCACGAACAGCACATTGATGCGCACGCGTGTGTGCATAGCAAGTGGCGAAAAAATATCTTTCTTGTAATTCAACTAACTATATTCAACAAGTAAGATCATTTAAATCTAAAATGTGTAAATTTCTAATTACATAATTATGGATTTTATAGTGTAAAACAATACTTGGACCTAAAAACAATTACTGATTTATGTTTTAAACTTTGAAACTACGTAGAGCGTAAATTTTTTGTTGACTTTTTAAACGTTGTAGAGTCTGTTGTAGAGCTACAAACGGTCAACTCAGTAATCTTTGAAGTATTGTCGCCTCATTAAGCATTTAAGGTGCGGGGAAATCAACGCATGACAACTACGCTCTTTGAATACAAATAGCAGAGTATTATTTGCATGCATAAATGTAGGTACGTAGTTTTGCTTATTATAGTTGGAATTGTTGCTATGTACAGCGCCATGTAGTTAATATAGTTTTATTTAACATTTCCAAAGTGGCCAGTTGTATCTTATCTTATCTTAGTGGGGCCTGCTGAGGTTTCCCTCTTGCAGTAACACTTCGACCCATCGGGATCTTTTGTGCAACCCCGTCCTTTCACTCTTCTTCCTCTGTAAGGATAGATGCCATAAGTTTGGCCACGTCCTTAAGAGCGAAGAGCCTGAAGTCCTCCGGTTTCGGATAAGCCAACTCCAGGAGTCCCATTCTTTTCCTAGCCAGAGAGTCACAGTCACACAGTAGGTGCTGCATTGACTCCGTTTCCTCTCCACATGCCCTACACAAGCTATTTGTTAATAGATGCATTCTATGGAGCATTTGTTTTGTGGCATAGTGCCCTGTCAAGTAATTTAGTCAGTTTTGTTAAAAGTTGTAAAAACCTACTATTATGTGACTGATTTGATGTTTGATAAGTATTAATACTTATGCTATTATGAGGAGCTCAATGGTGCAGCGGCTAGCGCGTTCGGCTTGCGATCTTGCCCGCTAAGCAACTTTCATAATGCCGGGTCGCCTGATGGGTGACCAATTAAAAAACATCTCGAGCTCCTCCGTGCTTCGGAAGGCACGTTAAGCCGTTGGTCCCGGTTGTTGTCGTAAGATGGCAGTCGTTAAAACCCACCAACCCGCATTGGGCCAGCGTGGTGGGTTATGGCCCAATATCCCCACGTGCTATTGTTCACGTGGGAGGCCTGTGCCCAGCAGTGGGACGTTTATAGGCTGTTGATGAATACTTATGCCATTCGCCTCGATCCAGTTAACTGCAGTTGCGATGAACTCATAGTGTGTAGAATCACGAATAGGAAGAATCCCGATTGCGTTAAAATAACGGCTGTGTAGAATCACGAATGTAGTAAACTGCAGTTGTGTGGAAACCATATTGTATGGGAATCACTAATAGGAAGAATCGCGTTTGTGTAATCGATCGCATAATTCCCTGCGCTAGTCTGGGCCACATGCAACCCACGGTAAGCAAAGCAAGCAAAGAGATACCTAGCAGTGGGTCGAGAGATGCTGATGATGATGATGATGATGATGATGATGATGATGATGATGATGATGATGAAGTATTAATGACTTTATTATTGAGGAGCTTGTTCGCGCTTTGTAGAGCCTAATTTTTTTTTAATATTAGAAGGAGGAAAACGAGCAGGCGGTTCACCTGATGGGAAGCAATCACCGCCGCCCATGGACACCTGGCAAGACCAGAGGAATCGCAGATTCGTTGCCGGCCTTTAAGGAAGGAATAGGCTCGTTTCTTGAAGATCCCTAAGTTACGCCGTTGTAACGCCAGATTTAAATAGTACCTTATAGATTTTGTTAAAAAAAACTTCCAAAAGTCGGGAAGTGGAACAACCCGAGGGCGCCTCTAAAGGCTCGGTTTAATAGGGTCGTGGGAGTGGAGAGAAGCGCCCAGGTACATAGCTGGTATAGAGCGCGTGTGAACCGGCTCGTCGTACTCTTCCCATTCTCCCTATTCCTGAACTGAGTGAGTCACTTTCAGCAACCGATGATAATGATAATATTATTACAGCAAAAACAACGAGAAGACACCATTATGTTTGGTTACCCATCCCGAGATTTGTCATTGCAAAAGCAGCTTAACTTTTACGATCGCAACACAAACGCTAGCCGCTACGCCGCCACTCCTAAATATTGTACAAAAGTGGAATATGCGGTACAAAACTTTTTCTAAGTGCGATCTTCCATACCTGTGGTTATGCAACGTGCCAACAGTTTCATCCTCTTGAAAGGGACATATCAACTTCGACCGCTTTCGAACCAAAAAGTAGATAAAATGATAAACTATGAACTCAGGCATATTGACAAACGATATATCTGCGAGGAGCTCGATGGCGCAGTGGTTAACGCGCCCGGTCTGCGAGTGCTGCGGTTAAGCAACTTTCGCAAAGGCCCGTCATCGGATGGGTGACCAAAAATGTATCATCTCGAGCTCCTCCGTGCTTCGGAAGGCACGTTAAGCCGTTGGTCCCGTCTACATTAGCAGTCGTTAACAACCACCAATCCGCACTGGGCCTGCGTGGTGGTTTATGGCCCGTTCTCCCTATCCATCCATAGGGAAGGCTCGTTCCCCAGCAGTGGGGACATAAATGAGCTGATGATGATATCTGCGAGAGCTCAGTGAAATAACGGCTAGCGATCGTGCGAGTAAAGCAACCTTCACATTTCCGGATGGGTAGTTAAATCAAATAAAATCTAGAGTTCCTCGAAGAACGAACGAAGTTAAAAGGAAAACTATCACAGCTAAGTAGGCTTTACAAGTTTACGAGTAACAGTCGACCAACTTATAAAATGTACTTGGCGCAGTACAAATTCCTCTTGGAAACTAACTTAAATAACGTTGTCAGGTGTGTAAAACCGGTAGTATCTACATTTAAGTATATGAGCCATTTAAAAATATACAAATTTTATTAAGGCTGCACGGATTGTATCCTAAGCAATGAAAAAATAAAAAAGATAGTTTGTGAGTTTGGATTGGCATTGACAGATTTTAGCCACTCCTCTTCCATTTTTGAAATTTTTGAAAAGAGTATGCGTGTGTGTCAAATACATGGTAGTGTGTGTAATATTTGTTTTATTGATTTAATGTATTTTTTATGCATTCTTTAAAAAAAAATAACATTTTGCAATCCTTCTCTATATAAACTATAAGTGTGCGAAAATTCATACTCCTCCGTCCGCGCAATTTTCGTAAAAAGGGGTACAAAGTTATTGCTTCACGTATGTATTAATATATGGATGAGTGATTCCCCGCCCGATCCTCTAAATGCCACTACACATTTACAGAATACACTAAACATGCACGTTTAGACCCAAGACACCGTACTCGTAGAACAAGAGTACGACGAGCCGGTTCACACGCGCTCTATACCAGCTATGTACCTGGGCGCTTCTCCCCACCCCCACGACCCTATTAACCCGAGCCTTTAGAGGCGCCCTCGGGTTGTTCCACTTCCCGATCAGACCCGAACCCCTCGGAGAATCTAGTAGGGCACGTTTCCTTTTTAAAACCTCTGACAGTGCTTCGTTTTTCACGGCTCGAGGAACTATTTAAGTTGCTCGCCGCATCAAAAAAAGCTCGATGAAGCAGAAAATTTCCAGTGGCATTAAGCAACTCTCCCAAAAAAAAGAAAGGTGATTCTAAATTGGTTATTGTTGGTTACATATTACTTGGGCACTACATAAACTATGAATCGTAATTGATATTCTAGGTCGAGAATTGTAGACGACGTTACAAAAAAACGCAGCCCACATGACGGTTAAGCTTAGCCACACAAATCCTGTTATCGGTGATGTTATGCGCACGCAGGGTTAAGTTCGGTGAATGCCTCGACCGGTCGCCGGCGCCTGCACAACAGTTTTCGCGTGATCGCAGCGGCGCGGGCGGCCACAATTAAACCAGTTCTATGCCTTATTCTAATGAGCTGCGGCTGGCTAACGGTCTTTTGACATTGGGTATGCGGATATTTTATATACATATCACATAATATAATGCCTATCATCATCATCATCAGCTTATTTTATGTCCCCACTGCTGGGGCACAAACCTTCCCTATGGATGGATAGGGAAAACGGGCCATAAACCACTACGCGGACCCAGTGCGGATTGGTGGTTATTAACGACTGCTAATGCAGCCGGGACCAACGGTTTAACGTGACTGCCTATGATACTATACTAAATAGTTTGCGGTAATTCTAGTCAAATTTGGATTAAACCAGTTCAATGCCTTATTTTATAGAGCTATGACTGGCTAACGGTTCACCAGAGCCGTCTTTTTGCATTGGGTATATATCCACTATATAGTAGCCAAGGGTCTCCCAAACTGTTTTAAGCCACCAACCAGAATTGAGCCAGTGTGCTGGGTCATGGCCTCTTCGTGTGTGGAAATGTCTAAGGTGGATGGATAGACTGATGATGACGAAGGGTTTCTCTCGTTGTTGTGTTCGCATTTGCTCTTCAAAGGGAACTGCCAAGTCCCCATATAGCTAATTGTATAGCTGATTGTATGCGATTTAAAGTCCACTATTGTTGTTGGAGACGAATAAGAGCGCTGGTATTAAAATATGGAAAAAATAGGATAGTCAGACAAATAATTGAAAAATCTGCACGCGGTTCGCAATATAATACCACCAACCATTATTCCCGTTTTGTCGTCTCTGCGGCGGGAGTTCTTCAGCCGATGATGGTGCTGCGTGACCGGTGACGTCACAGATAAAAGTCTACTCAAAAATCCACACGGAAGTGGAGCTCCACATTTAGTTAACGTATGAACAATAGTCACAGTTTGATGTTCATAAGCACAACTTGATAAGTGCGACTATAATGTCGCTAAAATCGAAAAGATGAGTCATCATCATCAGCTCATTTTTATGTCCCCACTGCTGGGGCACGAGCCTTCTCTATGGATGGATAGAGAGAACGGGCCATAAACCACCACGCGGGTCCAGTGCGGGTTGGTAATTATTAACGACGATGGGACCAACGGCTTTACGTGCCTTCCGAAGCAAGGAGGAGCTCGAGATAATACATTTTTGGTCACCCATCCAATGCTTAACCTCAGCACTCGCTGACCGGGCGCGTTAACCACTGCGCCATCGAGCTCTTCACTGCGCCATCGAGCTCTTCACTGCGCCATCGAGCTTCTCACAGCGCTCCTCAAAATATGAGTAACTGGTAGCAAAACGACGCGCGTTCAATAGTACACTCGTATTAGCCGGCGAACGAGACTGCACCTCGTCATTGCAGGGCGCCGATATCCAAAAATAAAGCGGGTGGAATTGATACGCGAGCCGCGTGAGTTTTTCTGTCCTACCTGCATTTGTTTGATAAACAATGGAATGACATTAAAGCGTCACAGCGTTTTTCCGTTCAAACTTTTATTTTTCATATTGTATTGAACTTTTTCGATTGGGGGTACATTTAAAAAAATATGATCGATGTGCGTCGTATTTATTTACGTCAAGTTTGATCATTGAGAAAATTGATTTACTGGAGCAATAAAAACATAAGCTCGTTAAATACCGTGCCAGCGACCCAATTTCATATATTTTATATTACGAGTATTAGGTACATAAAATGTTAATGAAACATGAAACATGAAACAAAACATTCCAATGGTATTTTAGGTATCTTTAATGCGCATGTCAGCCTTTATTTTATTTCATTCGCCAAGAATATATGACATCATCGTATGTAATCAAAGTTTGCCGTCGAATCGTATTTATTTACACCGACATACATGGTAACGTTGTCGTCACAACAAAACGTTTCTTACTCCGCAGCTTCTACCTACAGTCAAGTATCTAATAATGTACATATAGCAATGGAGTTACAGCTGTAATTTTTCTTACGACGAGCACACGTTTCCCCTCATTCCTTCTAAAGAGGCGTGAAGGCACCTTGAGGGCTGGCATGGTAAGGTTGACTGATGCGGCGATGTTTTCACGCTCCACCAGCTGATGTCTTCGCCTCTGGACTCCACTTTCACTTAGCATCAGGTGGAGTGGAGTCATTTGCCGTAAAAAGGCCCATTTCAGTATTTAAATTAATACTTAAAAGCTTTAATTCTTTCAAACCAGTGAGCCAGTTTTAAACATTTAATAAATAAATTTTACTTTTTTATTTTTAAGTGCTAATTGCTGCACTGAAACTGAATTAAATATTTTTAAAAAGCAGTGACAATGTTCAGCGCTTACGTCAGCCTTCCCGGTAGCATAGCGGTCAGTGCAGCCGCCCGGATTGCGGAAGACCCAGGTTCGATTCCTGGCTGGGTCGGGTGGGCCTTTAATTTTTTCACTGTATTTTATAAATATTTAAAAAATAGTTTTGATTTAAAATGTAATTTATTTAATCATATATCGGAATGAAAGTAAAAATATCTTCATTTGTACCGTACATGTCAATATGACAATTTATTCATTTGGCTTGACTTATGTGTGTCTGAAGGGTCACTGGCGCTGCTTGCCGTATTACGGATTTTTTCCTAGCTCGGCAATAGATACAAAATTTAAAATTACTTGATACTTCGTCTAAGTTGTATTTGTAATGTTTATGATCAATAAACTATACTATATTCTATAAACAATTTAGTTTATATGCACCTACTTTTAGCACTAAGCTAGAATGTCTGTGTCTAGGCTGGCGCACTCGCTGGAGAGATCTCAAACGGGTTTCAGTGAAAGTAAGGATAGCTTTCATCTCACCTTTTACCAAGCGAGCTTCGGTCTGGCGTTTCATTGTAAAAGGTGTTTGAACAATAAATTATACGTAAGACTCATTCTCTTAAATTCTTAATCTCTGCATTGACAATTGATAAAAGTTAAACTATGCTGAAACATGTTCTTTAGAGAGAATCACAGCTTAACACGTTAACAGCCGACTAACGACGACACTTTAAAGCACGCCTTTCCACGTATCACGTACCACGGACGTCATTTTATAACAAACGCTAAGAAAGTCAATGCCGTACAGAGGACGTGATCAGCGTCCTGAGACGATCCCACCCACCCGTACCCATTACGTGATGGGCTGCTAAAGTGTTAAAACCGGCTAAACGTATGTCATTGAACAAACATTTAGTTCATACTTAACTTTCACAACTAAAGATAAACAACATGGCTATGAAAACTAACATTTTAATGTTCCTCAGTTATTGCTGTTTGCTATAAGCCTTGATAATTTGATTCATTGTAAGACGAAGACTGAGGAAAGCAATACAAAAGTTGATTAATGTACACGAATGGTATTATTTTCGCCACACAACCTCCCACGAATTTCAGTCTCCCACAAAATCGGGAGGTCAATTTTACTACGTCAATGTTAAATGTATCTGATAAAGTAATCTAGTTCCATATTATGTATATTTTTGATAATATATGACAGGGATATAACTTATGGATAGGAAATCTGACACATACTGGGAAGTGGTGAAACGGGCAAGTTGTGTTATTTATTACTAATATCTCTGAATTCATTGACAAATAATTTTTTCTCAGTTTTATTGTGATCATTTTGTAGGGCATTAATTAAGAACAGTTTTTGTAAGGGATGTGATAAGCAAATCAATAAACAGTAACAAATTACTATGATCTTTAGACACCTTTAATTACAATCGAAAGCTTCAATATCATTTCAAAAGTATATCAATTTTATCCAAATATTGTTGCTGGATATAAATGATAAATAAATGCGTCCCACACTCACACCAATTATCTAGCCCCAAGAAAAGCTTTCTTAAGAAACTAGTTATATGGTTAACTAGACAACGGATAAACACACTTATTATACTTAAATACATACTTATTATACATAGGAAACACCCAGACCCGAAACAATTTAGAAAAACAGGTATTACTAAATTGATCCGACCGGGGATCGAACCCGGGACCTCAGAGATGGCGACACCATGAAAACCGGTGTGCAAGCCACTCGACCAAGGAGGTCGTCATATATCATATATATATAATGTTGAGGAGCTCGATGGCGCAGTGGTTGACGCGCCCGGTCTGCGAGTGCTGAAGTTATGCAACTTTCGCAAAGGCCGGTCATCGGATGGGTGACCAAAAGTTTATCATCTCGAGCTCCTCCGTGCTTCGGAAGGCACGTAAAGCCGTTGGTCCCGGCTGCATTAGCAGTCGTTAACAATCACCAATCCGCACTGGGCCCACGTAGTGGTTTATAACCCTTCTCCCTATCCATCCATAGGGAAGGCTCGTGCCCCAGCAGTGGGAACATAAAATAAGCTGCTGATGATGATGATGATTGTTGCTAACAAAGTATAAAACGTGCATATAGTTACTCGTAGATTCATATATGTTAGAAAGAGTAGGTTCAAGTCACACATGTAAAAAAAATATACAACACTTCCTGGATTTACCTTTTTATCTACATTCATAACTAGTAATTGTAACTACGGTACAATATAAGTGCCCACTTAAAAATACAAAAGTAGTTGGTTGCTTTTCTATTGCTATAAATAAATTATATCTATTTAAACGGCAAAATAATGTAAAACTCCTAAGTTATTAAAACTATACTTAAAGAGTCGGCGACCTCGGCCGGACTCCAATAAAATTAACAACTGGATTTCTCGATGTGTTGATACTAAGTTACCCGGCAGCGTTTATGAATTTTCTTCGTTTACATTTAAATCTCTGTTGTTAAAATGTTAAAATGGACGAAAAAAGTTAATAATAACTTTTGGGGAACAACAATGAAATAATTAATGTCATTATAAAATGTTACTAGTTATATCATTTTAAAAATAATTTAAAACATTATCCTGTAAAAGTCCCAAAGTTAATCTCAGATCTTCCCACATGGACATAAAACTAAATGTTTTAAGACCGCCTGTCTATATATCTATCTTGTCTAGGTCACTTTAACAATAGCATATAGCAAAAAAGCAGACCAAGAACTGATTTTTTAGAGAGTTTCTTGTTTCTTATAGACGGCGTTTTCAGCTTCACCGGGTTTTTTAGGGGGTGGCGAGAAACTTAAAGGTTTCCTCAAGCCGTGTGAAACGTAGCACGGTCAGAGGTTTTCTAGAGGGAACGGCATCACGCATGCCCCCGTGCACGACAAGATTCGATCCCAGGATCGGATCGGACAGACCTGCCCCCCAACCGCCTAACGCTCTCGCTTTCAATCGCTTTGAAAGCGAGGCCCTCGCGTCGCTTTCTAAAATAATATCGAAATAAAATATCAAATAATATCGAAAGCTATAGCCTATAGCTTTCGATATTGCTTTCATATTGCTTTCGAAATGACAAGATGACGCCTCCTCCTCGCCTCGTCTTCAAAGCGATCGAAAGCGAGAGAGTTAGGCGGTTGACCCCCTGGTAGGCTACTCTTGAACGCAAACTCAATCTCAATAAAATTCCAATGCGATTAATATGTATCGATATTGGGATAAGTTTCGTAATTTCGGAACGCCCCATCTCGGTAATAATTTGTTCACTCAATTTCCACGCAATTTAATTCCAATGTGGCGCTATTATCGCTTTTAAGAGTGCCATTTGACATTTTTAAGACTTGTGATTGGAAATTGATTAATGCAATTGTGTTTCAAGAGTAACCCTACTGAGTGGTGAGAATGAGTCTCGCTCAGCAGTTAAAACGTTCTAGCCGCGTCGAGTGCGATTGCAAGCATCTCGTGTGGGGTAAGTGGAGCGGTTTGTCACTGGAAGGCGCTGCTTCCATCACCAGCTCATATACGTCTCCACTGTTGGGGAACAAGCCTTCCCTATGGATGGATAGGGAGGTCGGGCCACAAACTACTACGCGGACCCATCGCGGTTTGCGGTTGTTAACGACTGCACCATCGAGCTTATGCCAACACATTCTCGTTTTGGTTAACATAAAATGTGACCGCAAACAATTGAATTTCGAATTCGATCGAATGGTGAATAAGACTCGATCTCATCAGTCAGGACGTTCTAGAAGCGTCGAGTGCGTTTGCTAGCACCTCGCGTGGGGTAAGTGGAGCGCGTCTGCCGCTGTTAGGTGCCGTTATCTTGACCGCGCCGACGTTAGCAGCACTAATGACTGATCTTAGCTGCGCGTGAGTCGATTTCGAGAAGACATGGTTGAACTTTGAGTCACTTCTCTAGGTGACTTAATATTCAAATGCTTATTGTCTTTTTTTCTTTTTTAATGGCTAAGCGCGGTTTGCACTTTTAGAAAGTGGTAAATATATGAAGATAATTGTGCAATATATTCTTTGTATTATTAAAGATATTAAAGACGTGATAATTATTTTCAACCCACTTGAATGTCAGTAAGTTACAAAGATTACTAAAATCTCACGTGGACCTCTAGAGAAAATTTTAAAAGTTACGTCGCACTGTCGAACCCTTCGGAGAATCTTGTAACATGGGGACATAGACACGCACTAGTGCTTGATGCCATTCCCTCTAGAAAACCTCTAACATGTTTCATTTCACACGGCTTGACGAGCCCTTTAAGTTTCTCGCCGCCCGGGCCCCAAAAAAGACCGATGACACTGAAAATGCCGCATGAGGCAATCAGCCAGCATACACACAAAAAAAAAGTTTTGATTTATTTGCCAATACTCGCACGTACTCGAACACTTATTTTTGTTTTTCAATTTTTTTTTGGGACTTTAAGCAAACCATGTCAGTCCCATCATAATTTATACTTACAACTTATTTACTAGTACCTAAATAACTTAATTTATGATTAACAATATATTAAAGTAATATCATCAATCATCGGCGGCTCACCAACACCATATCGCAGACAAGTCTGGCTGCTTCTGATGTAGAACTCGAACACTTAACGGTTAATAAACTGCCATAACATTTCTCATTGATATTCGACTAAGCACAACTTTTAAAAAATAAAACATATTGCAAACATGACTTCACTTTCACGCCAAAGAGTCCAGGTTATGTTCATACTCAATGTGCTGTATTAGTACACATTGAGTGGGACCATGGGACATTTCATCCGATCCGATCTGATGAACACCCCGGAGAATCTAGTACGAAACGGTGACACGCACTAGTGCGTGATGACGTTCCCCCTAGTAAACCTCTGAAGGTGTTTCGTTTCACACGGCTTGAGGAACCCTTTAAGTTTCTCGCCGCCCCCAAAAGGCCGGTGACGCTGATAATGCCCACCTACAGCAATCAGCAAACTGTCTCTAAAAAAATGTTTCATTAGAATAAGTACGTGTAAAAATTTTCTTTTTGAATTTGATTTTTTTTCAAACGGTTTATTATAATTATATTCAAATTTAAGTTTATAAAGGGCTCTTAGAATCTTGCCAGTTTGTATATTAATATAGAAAACGGTGTAAAGAAAAAGAAAGGTGGCATTTATTCTGTCCACCATATCCGATCCGATCCGAACCCTTCGGAGAATCTAGTAGGGCACGGGGACGCGCACTAGTGCGCGATGCCGTTCCCTCTAGAAAACCTCCAAAGGTGATTCGTTTCACACGGCTTGAGGGACCCTTTACGTTCCTCGCCGCCCCCAAAAAAGCCCGGTGAAGCTGAAAATGCCGTCTGAGGCAATCAGCAAACTCTCTCAAAAAAAAAAAAAATGTCCACCATATATAAATGGTGTATACTTACTTAAATTGTGTGATAAAAAAATCACGGTCAGGTATCACCGTAATGGAGATGATGTTTTTATTTGAACCTCATAAGCCGGCTGCGGGCCAAAAGGGTCTTAATTTTATTTATACATAATTATGTGTGTACCTACTTAAACGCACATATTCCTTCTTAAGGGATTAGATGGCGCCTGCATATTTCATGCTCACAGGACTGAAAAAAACATGTACGTATGTATTTTCTTACTCAGTGACATAAATTAAGATTCTATTATATTTTTATATTTTTTTATATATTTTTCTTTATTGTAGTGAGATAAGTTTCTTTTCTGTTATCATTTTTAACCTTTAATTGTTGAATGTTACATAATTAAAATAGCGGTTGGTCTAATTATAACTCAAATTAAATTTTGTGAAATTACGATTATTAAACACGTACTTACAATCCATAGAGTATTATAATTACTTCTTTTGCACTTCTCTCTTCAATCAATTATAACGATATGAGAGGATATGACAATTTAACATTTAAAGTATTTAAATTATTTAGAATACCTACTCCTATACTTACCAACAGTAGATTTAGCAAAATCATTGAATATAATTCATTACTTCCTCTAACACCACTAGGCCTTACTAAGCTAATATGAAACAAATCATAAAAATAGGCAACTAAATAAATTTACGCCAAACGCCAAATTGGCTGAAAAAAAAATACCAAAAATTTATGATGTAGACAAGAAAAAAGATCGAATTCATAAACTATTTATATTAAAAATAAATTAATAAAAATAATAACACTAACTTTTATTTCATATTGGCTATTGCATAAAAGTTGTTGCAGTACCTATTATTCTTTGAGTACGGGAGGGTGCTCTGTGCTATCTCTCTTTGCGAAAGCTCAGTTTAGAGTGAACAAAACTAACTAACTGAGAACGTCCAGAGTGGGCGGTGTTCTCTGGCTGAATAACATCATTAGGTGTTGCCAGCGCCATTTATATTCCACCTCTGAAGGGTGCCACCTTCCACTTCCGAATTTCGCTGGTATGTTACAATTGTAATTGAATCTTGTCGCGTTTACTTTACATATTTTATACTTACTATGACTTTTTCCTACCCTTTGCAGGTTGGTCACAGGGAAATTGAACGAACTTGAGGCCTTGAGTGTAAGTCCGGCGTTCATACCACTAAACCAAAGAAGCAATTAAACGCCATCCATTCATCGGATAATCCCCAATCCAAAATAGCCAAGTCTTTAAAATGGCAGCTCTGTAGAAGACAGAGAAATGAAACACTATTTACTCGCGTAAAATTTTTCATACTTATTTATTTATTTATTTGTATGACGTTTAGTTACAGGATTCATGGTCACAAGGAGACTTAAAGAAATAGGCCTTTGTCCAGCAGTGGACGTCTTTTGGCTGAGATGATGATGATAGTGGTGAATCAAGAAATCGAAAACGAAATTTTGTATGACAAAACTGCAACTCACCTCGTTTATCACTAGGTGGCACTGCCTCAATATCATACATTTGGAGTTTACGTTAAAGTGATCAAATGCCAAATTAAACTACGCAATAGGAACCCAGATCACACTCATAATCAGGTATCGAACTGCGACCTTAGAAACTGAAACCATTCCGCCAATAGGTCGTTAAACCAGCTGCAAACTGGCGTGGTTACACGGCATACGTATGGTGCGATTGACCGTGGTGGGGTCATACGGGGCTAAGGTCGGTCGTTGGCCCCGTCGCAGGATTTCTAGACCTAAGGCGTTATGTCACTGCTGCGAGTAAAAGGTGCGGATGCTATATTCGCTAGCGGTACGTTGATAACACATGTATAGCAATACTTATAATAAACTCAAAGGTGGACTGATATCGAAAACTTGGTACTATGCTAGACAATGCTAAAAACTTAAAAGATCTTAGGAGATAAGATAGTCTATAGACATACATCATCATCATCATCATTATCATCAGCTCGTTTTATGGCCCCACTGCTGGGGCACGAGCCTTCCCTATGGATGGATAGGGAGAACGGGTCATAAACCACCACGCGGGCCCAATGCGGATTGGTGGTTGTTAACGACTGCTAATGCAGCCGGGACCAACGGCTTTACGTGCCTTCCGAAGCACGGAGGAGATTGAGATGATAAACTTTTGGTCACCCATCCGATGACCGGCCTTTGCGAAAGTTGCTTAACCTCAGCACTCGCAGACCGAGCTCCTACATACATACTCATACATATATTGTCACGTCCTTCTCCCAAAAAGACAGGCAGATCGAAATCACCAATTTGGAGTCCACACGCCGATAGTGTCCTCGACGCCACATTCAGCATAATCATGGTGTCGGGGTGGAATAGCCTATAAATAATTCCACGGTTGGGTAAAACCCTCCATCAATGACGTCATGTCGTAGCTACAACTAAAGGGCAGCTTAATCGGGTTGATTATGCATCGAAAAAACCTGGGTTATGCATCGATAAATCCAGGAACAACTATCGGACCTAGCGCTTTAAACTTACAAACGGTTGTAGTGTTGCATATTTTTTTATGTAAGTAAGTGGTGGCTAATAGACAGCGGTGGCGGTCTATTGACACCCTCAACACCGGAGAAATCGCAGATGGGTTGGCGGCCTTGAATGCCGTTAAGCTCTCGCATGAAGGTCCCTAAGTCATCCCTAACGGTCCAGGAATACCGTCGCTGTAAGCTGGAAAGAAGAAAGAAAGAAAGGAAGAAAGAAAGAAAGGAAGAAAGATTCAAAATTATTAAGTTTAGACTACAAAAGTTTGTTCTTATGAATGTCACTATGCCATCGGCGTGCCCGTACTCCAGGACCCCAAGCTGACATACGTCCTGACAGCTTCTGTCGGCCGTAGTACAGTCGCGCATACTGCAGTACTTTGGCCACGTCTGTCGGTGGGACAACGACTCCATAGAGCGGCTGTTCGTACAAGGAAAAGTTGAGGGAACCAGATCACGTGTAGGTCACCTATGCGCTGGACTGATAAAGTAAATCCGTCATAGGAAACCGCATCCTGACTGCCAGACAGTCTACCAACAGGGAGAGATGGCCGGAGATCGTGCGGACAGCTGTGTCCGCCTCAACCACTGAATTTAACAACTCTAAGTGACCACGACCGCTCTGTCGATCGAATCGATAGAGATGATGATGCCAACAGTTTTTAAGTATTACCGGGCGGGAGACATGACTAAAGAGAACTTAGCTGAGTTCAAGGGCATTTCAAGAACTACCCGAAGGCAGTCAATTGCTGGTAGTATGGAAAGGAACTCAACAGTAGGGATTAAATATTTATATAAAATACAGTGAAAAAATTAAACGCCCACCCGACCCAGCCAGGAATCGAACCTGGGTCTTCCGCAATCCGAGCGGCTGCACTGACCATTATGCTACCGGGAAGACTGACGTAAGCGCTGAATTTTGTCACTGCTTTTTGATTTTTTGAAATGCTTTAGAGCGACATTGGTGCCATCTATTACATACATCTATTATATACAGTAGGGATTAAACTGAACGTACCACATCATACTAAATTCAGTGACTCTCAAGGGGATTGCGTCTGTGTTAACTCCAGGGCATTTTACGTGTAAAACGTTTTGCTGGTCACTAAAGTTGCCCATATTTTAGCTGGCACACCACCCCTGCGACGACACAATATTTATTTTTTGTTTTAATTAAGCGTACATCGTTTATTCCCATCATGCCAAAACGTCCAATTTGAAACGGAAACTAATTAAAAAACAAATTAAGAGTCTCATTCATTTGTGTTGCTCCTAGTCATATTTGAAAAGTATTTATGATTATGAAATGAGAAAATTATTTAATGAAGTGTTGCGATTTGCGAGGTGTTAGATTAAGCGTTACTTGACGGGTTATGGACAAGATATTTTTCTTTAATCAAGTTATAGTTCCTCAAATATATAAATTATTAATAAACTATTTAGTATGTATTGCGTTTCACCCCATATTATACATACTGGTTAGTTCCTCTAATTGAAGATAACTTTGATTATACATAAGGACGGATCAGCACAGATTTTACATCATATAATGTTTAGGAGGAGCTCGATGGCGCAGTGGTTAACGCGCCCGGTCTGCGAGTGCTGAGGTTAAGCAACTTTCGCAAATGCCGGTCATCGGATGGATGACCAAAAAATTAATCATCTCGAGCTCCTCCGTGCTTCGGAAGGCAGGTAAAGCCCCGACTGCATTAGCAGTCGTTAAAAGCAACCAATCCGCACTGGGCCCGCGTGGTGGTTTATGGCCCGTTCTCCCTATCCATCCATAGGGAAGGCTCGTGTCCCAGCAGTGGGGACATAAAATGAGCTGATGATGATGATGCTGAATGTTTTGGACTTGTTTATTTATAAGTGGATATTTAATAATCCGTAAAATAAAAAAAAAATAAAATAAAGATATTTTGTAAAAATACATTTTATATACCTATTTTGGATGTTCAAGTAAACTAAATGGTGAAACAACGTTGGCAAAGTTGTATTAAAAAAAAATCTAAAATGTGTAGTGTTATCTCCGCTAACTTATCGCTTGGTTGTGTTAGCTTGGATGCAGGCAAGCAAGCATATGCATGCGGAAAGAGCAATAAATGCAAGCAAACATGCACACCAAGCCGATACCCAACTTCGCCCACCATCCTGAAACCCTGACACCCTGATTCCATTAACTATAAGTTTATCAGATCGTCGCCGGGCGGTCGGCTGCGTCGGATCGTGTGCGTTGTTTTCCGAATCGTTACCCTGCAAGGTCGTCCACAGTGCATTACCGCATCCATTGTCAGCGGTTATATGGTGAGCGAGCGCGACGTCATCTTCCGACACAACCACTGCAACAGAAGCCAACTTTAATATCTTTATATCTTTATATATTAAAATCTTCTGTGCGTGTGTATGTTATTGAACTCCTTCTAAACGGCTGGACCGATTTGGATGAAATTTTCTATATGTATTCAAGTGGATTCGAGAATGGTGGCGCTGCTATAGGGGTCCATCATGGGATACGGGTGTTCTTAAGCGGACGAATGATTTGTTTTGTTTGTTTGTCATGTAAACTGTCAACGTTTTGTTTGTTTTGTTGTCATGGAAACTGTCAAAGCGGTACGAAGTCCGCCGGTCAGGTAGTTTACATTAAAACAATGAGGCTTAAACAAAATAAAATAATAATTAAAAGACAAGTTTGTTACTTAGTTGTTTAAAATAGTCGTGATGTTTTATATGTACCTATCATCATCATCATCATCAGCATCATCATCATCATCATCACCAGCTCATTTTATGTCTCCAGCGGGGCTTGAGTCTACCATATTGTGGAAACATCCCATGGAGAAAGGGTCATGAACCACCACACTAGCCTATAATTGGTTTGTTAAAGACTGCTAATGCAGCTGGGACCAACAGTTTTACGTGCTATCTGAAGTACGGAGTATTTCATGATGACACATTTTTTATCACCCATCCAATGTCCAGCCTTTGCAAAAGTTGCATAACTTTCGGTAATCGCAGGCTGGGCGCGCTTACAACTGCGCCATCGATTTTTGCCTGCGCAACCCACCTGCTAAAACTAGCAACACTGCGGTGGAAGGGGGTGAATACTACATGTATGACTACCTACCTCAAGCGGTTGAGCTGGACTATGTCAGACTCTTACTGACTAAACACCCCCTGGTGTTGCCAATAGCCTTGGAAGGGCTACGGATAGGCTGACGGAACGGTCGCCTCCCGTGGATGGGAGGTGACGTTAGCGTTACTCAATCAGAGTCCACGCCGTGGTGAAGTCGGCGCGCCCCCTAGTGGGGCGCGCTCAATCTGCAGTGATGCTGCCTATGTCGGCTGACTTAATTAAGCGACGAAGTGCCATGTGCCGCAAGTAGGCAATCTAGATAGGTCACGTGATAACTGATTTGGGGGATCCGATAAAGGCGCCATCGATCTCCTGATTTATATTTATACTATGTAAGGCAGACCACGAGGTGGATCGACGATTTGGTGAAGGTCGCGGGTAGCCGCTGGATGTGAGAAGCACACAACCAGTCGTTGGGAAGATCCTTGGAGGAGGCCTTTGGCTGAGATGATGATGACGATGATGTTGATGATAATATGATATATGATACCATACACCAGGAAATGCTGCTTTAATGTTTCAACAAATCCTCTTTTTCGCTCTGTAGCAAGTTTGTTTGCGATAATTGGGATTCGTGTTTGCTGTGGTGTAGTGCGTTTTGCAATGCACAATGTTTATTCTGGTAAATACACAGATCTCCGGGGAGGCGTTAAGCTCATTCCCCTTGAACAATTCTGATTTTTAGTATGCATAAAGTATTTATTGGTGTAATTCGGATAAGTGTGAGGTCAACCCGCTTTTTGGTCAGTGAAAATACTATAATTATTGATAAATATTACGCATATCTTGTTGCGAACAAATTGCAAACTGGGAAAGGGATGCTAAAATTTCTATACCAGCGGGATTCGAACCCTCACATTCTGATATTCTCGTGTGTGTGACAGTACTGTCGAGTTGTAAAATGATCTTTGTTTAAAATCGGGCACAGTTTTAATTTCAAATCATTAATATGCCTATTCCTAGCAGATCTTTTCATAATCAAATTATGATTGAATGTATCATCAATCAATACGTAACTAATATACCAATTAGATATATAAGTCTACTTAAACAATTTTAGTTTATACGATGACAGAATATCTCAAAACATCTCAAGAGCCGAGAATCTTTCACGTGACTCATTAGATACACATACTCAGTAAATTAATGGCCATAAACACAGGTCTATTTGCTCCAAATTACAAAGTTTGGAGCATCCATACCGCAGTTAGCTTTTTATTTATATATCACCGTTTTTTAAGTATATTGGACAATATCACCACATTGTAAGCTCATTTTATGTCCCCACTGCTGAGGCACAACGACCCTTCATTTTATTTCAAATAAGGTTAATTGAAATTAAACACTATGTACCTACGTAATTTGAAATAAGACAAAGTGTTGAAAATATTCCACGAGCGGGTTTCGAACCAGCACCCATGCCGGGTCAGGTGCTCTATCAACTATGCTATCGTGGCTCAATCCAACTCGCCGAAACTAATCAACACTATCTACGAGTACTCTGTAAGCCAAAGGAACAACATTTTGTTGTTGAAACAAAATGTTGTTCCTTGTAAAATGAAAACTTTTTTAAATTGTAATTTGTTCGCAACAAATTTTGCGTAAAATTATATGTAAGTAATCATAACTATGTATGTACGTATCTATTAATGTTTATTTTATATATAATATTTTTCTCATATTTAAATTCATACGCAGGGTCCGTGGTGTTAACTGTGTGTGTGTGTGGGTGTGTGTGTGTAACTTACTATCGTCAACAACTATTTTAATCTGGTGCGTTCCGTTTCACGCTAAATGAGCTAACTTCTCTCGGTCATGCAGTGCGTTGCTGGAATTTAATAACCTGTATGATGAAATCCTAGGTAGCCAGCAAATACCATATAGTTAAACTGTTTACTCCTCCGTGCTTCGGAACGCAAGTAAAGCGGTTGGTCCGTCAACAACCACCAATCTGCACTAGGCCCACGTAGTGGTGGCCCTTTCTCCCATTGGAGAGTCTCGCGCCCTAGAAGTGGGGACATAAAAAATGAGCTGATGATGATGATGGCTCGGCGATAGAGCCAGGCTTGATTCACATTGCTCGTCGCGGTCGCATCTTGCATAACCTTACACATGCATAGCAAGCATTGTTCTCTGCTTAGTTTTTGTAATCATTGTCGACGAAGTGTGTCATAATAAGGTTTTTATTACAAACGGCTAATAAGCGTGGTGAATAAGCTCGTACTCATCCACCAAAGCGATGACTTAATTTCTTGACTTGCAAATGCTGGCTGGACGAATAGATGCTCTGGTTGAATGCGAGAAATCATGGTTCAATCCCTGGTTGCGTCAGTTAGTGACTTTTACCGCGTTACGAGTGTTAAAACTGTGAGATATCAAGCGCTAATGGTCCAGGTCCGCGTTCCAGCCAAGTTTATCCACCGGCCACCAACCTGGTGCCGGTTCAGATTGCTCGCCCGCCTGCCGGACACGTGGTGCCTACTGCCGCTTGCTGATCAAGGTATTCCCTACTTTTATTGTCCATCGAACTGTTTACCCATCGCTTTGTCGCCATCCCTCGCAGTTCAAACCATCGCCTAGTATATCACCAACAAAAAAATTCAATCCACTATAAAATACAACATCGCCCGCGCCACCAATCCCCATAGCACCATTGTATGCAATCATTATCATCATCATCTCAGCCAAAAGATGCCCCCAAGGATCTCCACAACGACCGGTTTTGTGCTGCTCGCATCCAGTGGCAACCCGAGACCTTTACCAGATCGTCGGTCCACCTTGTTGGAGGCCTGCGTCTTCAGGTGCGCGGTCGCCACTCGAGAACTGTTCCGCCCCAGCGGCCATCAGTCCTGTGGGCGATGTGCCTAACCCACTGCCACTTCAGCTTAGCAACTCCTTGGGCTATGACGGTAACTTTTGTTCTTTCTGCGGATCTCCTCATTTCTGATTCGATCACGCAGAGAAACCCAAGCATAGCTCCCTTCTTTTAATTCTTATGAGGCACATAGTGAGAGAACGCGTTTCAGTCCCGCATGTCATCACTGGCAGCACACATTGGTACACAAAGTACACAATGCATATTTCACAATAGAAAGAAGAAAACTATTACTACTTAATGAATAGTGCTTAATTATATTTACGAATGTACATAGTGGGTGTCCTTACCTAAAACATCTCCTCGCTATTCAAATAATAGTTTGAAGGGAAAATATGCGGAAACTTTTAGCTGAAACTGTTGCACGAGCGGTGCATAAAAGTGTTACCGGTTTTATTAGTTTGCGCCAGAACACTAAATACGTTACCGTCACGGGGAGCGTCGGGTTATCACCGTACACGTAGTAGTAACAAATATAACTCAATTTAAGGGTGAGTCTAGGCTCTGCTATGTATTTTACTTACCTTTCTGCAACTTTTTTAGTTACTTTTTTGATTAGCATTACTTTAAAAACATCTGTAAGTTAGTTAATAGGTATTGTTTGCAGCGGCTTTCCTTGTCCTTGATCAGGGTAGAGCGAGAATTATAATAAAACATGATACCATTCATTCTTCTCAAAAGGCGCCAACAAAATTTATTTTTTGCTTGAAATTGTTTTCTAGAGCGACCGCGCCGCTCGCTCTACCTTAGGGCTGGCGCTGTTTGTATGTATGTACTTTTATGTATGTATATTTAAATGTAAGCTATCGTGGTTTAATCCTATCGACACGTTAGAGATTAAATAGTGTTTAGCGCGGGTAAACGTGTCATTCGGTTATATAAACGAAAAAGAGAATTTGTGAAGCATGTACTCTGCACTCTTGTTAAACATAACAAATAACAAATTTGTTTACATCATTGTCAAATAGTACCTATGTAAGTTTTAATGGCTTATAAAGATTTTTTATATTTCTATAGTCGCTGGAAAGATCGGGATTGGAATGGCTACCAACAGGGAGAGAGAGAGTTGGCGTGATAAGTGAGAGTCACTTATCACGCCAACACTCAGCACTGGGTGGCAACAGCCCAAGAACAAGAAGAAACCTATGGTTCAGTAACCTGTTGTTTGATCAGAAAACTAATAACAAATGCCACATGACCGCCTTGAAAACTATTGATTTTGACTGCAATATACAGATTATAGTTCATGTAAATTTTAAAAATCAACCATTTCGCTTTTTATTTATTTTTTATTTTATTTTCTTAGGTGAATCAACAGTAACAAAAAAGAGTAGCTATGTAGTTATACATCAGAAAACCAATGACAGATTCACACTAATAGACTTAAAATAGCAGGGAAATTATTGAGCTAACAGAATAAACATGTTTGTATAGCTAGGATCAAAAATGCGATCGAACCGCTTACAATCATAGTAGCTGTGACAGTAACAAGGACATTTTACACCAAAAGTATAATAGGTAGGTAGTATAAATATAATAGGTAGTACCTAGTAGGTATATTCAATAATTAATAAGTTTAAAAAAACCACTTAGTAAGATTTTTTCTAACCGATTCACAGTTACAACAGAAAAGATCAAAATCACACGCCTCGCACATATTATTGTAACACTTGCCCGCACGCAAAAAGTATGAGTTTTGCCTGTAATTTGTATTTGAAGCTGGAAGGTATAATGGTTTAAAATTTCGTAAAATTCTTGTAGGGACACTCAAGTTCAGTAGTGACAGAAGCTCGGGACAGTCAATAGAGTTCGAGGCATTACATTTAAATCCGGTTCATTCGATTTCTTGTACCTACGGCAATCATCAGTGTCAGTAAAGCTGGTTTACAGCATAATTTTCAACCTGAAATACGATTATCGCTAAACTTTTGTATTACGGCACAAAAGAGATAACTAATAGTACCCTAGGTACTTCATTACGGGCACAAGTTTGAAGGTAATAAGTGTAGTTCTTAGGTAGTTTTAAATATTATAAGCACAAAGCCTTTTGGTGCATCTTTAATATTATCATGCATAACAATTTAATCAATTAAACAACATTGGAAGTAGACATAAAAAATAGTGACTCTGCAATTCCATTTTGGTTTCAGTAATAGCGCCATCTAGTAGTGGGTAGTCGTACTACATTAGCTCGTTTAAACTGCCATCTAGTGTTGAGAAGCATCGACCTGTTTAACAAAAATGTCGCTAGATGCCGTAAGCATCTCTTCAAAAACGTGTGTAAATTTCTGGTGTGTTTAGATTTAGTTAAAGATTACGAAAGATTAAACGATTTACAATCATAGCCAGTACTTTGATGAGTGACCTGTCAAAAAATATCTTGACTCATCAGCACTTTTCAGTACGCGCAATAAGTATGGATTAAGCCTACAGGATTAGGATTATTTGAAATTTCTAATTAGTAGTAGGTATGAACCTCCGTGATCAACATTGAGCTTAATGTCTGCATTTGTATGTAAGAACTCTTTAGCCATAGTACGTCATACTACCTTCGGCTTACGGTTAAGTAGCATTCGAAAGCACTATTCGGTGGCGTTATTTATTGTACATTTGCCACAAAGTAAGTTTCGTCACATGTTTGTACACTCTATATATTGAAAGTAAATTTCTCGCATTAAAAATATGTGTAAGTTCGTCACAGGTCGAAACTAAAATGTGACAAATTTATTTTATAAAAATAGAAGTGTGACAAATTTACACATACTGTTTTTTTGTGACGAATTAACTTTGTGACAAATGTACAATAACCCATTTATTATGTAGGGCTTATGTTTAACTTATTACTACATATGTGTACATACCTATAATTAAAGAACGTCAACGTCAAAATTAAATTATTAATTTGAAATGAGAAGCAAATAATTAAAATCATTAGTTATCCAAATATAGTTAATAAACTCCAAAGTTGGACTCTATTTAAATGTTTACTAACTAATTTCTGAGCTTTTCTTGACTCTACATTGATTAACCGGTATTGGCCCCCGTGTGGTGCCGGGGGTAAAGAATTGCACCACCCCATCTCTTCCCGTGGGTGTCGTAGAAGGCAACTATGGGATCATTCCAGAGGATGGGCAGCAGCGTCTCTCTGTGATTATTCTCACCTTACTGCGATCGCCAACCCGCCTGCCAAGAGTGGCGATTATGGCAAATTCCTCTCAAAATGATTTATAGGGAAGGAGGCCTTTGTCAAGCAGTGGACGTCTTTTTGGCTGAGATGAACCGATATTAATCTTTTATCTCTCAGTGACTCCATATGGAGCCATAGAAGAATTGAATTTCTATAGTGACTGGTTTTATGGATAACGAGAGTTTAAAAAACATAATTTTTTAATTTGGGGGTTAAAGTTACTCGCGTCCGTAGGTTTAGGTACTCTTGAGACCCTACACGTGACCCCTGGGTGGTGCTCAATGACTGACACTGTCAGAGTGGTAGAGCCACGCTGCGTTGCAGCACGAAATGGGCCGGCTCGCCCGGCGTAATACCACCCTCTCACAGAATATCGGCGTGAAACAATGGCACTCGTTGCTGTTGTGTTTCGTCCGGTGAGTGAAAGTACCGGAGGCCCATCTCTCACCCTTCACCCCTCCCAATTCCTACTCCCTCTTCAAGATCCAACTTCTTCCTCAAGGCCGGCAACGCATCTGCGATTACTTTGGTTTTGCGGGTGTCCGTGGGCGGCGGTGATTACTTCCCATCAGGTGACTCGCCTGCTCGTTTGCCTCCCTTTAACATAAAAAAAATGCTTACTTCAATGAACATTTATCTAACTTACCCACTTTTAAGCGTATATTATTAAACCAACTGCCAATAACGTTAAAACTAAAAGTCTTATAATTTCAATGAACCTGTTATAAGAAGTTATAGACACAAACTAAAAAACAAACTAAAAACGCCAGTCCTCTAGATAATGTATATAGGTATTCTTTTTAAATTCTTCCTGAAGAGTTAGTCTTGTCCGGAAAAAAATAAAATTCGCTCTAGGCACATCATCATGTTGATGACATCATGATCAGCTCATTTATGTCCCCACTGCTGAGCCTTCCCTATGGATGGATACGGAGAACAGGCCCAGTGCGAATTGTTGGTTGTTAACGACTGCTAATGTAGCTGCTTAACGTGCCTTCCGAAGCATGGAGGAGCTCGAAATGATACATTTTTGGTCACCCATCCGATGACCGGCCTTTGCGAAAGTTGCTTGACCTCAGCACTCGCAGACCTGGAACGTTGACCACTGCGCTATCGAGCTCCTCCTAGGCACACTGACTGCAAAGTGCGAGTGTCATTCACCATTCAATATTTTATTTATTTATTAATATTTATCAAAATTTACAAAGGTACTTAATATTAATCTATAGATCGAAGCAGTGTGATAAAAACCAATATTGGTTTGTCCACACACCGGCACTCACCGCCTTACGCTCACAATATACTCCAATCCACCCACAACATGGGTAACATTTTGCGTGAGGTTCGTACAGCCTGGCGCTGCGCTGCCAAACCACACACGGCAATAATTTGTGTTATCACACGGGGTGGTTTGTGATACTTCATTATTACTATTTCTATGTCTTAACTGCATAAAGTGTTTATTTTTCTCCGAAATATTATGAGCTTACTTGGTTAGGTTAGCTACCATTAATGATAAAAAATAATCGTTTAATTTATTTTTGATATTTGATTCAGTAATTTGTTCCTTTAAAGTTCACGGAAGGTCGTTAATCATTTTAGGTACTTGGTACTGTAATAACGTTAACAAAAACGAGTTTGTTTTTAAATTCCTTACGGTAAGCACTTTCCCTTCATCTTACCTAATTTAATGGAATTACGAGTATACAGTAAATTTCCCTTTTTCGTTAATGCGCAAATGCTGAATAAAACCCACATGAGGCTTCTCTGAATCGTTTCGGTCTAAACCTGTATTTTCTATTATTAATATACTTAGTTCATTATTATTATTATAAAATTGATGAAGCTTGTGAGAAAGGCTAACCAATAAACGTAAGATTAGAATAACATTGTATGTTAACGGAACGCGTCATATGTTTTAAAAAAAGAGATAAGAAGATGTATTCCATTCAAATTAAAATTTATGTTATATTTTATCGTTCTTTTGTCACCGAAAATTCGCGAACAGTGGTATTAATTTTAAGTAATGCAAGCATATTCTTTTATAGTGTATTTCGTATCACTTTTCATTTCAAGATCACCGGGGGATTCAAAATTCAAACATGCCTAGTGTAAAATGGTATTGTTTTTGTTTATATAATTTTAACGCAAATTTTGTTGCGAAACAAATTACAGGAACACAAATGTTTAAAAAAATTTCCACGAGCAGGATTTGAACCTGCATCCTTCAGACATACCGGGTCAGGTGCTCTCCCAATTGAGCTATCGTGGTTTACCTTTGGCTACCTTTGGCTTTCAAAGTAAATAAGTAAAAAGTGTTGAATAATTTCGGCGGGCTGGTTAGAACCACGATAGCTCAATTGGGGGAGCACCTGACCCGGTATGTCAGAAGGGTGTAGGTTCAAATCCTGCTCGTGGATTTTTTTTCAACATTTGTGTTCACGCCTAGTGTGAGTTTTGTTTACTATCCGTATTCATTCGTTTACGTTTAAGAAAACGAAAATTAGTATGGCATTGAGGCGGCGCCTCCTGGCGGCATACGAGAAGAGTTAACATTTTGCCATACAAATTCTCGTTTAAGTAAACGTTAACGAATGGCGAATGAAACTCGTACTTGGCACTCTGAAATCAACACGTTTTACGAGTTAACTCACTTCGGAAACACAGTATTTGTAAATAATAATTAATTTCAATGTATAGTGTTCGAATAAACTTCATATCTGCTAACTACGATTCATTTATGCAATACTAGTGAATGACGGCTCTTTTCTTTCTCCTCGCCGGATCCTCTAAATGCCACTACACATTTAAGAGAATACGCTAAGCTCCTTACAAATAAACAAAGAATAAGATCCGAATAGTTAGGTATTCCGTGTTTTATTCCCGTCATGTAAACTCAATTTCAAATTAGAGTAAAACAAGCTCGGATCCAGCACACAAAAATGTCTGTGGGTACGGCGCCCCAAAAATCGGCCAAGTGTGAGTCGTAATCAAAATGTTTTGTTTTTTTTGTTGTTTTTCTGGATTTGGTAAGGTTTTAGCTGTGAATGTGTGCGTTTGTTGTGTGCTGCTCTACGTTCAGAACCACACACGCGCACGGTTCATTCCTAGTATTTTTAGATTGAATATAACCGCAGATAAAGATAAAAAAACATTTGACCTGCACAACACATAACAATGAAACATACAAAACGGATACATAATACATACATCTACATTGAAACTCGTCGCAGTTTTAAAATACAAATAAGTACAAAAAAATATATCTTCGATCTGTGGGCATGTTCACTGTGCCCACAACGGTGGATCCGCGCTTGGAGTAAAAGAGACAGAACACGGAATAACTAATCCAAGCTTATTCTTTGTTTATTTTTGTAAGGCACTAAACATGCACACTCGCTTAGGCCCAAGACACCTCGTAGATCAAGGATACGACGGCCCAGCTTATACGCGCTCTATACCAGGTACAGCCATGTGCCTGGGCGCTTCTCCCCACTGTCACGACCCGCCCCCCAACCGCGTAACACTCTCGCTTTCGATCGCTTTGTAGGCGAAGCCCTCGCCTAGCTTTCTAATATAATATCGAAATATAATATCGAATAATATCGAAAGCTATAGCCTATAGCTTTCGATATTGCTTTCATATTGCTTTCGAAATGACAAGATGACGCCTCCTCCTCGCCTCGCCTTCAAAGCGATCGAAAGCGAGAGTGTTAGGCGGTCGACCCCCCGGTCAAAGCCGAGGTCCGAGCCTTTAGAGGCGCCCCCTTGTTGTTCCGCTCTCGACTCGATCTGATCCGAACCCCTCGGAGAATCTAGTAGAGCACGGGGACTCACACTAATGCGTGATACCATTCCCTCTAGAAATTATCTGACGGTGTTTCGTTTCACTCGGCTAGACTCGCATCAGCGTGCCTAATGCGAGTTTAAATTACTATTAATTTCATCACGTTGATGAAACGAGAATTTGTATGGCAAAATTTTAGCTCTCCTCGTTGGACACACGAATGCTTTGTGCGAGTTGTATCACGCAAGTGAAAACTAGATTTTGGTTAACTGTTAACCAAATCAATAAGTATTATAACTTTGTAAACAAATCGTATCGAAGTGATATAAAAACAATTGGTTTTGCAAAATTGAGATCTATTCTATTCAAAATAATATTTATATTTGTGAGTTTCATTTCAGTTATTAATATTACAGTTCAAATATGTATATCTAGGACAATGTTTCTAGTTTTCTTGTTTGTCTCTATTATCTACATACTACAAAAGCAAAGCTGGACCATTTTCAAAAAATTTTGCTTGCACGAGATGACCATAGTTCGTCCCGCCCCTTGTTTAAATTGACCAATGACGACGAAACGATTATTTAAAAGAAAGAAATTGTTTGCATGTGGTGGCCATACCTCATCCTGTCTTTTGTTTTCATTGATTATGGACAAACAAAACGTCCCTTTTTTCAACATCTTTACTGTCTTCACAATTTTATGATTTTAGAGTTAAAAAGGATGTTGCATCGTTTCGAAAGTTCAGTTGCAACTTGCAAGATGCCATTGGTTGGCAAGCCGGTACTATAGCTTTGACAAATGCATATGAAAATAGCCCTTAAGATGGTCCAGAGTCGGTTTTGTTGATAGTACAGTACATTCTTTAGGGTAATTTTTTTTCTCAAGCTCATTATATCATATATAATTATACAAATTTTTCTATAATAAATAATTTCAAAAGGATTTTTTATATACGTCTACTTTTTTTCTCTTTCATCGTCACTTCATTTCAAAGTCCTGATTTTCATGAATTAGTAATGGTTACCCTATAGAAAGAAAGGTCCTTCACCAGAAGAGTGAGGTAAATATAATATAGTGGCCTCTCCACTTATACGAGTATCTACAGCTTCATGGGGGATTACTACTCGTATTGTGTCATATATAATTGATTCACGATGTATAGTTTAACAGCCCTTTTTTTATGGCTTTGACAAACAAGCATTTAGCCAATGAAAAAGTCTTACACTACTTAAATAAAAAATATTTTTTTCATGTATGATGATGATGAATGATAATAGAAATGAGAAGAAGTGAGAAATGATATACCCCCCAACCCTCGAGTATCTCAGTAAAGATGTGGGGCTTTACTAAGTCCTCGGGCGGACTTCTTGAGAGAATTTGAAAAGTGATGTTGCACTGTTTTGTTTCATTTGCCAACACTCATGCACACTCACGAACACTTAACGGTTAATAATCCACCATTATTTCACATTAATATTCGACATAACACAAATTTTAGAAAATAAAACAAAACCGCAGACATGACTCTTCACATTCCCGCCAAGAAGAAGACTTCTTGGCTTATATAGTTCACACGAAAATCATAACCAAAACAACAATAAAGTATGTTGTTCTAAATTGAAATTATAATACATGATAAATCTAATAGTTAATGGGCATGGAAATTAATATTCGGTTATATTCGGAAATACGATGATTATCGAGAGACATTAAGAAAATAAAAGCACTGTAAGTACCTACTTATTTTAGTTTAAAACAAGAGATTTAGACTTAGACTTAAACTTTTAGAAAGTGCTTATCAATTAAGATAATTTGAATTTAAAAAGTACCTTTTTTGATACTTTTATGAAAGATATCAGGTAATGTATCGAGCTGGTTATGTAACAAGCACTACACACATTCTCAGGGTTGGGTTGTTACGAGACACGTCGTTGTTCTTGTTTTTTCATTTGTTGGAATAAAATATCAGTTGTACAGTCAACAGCAAACCTCTTTGATCAAAACCAGAATACCATGTACACACATGTATAAATAAAATATTATAAAATGGATAATGTGTAAACCCCAACTACAAACCAACCAAACCACAAGCTTCAAAGATATCTACAAGGTAGTAGATTTGAAAGCAATCAAAACAACGTTAGGAAAAAATGAGAAATAATAAATTGATCCACAAAAAAATAGTAGGCTAGCACCTAAAATGCTAAGTTAGCATCTAAATAGTAGTTTAGGTGCTAACTTTGTATTTTTAGGTGCTAACTTAGTATTTAGTGGGTTACGTTAGGTTATTTTGGTGAAAGAATAAATACAACCCGAAAAAAATTTAAAATAAATCGTATTTAGCTTAAAACTTCACAATGCCTTGTAAAGGTTTTGTAAAAAACAAAACTTCTTTATACCCACTTTTAATGTTGTACCTATTTTTATAAATTTATGGTAAATAAATGAATAAGATTATACCAGAGATTATTTACGTACTTTTCATAAACTACTTTATGTGAAACATTGAAAGTACACACGCAGAAAGAATTGTTTAGTTTCATTCAAAAGCATTTTGGTTTTGATTACCTTTGCGGTTAACGGTAGCAGCTGTGGTTTACTATTGAACTTTCATGTGTGAGAACCTCATCACCGTATAAAACAATTAATTTTATTAATTAAACACTCGATTATAGTTTATCATTTCATCATCAGTTATAAAAAAAAATGTTGACCTTGGTTCTGTGAAAATAGATAACAGTTCTACTGATAGGAGAATTACGTCAACGACAAAAATAGCAAGTTTAAATTAAGATCTCTATGAAAGGTTAAGAAAGAATAGGAATTAGGGAGATGTACATTTTTCATACAAATTTATTCACATTTAGCAGTTTTCCCGCGATTTTGTCAACGTCGATCACGAATTTAAAGCAGCTAAAAACGTCTATCTTCAGATGTTAGATTTTTTTTATTATATTAATAGAGCCTATGTTATCCACAAGGTATCATTATATATACATATGTATATCATTCTATCCGTGTCACGGGTTGCCCGTGGTACTATCGTAGTGTAGATCTCCACCGTGATCTTGATCTTCCGTTAGGACGGACGTTAAAAGACGTTTCCATACGTAACTTTGATAACGCCCCCCACCACCCTAACCCGCTTCTTGTGGCGGCCGCTAACTATAATCTTGGAGGCCTTCCACCAACAAGACGGTACACATCTAGACGTCCTGAACACGTCCTTGATGATCCCGATGATTCCATAACAGCTGCAAACGCCCCCCCGCCCGATCCTCTAAATGCCACTACACATTTACAGAATACACTAAACATGCACACTAGTTTTGGCCCAAGACACCGTACCTACTAGTCGAACAAGGGTAAGACGAGCCGGTTCACACGCGCTCTTTACCAGGTACACATATGTACCTGGGCGCTTCTCCCCACCACCACGGCCCGGTCAACCCGAGCCGAGGTCCGAGCTTTTAAAGGCGCCCTCGGGTTGTTCCGCTACCCGACCCGATCCGAACCCCTCGGAGAATCTAGTAGGGCACGGGGACACGCACTAGTGCGTGATGCCGTTTCCTCTAGAAAATGTCCGAAGTTGATTAGTTTCACACGGCTTGAGGAACCCTTTAAGTTTCTCGAAGCCCCCAAAAAAGCCCGGTTAAGCTGAAAATGCCGTGTAAGGCAATCAGCAAACTCTCTCCAAAAAAAAATTACATTACACGTTACGTACCTCTGTAATCGGCTTTAGTCTTACTGTGAACACGGACCCTGCGAAGGGTTTAAAACGTCAGGAAAAAATTATAATAGGAAGGGTAGTGGGGTAGGAAATGACATCGCTCTACCTAAAATTAAGCAGAATCGTGGTCTAGATGCTAAGACTTGTCGAGCCGCAATTTGTTTCGTCACTCCTTCTTTACAATCCTGTTGGTATGAAAGAGTGAACGCGCGCTGCTTGAGTACCTATCCACCTTTTGGTAAAGCATTACTTAAGCAGTGTTAGAGCGTACTAACAGGTTACCTATTGTAATAGAAAAAATCTATTATATTATATATTTGCCATTTCATCAGGTTAAGAGAGATAAAATTTGTAAAGCAAACAATTATTACGTTTAACATTAAGATTAGCTGCTGCAAAACTATATAATATACTTAGAATAATAAATAATATAGGAATATCCGCGCGATCGAATGACAAATATAACTCCTTAGACATCCTTGGTTATTGGCTTCTGTTCCACAAGTTAACTTTTTTACAGAAGCCAGGGCAAAATTAATTTCTAAATTGGTGTTTGTTGCAATAAAAACATTTTCATTTTCATTTCATCCAGTAGTTACTAAAGCCGGTTGTTTGGCCTACTTTATATAAAAAATTGACATAAGCTCCATACAAATTATGTCAAATTTCTAACTCCAGTAAGTAAACCAACAGACAGATAGAATATAGGGATCCGGCATAAGTCAATAGGCTATAACTGTCCCACTACTGGGCAAAGGCCTCCATCATTGAAATCATATCATCGCTACAATACGGTAATGGCTTAACCACCACGCTTTCCAAATGCGTGCTATGCATCGAAAACTCCGAACCACTCTTTGCCCGACATGGAAATTGAACCCGAAACCTTTGGATATCGGGCCGAGCGGTTTGTCGATCTGCCACCGATGCGTTACGAGAGATTTTTCTTCACACAATTACGGCTTCGAGATCCTGCGTAGGTTTATCCTAACGAAAAATGCTGAAGTGAAAAGAGGTTTCTTTCACACGGCACGGCACAGCTCAGTCTGCCGCCGACTCGCCGGTAGTACGGTCATACGCTCCGCGGACGCGCGCATCGCCCGCGAATCGTTCGAAACATCAACGAAAACCATCGAAAATTTTTACCATTATCCGACGTGCCACCAGTATCGGCCACTTGAATTTATCGTGGTGCTGTAACAGTGTTTTTACGTGTTTGTGAATGGTGCCCCGCCACGTGATACAAAGGTAAATATGCCGCCGGCATGTAACGCGTAATCTTTATCGGCATTAGGATATCTTACACGCGACATTTTTTACGGGTGCCATTTAGTTCTTGTATTGGCGCTGAAAGACTTGATTATACTTATACCTACGTGTAACAAAAAGGTGTGGTCAAAATGAAAAGATCCAAAGTATATCCCATCTAGAACTTGTATATGTTTTATTAATGAGACATAATTATTAACTTTAATTTGTCATGCAGTGGTTAATGAAATATTTAGGTATGTTTGTGAAGTGATGCGCGTCAGGCGTGCAAAAGCAAGCAGCAGTGATCATAAAATATAAAGGTACACATAAGTTACTAAACCCTAGGGTTGGGATTACGTTATTTTGATGTGACGTCACAATAGAAATATTGAATTAAAAATTGGCATAACAAATTAAAGTTAATAATCATGACTTAGTAACTCTGCATACAAGTTCTAGATGGGATACACTTTGGATCTTTTCATTTTGACCACACCTTTCTGTTACACGTTGTATATATGTTTATATAGGTATAATTCGATTATGCAGATATTACAAATCCATTTAAATCATTTACATTTTGAACTTTGAAAAATTATGGGGCACTGGTGTATGTAATGAAGATGATGTTTATATATTGATGCTTTCTAACATATAAAGGTAGAGTTCCTTAAAGTGTCTGTAACCTAGGTATGTCTGTATACGGTCATATATGTATAATTTGAAAGTTTACATATTAATTATATTTGAGTACAAACTTGGACTTAATACTGTTTTTATAAAATCTTTGTACAACGTGATGCAATAAATATCTATGACTATGACTTGCAGACTATGCTTTCGATCGCTTTGAAGGCGAGGCGAGGAGGAGGCGTCATCTTGTCATTTCGAAAGCAATATGAAAGCAATATCGAAAGCTATAGACTATAGCTTTCGATATTATTCGATATTATATTTCGATATTATATTAGAAAGCAAGGCGAGGGCCTCGCTTTCAAAGCGATCGAAAGCGAGAGTGTTAGGCGGTTGGGGGGCTGAAATGACTTATCGCTATCGACGTGTATCTCGCCGTCATTCCGAGAACGCGAAACAGAATTCAAATAAAACGACCTACATTGATTTACGGCGGTGAAAAATACAAATAAATTCTCGGAAGGAATGCGATGCCGGCTCGTAGCAACGAGAGTGGCAGGCAACAATGTCTCTGTTTACTATACCCTACCTATACCAACATAATTAGAAACGCATTGGTTGAAATGCGTTCAATGTCAGTGCATTACCATACGAACTCACAAAGTTTAAAAAATAATATCAATAGCCGATTACTACCTTTTGCCCTACGAAAAATGTATGATACATATATATTGTCATAGATATAAAAAAAGTCGTAAATTAACTTTTTGAAGAAATCGCGAAACAAGGGCCAACAGACTCGAAGTCTCTCACTTGTTGCACGCACCCAATAAACCTGCATACCTACATACATGGTAAGAATTCCCACTGGGTCAGTATGGAATCAGTAAAGTTGGTGGATAAAAGGTGGAAGTATATTAAAAATAAAACAGAGAGGGCAGAGCAATCTGTATGAATACGCATGGGAATGTTTTGGTTTTAGGTTTACAGGTTTTGATATAATTAAATTGCTTAACCTATTGAGTGTTCTAAAATAGAATAGAATAGTTAATATTTATTTGCATAAAACATGGTAAAGTACAGATCGTGACTTAAATAAAACGAGCATTACTTACTGGTACTGTAGAAAATAATGACGTCATCGACATCATAAAACACATGCCGGTTTTTACCACAGACTTTATATAGTTAGGTAGGTTCCTACTTAATTTTTTACCTTTCAGAGAAAAGAAAATTGGTAGAATTATATTTAAAGGAAATATAATATGGTTGAGAAAGGTAATATCACAATTTTTAATTGGTTGTTTTATATCGTATTTTATCTTTATAAACGAAAATAAAAGTTTTATAAAAATCAATATCAAAATCTAACCTAATAAAATAATATAATATTTTTAGTAAACAATTTTACTAATAAATAATATCGAATCGTCGTAACAAACAAACATAAGTACCAAATGTTACATTTCAATGACGCGTTCGACGAAACTATAGGAAACAGTAAATAAAATATATTTACAGCACTCGCAGCACATACTACATAACGAATAAACAGACATAAGTTTATAAACATCCAAGATTCAGTTAACCATTTTACTACAACTAACACATGCCCTTACCGGGAATCAAACGCGTAACCTTTGAAGTAATAGGCGAGCTCACTACAATAACACCGAACTCCAGGCGTCTGTTAGATATTTTTTTTTATGTAAGAGGTGTCAAACGAATTAGGGGATCAATTGATAGGAAGCAATCACCGCTACCCATTTTTTTTCCTTTAGTTGATGGCTTCGTGCGATTAGCACATTTAGCCAGTGTCAAAGTAATTTTTCTTACAAGTAATACAAATATAAATAAACAATATTTCCATCCTGTATGATGATGATGAATGATAATAGAAATGAGAAGTGAGAAATAATATACCCACCAACCCCTCGAGTATCTCAGTAAAGATGTGGGGGCTTCACTAAGTCCTCGGGCGGACTTCTTGAGAGAATTTGAAAAGTGACGTTGCACTGTTTTGTTTCATTTGCCAACACTTATGCACACTCACGATTACTTAACGGTTAATAATCCACCATTATTTCACATTAATATTCGACATAACACAAATTTTTGAAAATAAAACAAAACCGCAGACATGACTCTTCACTTTCCCGCCAAGAAGTCTCCGCTACCCATAGACACCAGATGAGTCGCAGATCGTTCTGGCCTTTGAGGAAATACTTGTAGTAGTAAAATGTTAAGTTCGGATGTTGATGACGTAGTTGTTGGCATTGAATAAAGCTCCAAATGTATTGATATATTTTACGGATCGGACTTAGCCATGATTGCTTTCATTGGAAGTATATTTGACCCAATATGTGGTAGTAGGTAAATAGGTGCGTGTTCAAATGCCGCTCATAGATATATTTTTTACATTTTTCAGAACAGAATTTCGTTTCTTAAACCGCTCTGTAAGCCTTATGCTACTGAACTTACGATCATCGGTAAAAACAATAAAATCGGTCGTTATAGAGATCTTTGGGGTAATGTCCAGCAGTGGACGTCTTTTGGCTGAGATGATAATGATGATAAAACAATACAAGTTAGTTTGCTGATTACGACATACAACTTATCCACGGCTAGACAGCTTAATGGTAAGTATTTGAGGATGCTCGGTAGCTGCTATCACTCGCTGGCAGAGGTACAAGAATTTATTGCACAACTGCTGGACCAGATGCAATGGTTACACGTAATTATTTAGCTCGTAATTTATAAGCTTTTGTCTCGCAAACGCTTTGCATTCGTTGCTCACTTACTGTTGGTGGAATGTGGGTTAGTTCAATTTTTCACTATCATAGTTTAATATTAAAGTTGCACCAGTATTCGACACTTTAAGTCCACAGTTTGACACATTTTTCGTCTCCAAAAAATAAAAAAGATTTTTTTGGCTGAGCCTATCATCATCATCATCATCAGCTCATTTTTACGTCCCCACTGCTGGGGCACGAGCCTTCCCTATGGATGGATAGGGAGAACGGGCCATAAACCACCACGCGGGCCCAGTACGGATTGGTGGTTGTTAACGACTGCTAATGCAGCCGGGACCAACGGCTTTACGTGCCTTCCGAAGCACGGAGGAGCTCGAGATGATCAATTTTTGGTCACCCATCCGATGACCGGCCTTTGCGAAAGTAGCTTAACCTTAGCACTCGCAGACCGGGCGCGTTAACCACTGCGCCATCGAGCTCCTCAGATGACGGCTGAGTTTATGATGATGATGATTATTGACTTGCAACTCAGTTACTTGAAAACGATGGTACAGTATTTCATTCATTCGGTATGAAATTAAGGTTGTAGATTAATTATGTTTTTTTGAGAGAGTGCTGATCGCCTCGAACGGCATTTTCAGCTTCACCGGGCTTTGTTAATTATGTGAATAAAAGTCGATACGTTTTGTATTTAATTAACAATTTATTGCATAAGTAATTATGCATACTACATTCATTTGTTGAGTTTTTCCTTATTAAGAAAAAATATATCCAATTTCGAAGTAAGAAATTTTTTAAATACTTTTTTGTCATAAACTTTTATCCAAAGAATTTATCTATGTATTCTATCTATCTAATAGTATGTAGTATTAATAAAGAGGTAAAATTTGTGAGTTTCTTTTTTCGCGGAGATTAACTCTGGAACTACTGGTCCGATTCCAAAAAATCTTTCACAGATAGCTGCATTCCTTGCGGGTAACAGGCTATATTTTATTTGATTAAAAAAGGGTTTTTTATTTATTTTGGAATCGTGAATTTCGTACACAAAAATACGAAATCCTCGTAGACGAAGCCGCGGGAAAAGTGCTAGTTATATATAAACATTGGTTGCGAGCTACAAACGAGTCTCATGTTTGATTATCGTAAATATCTTACACGATGCTGAATAGAAAGTGTATTGTGCGTTTTGTTTAGTCTGCACTGCACGCATAAACAATGCGTGTTAATCTAATTCTTACGGCGGTATCAAATTCTCGGACGCGGCCCACAACCGCTGAGAATAAAAGGAATGGCGACATTTTACCTCTTTTTTTAATTTGACGAGTTATTCGTCGACTCGCATACTTTAAACTCGCACAGATGTGCGAGATGGCACCTTTTGATTTTACTTATTATTTGTGTCGTCAACTCGCACAACAGTTAAAATCTGAGGTAGTCAGTCATGTATAGTCAATTACAAAAAGGTTTGGAAAAAGATATAATCCTTAAATGTTTAATATCAGACAGTTATGATTGAGTATAAAATAAAACAAAAAAATAATAAAAGTATTATAATCAATAATAGACGGTCATTGGCTTTGTCATTTTTTAAAAGATATTTTTATGATTTATCAGCAGGGAAAATAAAAGTAACACGTAACGGTTCTTTACGGTAACAGATCATCCGATATAGATTTCTCTACATAGAGTATATGCCTATGGCTAATTGGCTATGGTATAGCTTAATTTATCTATATTTTTGACATGTTTGTTATAATAACGGGCACAACAGGTAGTTTAGATTTTTTTGGTAATAAACCTCCTAAGATATTATGTTTTTGAATAAGCGTGACGGGTTATTCCCTGAGAATCCGATTCCCCGAGGATTCTGTCCCGGAGGATCCCGATTTGTTTTTATCTTTATGAACTTAATCAATACTATGTTTAGCTTTAAAGAACCGTCATGTCAGCAGAAAAAGTGGTCAAAAATAATACTAATTACAAATATATATATATTTATAAATTAATATATTTTTGAAAAAATAACAAAAGTAAATTTAACCACATTTATCGCATTCGGGATCCTCTGGGACAGGATCCTCGGGGAATGGGATTCCCAGGGAATACGCGTAGTCGATATGCGTTTGTAGTTATTGTATTACTATTACATTATTAACAAAAAAACATTACTGAATAAAGAGACAGTTTAAATCGTTAAAACAATTTGTTTTTATTTTTTATTTATTTTTATTTAAACTTTTGCAACACAACTATTACATGGCGGACTTAATGCCTGAGGCATTCTCTACCAGTCAACCATAGGGTGGTGCAGAGATAACATTGGCAGGTGCAATTTATTTGTATAATAAATGAATAAGTGAAAGTAAGTATATAATACATGCATAAATATTATTTATACATAAACATATAATAAAGTGTATTGTAAATACATAAACTACAATAAATAAACATACATAAAATACATAATTCTATATACGTTTACGTATAAGTAGGTATTTCTTTAGATATTCTTTATTTGTAACTCTTTGATTCGAATTTAAGACAAAATTGTAAATCATTGTAATCATTTACAGCTTCTATTTTTTCATTCTTACATTGTAACTGTTACAGTGTAACTGTAAGCTTATTTCAAGTGAACTGAGTAACAAAGAAAGTTATTGTCGATCGAATATGTACTTATGGCGATGGCGATCATTTTAAATGAACTCAAATCGATGGATTTGCTGTGTCAAAAGGTGCGGATATTGTTTCAACGAGAATTCGTTAAATAAACACTTGCGCTGTCAAAGTAATTGATAAACGACCTCTTTATTTGGGTTGTAATTCTGATTTATTACCACACCACTTGCTTAAATCACACGGAAATGATTTGACACGTTTAGCGTCGTGTGTCTTAATTTCGAGCTTTCGTTTCGCCGAATTATAATTCATTATTAATGCCCGGGGAATACGTACAAAGGTTAACCTAATCATTTTGTTACTTGGACTGCAAAAAACATTCAAACAATAATGTTTTACTTTTATTTGAATTTCTGAATCGATAAGATTTTAGAATTTATAAATCTTATGTTAAAAATGGTATCCGGCAACATTTTTTTTAATTATTTAAATTTAAATATTTATAAAATACAGTTAATAAATTCAATGCCTACCTGACCCAGCCAGGAATCGAACCTGGGTCTTCCGCATTCCGGGCGGCTGACGTAAGCACTGAATTTTTACTATATTTTATAAATATTATTTACTTTATCAAAGTATTATTTCTGTCAAAATTGTCATCGGTGTCTTCGAATACATCTTCGAATGTCATCGTTTGAAAAATCGCAAACCCGAATGGTGAACTTGGAAGAAATTACAGAAATATCATTCGAAATTGATCCGAATCCCTCTAGAAAGAATCTAGTAGGGAGAGGAACCCCTCTAAAAACCTTAAACAAATCTTTGGGGGTGGCGAGAAACTTAAAGGGTTCCTCAAGCCGTGTGAAACGAATCACCTTCGGAGGTTTTCTAGAGGAAACGGCATCACGCACTAGTGCGTGTCCCCGTGCCCTCTAGGTTCTCAGATGGGTTCAGATCGGATCGGGGAAAGGTCGAGTGAAGTAAACTCTCTCAAAAAAAGGGAGCTGGTGTGACTGGGTGGTTGCGTAGTATAGTAAGCTTAAGCTAATGTTAGGCTCAACCTGCCAGATGGGCTGAGGACCTTGTGAGGACGGCGGGAAGGAAGTGGATGCGAGTGGCACAAGATCGAGCCAAGTGGGGATCATGAGGAGACCTATACCCAACAATGGGTGAATTATGGTTGAAGAAGAAGAAGAATAAGATGAATGTTAAAACTGTGTGTGCGTACATATGTGTGTGCGTGCGTGCGTGTCCGTGCGTGCGTGTGTGTGTGCGCGCGTGTGTGTGTGTGCGCGCGTGTTTGTGTGTGTGTGTGTGTGTGTGTGTGTGTGTGTGTGTGTGTGTGTGTGTGTGTAAGGGTGAGGGCGGTTTTGACTACGCAGTTCTGCTACCATACTTTACTCAGTCAATATTAAGGCTGAAATTGCAGCATCTGTTTAATTTGAAACAAGTTTAATTTGTTTGTTTCTTTCTAATACCACGCACGGGAGTTACAGTACTTACCTACCTACCTATTGTTGTTATTTTACACGGAGTACATGTCCGTGTTGTATGTTGGTGTCGATATTAGCTGTTATTTCGTAATACCGAATTTCAATGTTAAACTTTGTACTTGGCAAAAGTTGACATTGTGACATTTTTAGTAGGATATAAACATTTTATATATTTTAATATTGTATTTAAATAGCTGCAATGGTTCCATTTTAGTCATCGCACATATGTGCACATACCAATGTTATCTCTGCCCCCTCTTTGGTTGACTGGTAGAGAATGTTTAGAAAAAGTTTTAATAAAGAAATAAAATATATAAAACTAAATAAATGTTGGTAGCTATCTAGGCGGACTTAAAACAAGCTTTACCACCAACTAACCAATAGGGGCTGGACAACAGAAGCCACCCGGATTCCGAAAGAGCTTCGAACCCCAGTTGAGGTGTTCACCCATTTGGTGTGGCGCTGAACTGAAATATCGTTTTCGATATTAATAATACGTAGGTAATTGCGAATGCAAAATAACAACTTTAAATTATAGTTACCTTTTCGATAATTAAAAAAATATTATATATTTACGGGTAAGCACAGTGGCTTGATCTCACCTGATGTTAAGTGATGATAAGGCCATTTGGTGGAAGCGCACTTCACCCGGGATCCTCAACTTGTGAGGCACTGGCTATCCTATCTCTAGCCGGAACACAACAATGCTACAAACATTGATGTTATGGCGTCATATTTAGATAAGATGGTGGTAGCTAACCAGGCGGAGCAACCAAACCGAATATAAAAAGATGTACCCCCTGCTGGGGATCGAACCCAGAGGGGTTTAAACCGGTAGTCTTAACCACTAGACCACAGAGGCGGTTGTTATATACATACATTACATACATACCTACATACATTATTCATGTTTTCGAAGAAAAAATAAACAAAACTATTCAAATAGTGTATCCACGCGTCAAATGTGATTGCTTTTAATCGGATAACTGCCACAAAATGTAATTGTGGGTGCAACACGACGCAGTCAGGGCTGGCACAGTATTTTGTAGCGGGCTCCTTGTTTCAGTTTTTGTTTAATTATTTTTAATTACGGGTAAGAATTTGGCCTTCGTCTCATCTCACCTGATGTTAAGTGATAATAAGGCCGAAGGTGGAAGCTCACTTCACCCGGAATCCTCAATCGATCATTTTTAATATGTGATTAAAATTCATCGGACATTGCAGATTCTTTCCAGTTCTTTCTAGTTCAGATTCTTTTCAACAAATGAAGACCTAAAGTAAAATATGTTTGTTTGCGAAGTATCGTAGTATCTTAACATAATGTATGTCACGCGTTCTTACTCGCTGCCGCAGTCTGACTGAATGCATACTATTATGTATCTACTTATTGTTTTTCTTAGTGTGGCAATGAATAAATGCTATTGTTATCAACATACTGGCAGAAATAGGTATTAACTACCTTGATACCATCCCTCAAACACCATCAAGTCGGTTTCCGGGCAGAATCTTACCACCACACAAAAAGTATTGCCTACACCATTTACAAACCTAACCGTATTTAACTTTTTTTTAAATAGGTTTAATTTTTAAATATTTCGTAATGCGCCAACCCTATTGCCATATTGTCCATGAATGGCGGAGGCGTCGTTGATTTACGAGTCCGTTTGACGCGCATCTGTCGCCGCGGGGCGCCCGCGCAGCTCACCAGCTCACCATTCAACAATGGCGGCCATATACTGCACAATGCGATCGCGATTCACCGTGAAATCGCACATTTGTATTGTATCACTTTAATACATTAACGCCTTTTATGTTTTGCTCTTAGCGACATGTGATTTTGTTTTAGTCTTAAATAAATAATTTTCACAAAAAATGTAGCCTGAAACACTTTATCATCATCATTTTATGTCCCCACTGCTGGGGCACGAGCCTTCCCTATGGATGGATAGGGAGAACAGCCCATAAACCATCACGCGGGCCCGGTGCGGATCGGTGGTTGTTAACGACTGCTAATGCAGCCGGGACCAACGGCTTTATGTGCCTGAACACACTTTAGTTTATCACTAATAGATAATACCAATAAGAACGTTTACCATTAAGGAGTACAAAAGTATGGGAAAGTATACAGATGCTTACATAGATTACATACAATAAAATATACTTATCAATAATATCGGTAATATATAACTAACATTATAGGTACTATAATTCTTGTGTTAATAAGAGAAATAGTTAATTTGCCAAGAAGCTCCTTTTTATTGGAAAGTCAAAGTCAAAATGTTTTCAGATAAACTTAAGCTTTTGAGACGTCCAACATTTTTTTTCCGTACTACCCATCCAGGATGTCCATTTTTAGCTGTGGAGAAGAATGGGCGCAAGAATCTGCTCAGATTTAAATAGAAGTAACGACATTTACAAAAAAAACGATTACGCTCCATCTGATGTTAAGCTTAAACGGAGTCCTGAAGCGAAAATCGCTTGTGGAGCAGGATTGTAGTACACTAGCCATCTGCATCTTGCCGACCCACAGTTGCTTCTCCTCGTATTTGAAGGACGCTAAAGTCCTTTCCATGGGCACATGCGCATATCTATACTAATATTATAAAGCTGAAGAGTTTGTTTGTTTGTTTGTTTGTTTGTTTGAACGCGCTAATCTCAGGAACTACTGGTTCGAATTGAAAAATTCTTTTTGTGTTGAATAGTCCATTTATTGAGGAAGGCTATAAGCTATATTACATCACGCTATGACTAATAGGAGTGGAACAGTCGCTAATTAACGCGGGTGAAACCGCAGGGCACAGCTAGTTATGGATAATTGTTATGGGCACCGTCCTCATGGTCTCCTGGTTGTTGCTGAAAATCAGTGATTTACATGCTTTGCGAGTGAATACCACGCTTAGCAACGACCCTTTTGTGATGCAGCAGCACACACACATTTTTGTATTATTAAACTGTGTCATGAAATTGTTTGTTTTAGTGATGTCATTGTTGTCAGTATTATGATTGTATACTTTGTGTCCAAATAAAAAGTTTATCTATCTATCTATCTAAGTAAAATACTAAACAAAAAAACTCGAAATACCTAGATGCACATAATATAATACCCAGATAATATACAAAGACGGATACTTTCTCGCTATGCGATTAAACTAAGATTAATGTTTGCCATTTAAGTTAACATAGAAACACAAGTAAACCTAAAGCACATAAGTATTCATACCTATGATAATTCAATACCAAGCCTACAATGCTTGAATACTAAAAGCAAACCTATATCCTGACAATAAGATCCATATCAGCGATGCATTCAAAGCATGTCTGAAAGTCTCATTGCAGTCAATCTATACTTGTTCAATGGACAGTCGTTAAAGTTTGTTTGAAGATACTAAAATTTAAGCCGTTTTATTGGCAAACATTGACTCTGTTAGTTATGGGCGTTGTACCAACTATTGATCTTCTATAACATATATTGTAATGCAACAACTTTTACGGTTCTACTTACGATTATTTTACATTTTGGATTTACCCGAGTGTTACCCGAACCTACCGTTCTTTACCTTATGGTTATTTGTGTAAAAGTGTCTATATTTTACATAGTGTATTGTTTATTTTATGAAATAAAGAAATTTACAAAACAAAACAAACCCGAACCTACCAAGAATTGAACCCGAAGCTTTTGGACAAATGGACAGTCTCTATTGTGACACCAAACGGTTGTCAGCATAAGGCTATGTAAGTACAAACACTACACAGTATGTATGTTGTCAAGAGCAACCACGATGGATGCCATTCCACGCATATCGCCCGCGCTTTGATCCTTTCAGACAAAGTTGGAAAGGAATGGTGGTTAGTGCGGCACGACCCTTTTACGCAGTAACGCTTTTATGACAAAATTTAGTTACAAACTCTACACAAAAACGCTATAAAAAAAGAGAATGAAGCGCCAGGAAACGACGCGTGTAACTTTAATGCAAAGGTAATTAAGGACAGCTTTAAATCTGTGACGCAACCACATCTCTGTCATCCGAAATAGAAACGGCGACATAAACACCACAGGCTATACAGATCGCAGTGTTGGTCACGACTGCCATTGTCTTATGCCGATGCCGCACTAAAACATCAAAGGGATAGGGTTATTCGAGTCCCAAACTGCTGCGTGCCGCACTGGCCCGTTAGATTGCTCCTCTCGTGTATTTCACTTTCAGTTGCCAATATGTTCGCTGTATTTCGATATTGCATTCAACCTATATGTGTATGTTGTATTTGAGTAAAAATATAGGTACAACAATAAATAATACGCTTTTGTGTTAGTGTGTCACATTGAAATACATATAATAAATTGTCGCAGTATTAAAATTTTATTTGACGTGACTTGAAAATATTTCTTTTTGAGTTGTCGTACCGAAGTCTGACGCCATTGTAACATGTTAGTTGTATGTTAGTCACAGTATAAGGAAGAAAGGCAGTCAAAACAAGCTATAAGGAATCGCAGAAAATTTAGTTTATTGATCTCTAAACTTCAATATGAAGTGGCCTAAATGATGATGATATGAAATATTTCTTCCTTACACTGTGGTAGTATTGTTGTGTTCCGAAAGTTAAATGATAAGATAGCTTAGGATAATCGACTTAAAGTTGTTTGTTTCTCAACGAACCTAATATCGAGAAGGTACTTTAAGTTGGCATTCTACGGTAGAAATCAAATTGTACAAAATTATAACACAAATATTTTGAAAACTTTCCTTGTCCCTGTCAGTGGTTATCATCACTTACCATCAGATGAGATGAAGGCCAAGGCGTTGTGAAATTAAAAACTCGTCAGTTTCAATTATTCCTTTTACAATATTTCTTTTAATATAAGCTCACATAAAAATCGATAATTTTTTCTAAATTACAGCTTTTGGAAAATATTGAAATAATCTTAGTTTGAAAAGGGTTCGAAACGTCATTATAAAATAAACAAAATCAAATTGTAAAAAAACGCGAGTTCAAAAATTAGGCATATGCAAAACAAAAGATCCGTAAATCGGTTTAATTTTAATTTTAGTTTCATTTTTTGACTTATTTCTATAAGTTATCAATAATGATTGAATGCCTAAATCAGTAATGAATCACAAAAATTACCTTTGATAAGAATTTAATACTTTATCGATTCGATTAATTCGTCAGAAATATGTTGAATAACCTAATTCTTTTGTTTTTGCTTTGTTTATTAGTATAAGTACGCGCGTAGGTATAATTAGTCAAAGCATTCGAAATATTAGTTAATTTATGACCAGCGGCGTCGCGACATCATTAAAATTTATAATTAATAACAACATTTTAAACTGTGTTGAATTCAAGGATTCTTTAATAAAACTTTAATCTTGTTACAAAACATGGATTAATAATAATTGCGACTGTCTTTATCAGCCTTTAGAAAAAAAAAAACTTACAACATCGGTTTCAAACCTAGTTGATATATTTTTTAACGTTTTGAAAGATAACTAAGATTGTTGCGAAAATTTAATAATATTTTTCTTTATTTATTTATTTATTTATTTATATTCTCGGGTTACTTTGTGTACCTAACTTTTCCTTCTGATACCTTATTTGATTATCATACTGCAAGTGCATAATCACAGGCCCCATAAGGAGCATTATAACGGTATATTGTAGAGTTCCGAGCGAGCTATGTTTACCGTCAGGCACTTCTTATCTGCTATCCATCGCTTCCGTAAAACGGGAAACGGATGCAAACGGTCATAGTCTCCGCTTGATAACGACATCAAGGCATATCACGATCACTGATGCTGACGTGATGAATGAAACATGAAGTTCCGTTCTTCTTTTGTCTTTTTCTGATGTTTCATTTGTTTTAGAATCGTAGTTTTTTGTAATGGATATTTGTGGGCTGCAGCTAGCCTTGATGGATCTAGATGATCGGTCGTGCGTTACTGTCGCCCAGCTGTTTTTTGCGACTTTTGGTCCGTATTTGGTCCAATCTGAACGCCTTGAAGAGAATCAATCAGTGGACGGACGGCGACATGCGTGCGTAATGCCTTCCCCTCAAGAAACTGAGGATGTGACACGCTGTAAAAACAATAGGTGGCCAATAGCAATCTCTCTCCAAAACAAGCCTTCTTAATGGCCAACAAATACGGCGTGTACTCAAAACATATATAACTTTCACGCCCCGACTGTCGTTAGAAAAAAAATATCAAATGTTCCATCTGTTATTTTTTAAAGTACTTAATACACAATAAACATTAAATAAAATTAATGTGAAAATAAACACGAGTAGATCCGTAAAAGTGGTTCCATTTTAAGATGTTTTGCAATGCCCTTGCAAGGCTCATGTTCCGCACTAATTTATACTTACTGAAGACTTATGTACAACACAACATAAAGCAAATAAATATTATGACTATGATGAATACAACAGAAAAAAGCTAAAAGCTCAAAATAGACATTATTTTTTGTGGCATGTGTGTGTGTGTGTGTGTAGCAGTGCAAAAAAGGTCCGAAGGTTTTGAAAAATAGATTTCGATTTAATATAGTGTTTTGGACATGTTTCACCACTAGACCGCCTACGCGTATAATCCCGCGCTGACAGTTTGACAGAGGAAGTCCGACTCACGGTAATCTCTGCTGATGCGATGCATATCCCAGATTAATGCAATGTCGTAAACATAATGCAAGTTGTAGTTAATATATATACGATAATATTTTTATTTACAAGATTTATTTTTACATCAAGAGACAAACTGTAAAAAATGACATAAAAACACGTTTCGATGTCGAAATATCAATATAATATCTATCTTAAGTAAGGTATTATTTAGTTAACAGCTTCTGTATCACAATCAGCTTTATAAACTATGGTTTCGTGCAAGTAAAAGCCACATATTATAATTAGGCACCAGATACCAAAACCAAGACCGCTGGTCTCCAGACCCAGAGGACGACCCATTCGATTTCAAAATACCAAGCGTTTTCCCGTAGAGGAATAAAAAATAAGAAACAAAACGCTAGAAGACCAAAAAGTAAATAAAACGTAAAAAAATGCTTTTTTGGTCAACCCTAGTTTTATATGATTTCTAGTAAGTTTCATACATTTAAAACTCATTAGCGGTTTTACGTTCCTTCAAACAGGCGTTAATTTCTGAATTACGATGATGCGGTAAACATTTTGCGTTAATTTCTATAGGCAATCAGCCCGCAACATTATGAACCACAAACAGGATAGGTAATAAAGCTGTGAGGTTTGAGCTAATTTTCGATTTAAAAGTGAATAAAGTTATATTGAATCTGCTGTAGGGATGTTGATGATTGATATTTACAATAAGGCTAATAAAGCGTTGCATACATGTTATTGCAAAAAGTATAATAACGAACTATACATTAATAATGTTGTGTCGACAGAATTAGATAAAGTAATGATAGTGGTAGCTAGCGAAGCAGAATTAAACTTATTTTACTTTGGAAAAACGAATTGCGTTTACTACTGCGTATGAGGAGACACACAAGGGTTATGGCTTATGAGAAACTTTATCTCCAATCCCCAACGCTCTACTTATCCTTAAGAGCTTAGCAGTGCAGGGAGAAGATACTTCTACCCACTAAAAACTAGACTTAAAATAAGTTTAACCACAAACCAAAGTGTATGTAGTTGTCGACATTGAATAGCCTCCTTTGGCTTACAGAGTAAGAGTAGATAGTGTTGATTAATTTCGGCGAGTTGGATTGGGCCACGATAGCATAGTTGGCAGTGCACCTGACCCGGCATGTTATGGGGTGCGGGTTCGTATCGCAAAAAAAATTGCGTAAAATGATATAGAACCATAACCATGTACAATATGTACCAACACTGAAAATCAAAACATGAGTACAGTCGGCGGCAGACAACCTGCCAAAATCTGTCAAATTTCTCCAATGAATATTGATATAATCAAACACTAAAGTTCAAAATTTATTGTAGAAATTTGACAGTTTTGGGTCGGATTCGGATCTGCGACATTAGACAAGGGCGGTAAATGAGATGTACTCGTATATAGTACATCTGACAAATTTGAAGTTTCCTCAATAAGTTTTTGAAATTTTAACTCGTGTGAGTGCAATCGTCCCAGTGTTGGCTTACCCCCGAATACTGGGCTATTTTTACGACCATGCTCATTGACGGAGCTCCAATTGATCAAAGGAAGCTTGAAAGTAATTATAATTCCTATTCGGAGTGACAGACTTGTGAAACTTCACAGACGTATGAAGCCATTTGCTGGTCTGTAACATTTCTGTTATCATTCATGAGTACTATAAAGATTGAACGTGTTTTTAATAACAATAGTAAGTATATTTATTTTGTATTAATTGCAAAGACTGTTTAAAAAAAAAACAAATGTTAAAAAATTTCCACGAGCAGGATTTGAACCTGCACCCTTTTGTCAGGTGCTCTTCCAATTGAGCTATCGTGTTTCTAACCAGCCCGCCGAAATTATTCAGTCAATTCATTAGTCAGAAGGGTGCAGGTTCAAATTCTGCTCGTGAAAATTTTTTCAGCATTTGTGTTTTTGTAATTTGTTCGCAACAAAATTTGCATTAAAAATTATTTGAACACATTAATGTTAGTTACAAAGAAATTCACATTAAACAAAAACAAAACAAAAAAGACTTTGGCGCACTGGGTACTGACCACTCGTGAAGTCGCACCCAACGTTGCAGCATTGGTGAGTATCAGCGGTCAGACATAAAAATAGGGTATAACGTAATTTGTTTTCAGTTTACGCGAACACTATTTTACTAATGTACGCACTTTCGACTATGACAGCCACAAATTGTCCTAAGAGTGACATATATTTAGTCGCAACTGTTTTGTAACCCATCCAACAACTGGAACATAATTGTAGAGTAGGTTGAACTTACATATTCAATAGGGTAATTCTCCTCCTTGCGTCATATTCCTCAATGCGTCTCCTGGACATATCTTCTCCCTCAAGATTTTCCGTCATTTGTTTTTGTCCGGGGCGATGTAGAGGGCGTCATAAAATTAACAGTAATGAATGCATAAGATATAAATACGAAATAGTGGCTAGTAATAGATGTCTTAGACGATGAATGAAAAATACTTTACTTTATGTTTTTTTCGATCATTTAATGACTCTCTCTGTTATTAACCATTAACAATCGAGATCGGCTCGAGAATTCTTGTTTATAGGCTATTAATATCAATTGTTTTAAGCGATCGTAAATAACACTGATTTTGTTGCCCTGATACTTCCGTATTGAATCAAGCAATTTATTGACAATAAAATAAAATTGTAAGCTGTTCGTAAAGAAAATAATTGAAGAAAGTAAAAACAATCTATTAAATTAGGTGAAGTTAATAGCAAAAAAATATATAAATAAGCAGTTGAGTTTAAGAAAAATACTATGATTAAATCGGACACGCGATAACACTACGCATCACTAACAATGCATTTAATAAAACCACTTTAGGCATTAGGTCACTCAGTACTCTGTCATGCATTAAAATAAAGCTACATGTGAGGTCCTCTTTAATTAATAATTGACGTATGAAGCAGTTAAACAAGCTAGGTACAGATGCATTAAAATTGATATACATAACTAAACATCAGGTCGTAAATTTTCAATGCATCGTCTACATCTATTGTTCTGGCATCGTCAAATCGTCAAAGGTACGGTTGCGAAATTTCATAGTCCACATCCGCCAACAAAAATGGTGGCGATTGAATGCGTGCAAACGCATTTCCAAGGCTGCTGACATCACTCCTCGAAAATAATTTGTGAAAGTGACACTTCGTTCAAGAATATAACGAAGTATCTATTTGGATCATTGAAGTAATGAGTACCTACTATGAAAATGTTTGCTATCGACGAGGCCATTTTGAACTATTGACGTGAAAGAAGAATAAGATGTATTCATTTTAAGTAGTTCTCGTTACTTCTATGGTAGGGATTGAAACAATAAAATAAATGAAATAAAGCTAAAAAAAGCTCTGAGTTAATAAGTAAATAATTCCAGAGTTCTCCAGGGCTGCAGGGTAGGCCCTATGCTCTTTCTATTTAGAAAAAAGAAATAAATGTAGTTTATCTGTTTCCTCAGAGGCTGCTTCAACTGATTATTAATAATTAATAATTTTACACGTGAAACAAATAAATTCGGAGATCACAGTTCCACAACAATAATAACTAATTCTGGTGCGCGATGACGGGTATTATTGTCTTCTATGTCGACCAGAACATTCTACGGTAGATACACTGTTTACTAATAGTGATTAAGTATTCTAATTGGGTATGAAAAACTTTTACCCTATCCTATTATTTTTTATCTTAGTGGGGTGACGACTGACGAGGTTTCCTTCTTGCAGTAGCACTTCGACCCAAAGGGATCTATTGTACAAAAAGCACAGACCATATCATGCAAAAAGCTTTTACCTTGGGCTCACAACGCGACAATCAATGACAATCGTTGGCACTGCACTGGCTGTCACTGCTCTTTTTCCGATTTTACGAGCCGATCATCATTACTTATTTACGTTACTACGTTATTACGTTTATTATTTCTGTGTATTGTGAACAAACTGACACATAATGTGTTAAATTTAGGTGAGTATGCAAGTAAGCCACAAGCAAACTAATGGAGCAGTTTGATAATTCATAATAATATAAACAGTAAGAGCATGATTTAGGTATTTGTTTTCTAAATTTTACATTTACAAAAACATTACCTATTTAAATTAAACATTTTAGTAATTTTACTTTTTATGTAGAAGTGTGAAACGACAAGGTTAATATATTTTTTAATAAAATTTTAAACAATATTAACTATATCCCATTTTGTTTTCTAAAGTTTACGCGAACACTACACATTGAAATGAAATAACTTTTACGGATCTACTGTGTAAAATAAACGATGTATGGAGTTTTCAATAACGTGGCGAGTTCACTTTGATGGCGAGTTTACAATAACTCAAAGCGAATAGATCCGTAAAAGTTGTTTCACTTCAATATCCCATTTTCTCTAGTTAATATTATTATTTAATTATTGATTGAAGTAGGAGAGGTTTGATTTTAGTAACAATTTTTTTGTTTGTTTCAGGTATTTCATGCTATATGTCCAGCTATTCAAAGCAGCTATAGACTAAGTCTAACTAAGAGTAAGTCTGAACGTACCATAAATAAATAACGCTGGAGACCGTATCCGACTACGTATCTATTTTTGGATACAAGCTCATATTCTACTTTTCTTAGCTCTGACGTACTTCCAGTTTAAACAACGGTTCTCAAGAGCACCGTTCCACAACATCCCACAAATACCACATTTTGAACGCATCACCAACATAATTCCTGTTGAATATTGAAACAATCCTTTGTGGTGGTGCGAGTACGGCCGTAACATTTTTATTTAACTTATGTCAATGGCGAGCCCGGTGCGATGCATCTGTGTCAACAATGAGTACTGCTTCACGAACTGCTAGCTTATAGGGCTGGCTAATAGGCCTTGATATGTAATATTTCTTATTAATGACGAATTTTTAATGAACGTTTGTTAAAGCAAATATTATTAGGAGTACCTCAGGGATTATATTTGGGTCCCACTTCTCTTCAATGCCTTCATTAATGTCATCACTATAATACGGTTAACGCAAACTCATGGTTTTATTAGTTTAAGTTATACCCTACATATATTTATATGTATACTTACTTGACTTTTTCTAAAATAGTCATAGAGGGGTAAAATTCTTTGATACTGAGAAACCTTTAATATTTTGCACTTAAATAGTATTCAGTATGCAAATCATGTAAGTTTTGAAAAAAAAACTCTGTAATTTTTTGAAATTATATATTTTGTTTTGTTTATATTTCGCTGTTTTAACTCGCTATAAAATCTCATGAACCGGCAATTAACTATGAAGGGGAGTATTTTACCATCCATTTGTCTTAATGTTTCTGATAAAAAAATATTTGCAGCGATGGCATTCGAGCTATGAAAGTTTGTGATTGCAGCGGCCCCTGGAAGTTTGAAAACAAATTAATGAACCAATTAACGGCGTTCACACTCTTTCTGTTTACAATCAAGATAACTTTTCTTGTTACAAAGTTTTGCTTTTACAAGCAAGGTGACTACATCGCTAAAAAATTTTGTATATCATCTAATATGAAAATAATTCAGAAGACTAAATCCCTGTTAGTTTACCTAGTTACTATCTTAATTTTTAAAGTTTTTCTAGTACTACTATATACAACAGGCTGAATAAAATATAAACTATAATAAAAAGGAACAGGATTACTCATCTAATAAAATTGCTTATGACGTCATCCTTCAGTTGGTTTAATGCTCTAAGTTCAGTGTAGATAACACTCATTCAACACATCAATAGAAAAATACTGACTGCAATATACGTAGTTTTGCAATGCTTTATTCCGGTTTAAACGGTAGATCCTCTCAAATTACTGGGCTGAAGAAACATAAGAACTAAAGTTTCAAGGTAAATAACGAGCGTGTGATACCCTTCCTTGTTGTTGCAACGGTCCAAGGGCTTCGTTGCCTCTTTCCATCAGGTAAGCCTTATGTCCGTTTACTCAGTAACATTAAACACAATAAAAAAACAAATTTGTTGGTGAGTTAAAACAGCAGCAGTGCGTCAATCCATCAAGCTTAAGCTCTGGCGTGGAGTCCGATTACAGTGAGGCTGTTTGCTAAAGCTTCAGGTTTCTAAGAGCCCTAAGTGCACCTGCATATAACCCTGTGCTAAAATAAATGCTTTAATAAAGACCTGTATTGTTTATTCAGCGGTGGAAAGATCCATACTCAAGATCTTGCATGAAGCTTGAGAATGGATAACGTAGTATTTATTTTTTGGATTAAACCTAAGTTTTGGCAAGTCCTTTTACTTTTACAAGGTACTTTTTAAACACTGTTTTTTAACAACAATGTTAAACCACTCGTATTTAAAAACACTGGTTATAAAATTACACACGGGACACTATAAAATCTCGAATGTAACGTACTTTAATAAAAATAGCGTTTAGATTTTTCTAAATAATTAAAAATATATTTGAACTGTCAAAAATTTTGTCAATTTTGTTGTGTGGTGATATATGAATACTATTTAGATTGTGCGATATCGTTTGCAGTTCTATCACCCACGCGCTAAACACCATATTTGGTCGGTATTAACAAGAATACGAGAAAAGCACAAACAAAAGCCTATTTACTCCGTCCAAGGTGGCTGTTACAACTTTGAAGGTCGTGTAAACGACGTTTACTGTTTCACATACTTTTTTTGTAAATGACGTTACTTCTGTAAGAGATGTGCAGTTTCTTTTTCTCATTCTTCCAAAAAATATATATTCTGAATGGGTAGGAAGTAAATAATTTTATGACGATTCAAAAATACCAACTTATTTTCAAGTTTATTTGAATTTAAATACTTTGACTTAGATGTGTGAGAAAAACCATTTGTGAAATTATATTATCTACTGGTTTACGTAATAATTAGAGAGGTCCTCGGTTCAATTCCCAGTTTGTACAAAGTGTGTTTCGGATTTATCGATGCATAGTTGCAACTATCAAACATGTAAATATGATAAGAGAAAGTTTGAAGAAAAATGGACATTATGCGAAATGGACATTTTGCGAAAGGGACATTCTGCGCCTGAGCCAAGCGAATAAGCATAGTAGTGTCGCATGCTAAGAATATGCTAATATCACATCATCCAAATAAATAAATATTTGAACGAACAGAATTGTAATCCCATTAGAACCTTCTAACGTTAAAGAAGTACTTGGGCCATAATGTATGTAAGTAAATATTGTCTTGAATTGAAACATCACGGCTTAGGAAGCATAATCTTTAGATAATCATATTTTTGTTTTCAAACTTTGCTACACGCAATCGTAAATGTTTGTTTAGCTATACGCAAATGAGTAAGCATGTCACCTAAAATGAAGGGTTGTGAAAAATAGCGTCTTCTTGCGATTTTTATTACTCTTATAATTATTATCAAGTGTTGATGATGCAAGGTTTACCTTGAAGCCTCTGACATCAGATTAACTTGATGTCAGAGACTTTGAAGGGTCAGCTAAAGTTTCTTTATTATTTATGTATTTAAGGCAAATCAACATCATAAGCACGGTACATGTATAACTTAACATTAAAGAAAACATGGCTAATACTCTGTTACATATGTGTACAGCATTTACAACGACAAAAGATAACTTTGTATACGCAGATACGTATATTTGTTATATAATAATAAATTATAATAAATTTTGTACAAATAATCAAATCAGAAAAAACGTTTATTATAAAAAATGGATGTTACAAGAAAACTCTACATACAATAGGAATTAAAATTTTCCTAAATACGCGAGATCGACGAAAGACTGAAAGGACCATTGCATTTCAATATTTTTCAACTTTTTACAAACAAAGAACCAATTATTTAATATAAGTTTGATATGAGTATTAGTCAGGGATAGTGTAGGTTTCTCTTCGCTAAGAAGCTCGTAATATTAGTGTTGCTTATTTTCTGTATTGATTTGCCACACAATATAGAGTTACACTAGAAAAAATTGAATTATGCAAACAAGAATACAGCAACAGGTATTCAGCATAGCTATACAATAAATAAATAAAGAAATTTATTAATATATAATATAATATTTAATAATGGCCTAATTTTAAATCGTAAAACGTTGGCGATAACTTCTGTATGTCACACCTCTCGCATTCCTGTTGTATGTTGTTCTTATTATAATGCCTTCATTGGTATCAATTAGTCAGGTGTCAGATTTACACCGTGATGTAATTGGTTGTTTGTGTCATATCGAGAACGTTCAATGTATGTATACAATATTCGCACTTTATTGAGAAATCGGTTAATTAATGACATCATATTATACTTGTCGTGGAAAATTGTGTAATCTTTATAAAAATCAATTATATTTATCTATACTAATATTATAAAGAGGAAACCTTTGTATTATTGTATGCATGTATGTATGTTTGCAACGAATAAACTCAAAAACTACTGGACCGATTTAAAAAAAATCTTTTACCATTAGAATACTACATTAGCGCTGAGTAACATAGGCTATATTAACAGGCCGCTAGTTAATTATCTAGTTAATTATAAAGACGTATTTAATGATACTGTTAAATATATACATACACACTCTCAGGTCCTTCTCCCAAGAAGGGATAGACAAGACATAGCATCGACATCACCAATTTTGAGTTAATTCTATATAGTCGCCGTTAGTGACCCGACGCCTTTAGCATAATCAAAGTAAGACGAGGTGTAATAGATGACATCAGTGATGGGTTGCAGCCGATTGCCTGATGTGATGATGCGAGCATTTAGGAACCCTTGTCCCTTAGACAGCTCTTGCGACATGCACGAGAAGTTTGCTGTTGATATATTCTTTTCACGTCCCAGATCAGCATAGGCACTGTTAAATAGTGACAGTACAATAGTTTTAAAATTATGATATGAATTTGAAATAAGACAAAGTATTGAAAAAATTCCACGAGCGGGACTCGAACCCGCACCCCATGACATGCCGGGGCAGGTGCACTACCAACTATGCTATCGTGGCTCAGACTAACTCGCCGAAATTAATCAACACTATCTACTTTTACTCTGTAAGCCAAAGGAGCCCTATTCAATGTCGACAACTACGTCATCAACATCCGATCTTAATATTTATACAAATATTGAAAGATCAGTTAAGAATTAGGCAAGCTATATTTATGATTATTTACATATAATTTTAATAACAATATTTGCGTAAAATTATATGTAAATAATCATTGCTATATATATGTAGTTACAAGGTTACAATTTTACTAGAAAGAAAGAAAGAATGTCTCGGTAGCTCAGCGGTCAGGAGGATTGGACCGGTCATCCAAGGGTCGTAGGTTCGATTCCCACTTGAGATTCTTTAGAGCGGTTAATTTTTTTAGTAAAATTTTATCTTGACAGTAAAACATATCTACTGCCCCGCTTACTGCCATATTTAGAGTCATCAATTAGTATACTTCTTACTGAGATAAACAAAGTGCTTTTTAATAATTAATGTCACGTTAGTAAAACATTAATAATAACTTAACATAGATTATACGTTAAGTTATTATTATTATAAGACGAAATAACATAGGTTATTTCGTTACAAATAAAATCCAATAATGGCGACTAAAGAACTTTTTCGGCATGAAAAGTATAAAAACAATGTTAAATTAATAAGTCTACACACGCATTCGCATAGGCAGCAAGAACAATCTGGTGGCTCGCGTGCCCGCTTGTCTTCATTTTACATTTTTTTAAATGGTGAAGATGGTAAAATACATACACAAAAAAAAAAACGACGAGTTGCACTCTGGGAGTGCCGGCAGAAGTGAAAACTTGAATATTAACGTTGTGCATTTTTGATATTTTGGAATTGTTAGGGAATAATTTTGCACGAATTGCTTTAATTATCAGTAAAAAAGTACACTCATTTATGTGGTAGAATACAATATTTATTTATTGGGCTATCGTACACAAACATGACAATTTGTATTACATTAAAAAGTTATATTAAGTTATATTAAAAAATTATATTACGCCGCGCCAGCTGTCTACTCTCCACCCGTCTTACGAATTTTCGATCAGGTCACGTGTCCTGACGGTCACGTGTCCTGACGCGAGTTTAACATTTTTTACCCATTCCAAAAAAAGTGCACAACGCCGCTAAAGAAGTTTTCACTTCTAAAATTGAGGTGAGTATTCTCTGGCGTCTTTTATTAAGACACGTTACAACTTCAGGAAAAAATCAATCGATGCGCATTCAAGAAATTACAATTATTAATTTACTGCACACATAATTAGGTAACCTTCTCTTTTCCCTTACTGACAAGCTGTCAAACGTATCTGTCAAGTTGACTGACAGCAATCCTACCGCTCGTGTCATTTGTCTTCAGTTGACTAATGACGAACAAACGGGTCTTGTCAACAGGGCAGCTTTGACACACATTTTTAATCAGGTGCGATGACAGGATGCTGCTTTGGAACATCCAAAAGTGGAGAATGAATATTAGAATAAAAAATAGAAAAGGCTGTAATAATTAATTTCCTGTTGAAAAGTTGAAAGACGGCGGAATATTTAAAATTATTTTACCAATTTTTTACGAATGTCAAACTTAATTTCATATGGCATTTTCTCTGAATAAAACTGGGAGTTTTGGTATAAAGTTCATATATTTGCTATCATGCATACAATAAAAGTTTTTAAACTAAAGGTATATAAGAAATCGTTAGGTAAGATAAACATATTGCCTAACTGATATAGCTTTCATCTGTGCTTGAACATAACCTTAAAAAATAAACCAAATTCTGTGTTTAAATCGAACATGGTAGGTACTAATCGTAAAGGGGACGAAAATATTTAAGTAGGTAGTACTAATGTTTCAACCAAGTCACAATTGTCATACAAATATAATGATTACCCATTTTTCATTCAAATTGACGATATTGTGAAACTTAAAGCTAACAATAGCATTTAAAATCGTAGTTATTAAAGAAATGATTTATGGTAAGCGATCATAAGCGGCCTGAGCGCCCACGGCGAGCCGTGACCTACTGGCGTGACGTCACCGCTTCGACGCATAGCGCGCACGGGCAATTAATAAATTCGCGCTTCACGCACTTCGCATAAATGTTTCTTGCACTTTAGATTTTATTAAAAATAATAAGTGACTATAGTACACTCGAAGCTTTTACATAAAAATAGTATAGTAGGTACATAAATGTATATTCTTCGCATAATTTTGTCTTATTTTTAATATACATTATTACTGCCTCTTTTTTATTTTATTCCGTAGATCCTAACAAAATGTTTATTTTTTAAATATACTTAACACCCAAAATAATAATAATACTTTTTTTTAAATCGAAAGCTCTAATACTGTTAGAGCTTTCGGTACTTTTCTACAGTTTCTTACATTATATAATTTTTTAATAGGATTAGGTTCAATTTAAAAAAGCCGCGAAACAACATCCATATGACTTATTATCCCTTACTATCGGGTGAGATAAAGGTCGAGCCCATACCATCATCAACATAGAGTAGCGATTGATATTCTTGACGTGGCACAAAAATCCTACTATATCCTTAATTTAACTATAACCGTCTCTGTGGTCTAGTGGTTAAGACCACGGGTATCAGACCCAGAGATCCCTGGTTCGATTCCCACGTTTTGGTTTGGGCTTGTTAGTCCGCCTGGCTAGCTACCACTATCTTATTTAAATGTATCATAACATCAATGTTTGTAGCATTGTTGTGTTCCGGCAGCTAGAGATAAAATAACCAGTATCTCAGTAGTTGAGGATTCCGGCTGAAGTGCGCTTCCACCATTGGCCTTACCATCACTTAACATCAGGTGAGATGAAGACACTGATTACCAGTAAGATATAAAAAATCATATTCCACAAATCATTTACAGTATATGCAGCTAGAATGTGAAATAATCTGCCTGCCAATATTCGTGTGAGTTCATCGGTAGAATCTTCAAAGCATAAACTAAAACAGCTCGACCTGTTCAACTAATCGTAAATCAGTCAAATAATATAACATTATACGTTTACATTAATAATATGTATTATGTTTATGTAGGTATGTATGTCTCTGTATAATATTATTTATTTATTTTGATAGGTTTCCATTTTCTATTGTATAAATAATTGTTATTAGAATTGTTCGATTAATTATTCACAGACTTGTTTTCACCACAGCTTAGAGACCACAGGAAGAGTTTACTAGAGACTTTTTAATTAAATAATTTAAATATTTCTTTAGTAACATGTATTTAATGTTCGAGCAGTCGTTAACAGCCGCCAAACCGCACTAGGCCCGCATAGTGGTTATCCCATGGCCCGTTCTCCCTATCCATCTATAGGGAAAGCTCGTGCCCCAGCAGTGGGGACGTTAAATGAGCTGATGATGATGATGACGATGATGATGATGATGATGATGATGATGATGATGATGATGATTTAGTGTTAAGTATAATCTTTGTTACAAAATCGATAGAAAGTCATTACAGCGATAATGATTCATTAAACCAACATTGTTGAAAGGATGTCATGTGGTTTTATGGCATAATTGGTATAATAAAGTATGACATAAGTCGCATTAAATTATAACAACGTTGTCATACAACTATGTATGGCATTTTGATGTCATCGTGTTAAGCTTTATTTATTCATAATAAAGATTTTTTTTAATCTACATTTGTGTGATTTTGCAATAGTTATATATACGTACGTGAAATGTCAAGGTTCTGTTATAAAAATAAGTGTTTGAATCGAACGTCATCGAATTACCGGCTTTGCTTTTCATTTTTTATTTTATTCCATTTTAGTCTGTTTTTGTGAGAATCCCGTGAATCGATTGTAAAGCAAGAATGGGATTTCGTTGGTCAAAAGTATACCAAACCTATTTATTTATTTATTTAATTAATCAGATGTTCTAGGCCAATTACATTAGAAACAATTACAATTATTATAATTCCTATTTAAATTCATTAGCTCTGGAATTTATACCTACACTACTGCATGCATCACTTTCTAAAACTTAGATAAAATGGTGGTAGCTTTTCAGACGGACTTTAAAAAACCTTACCACCAACCTTACCTGCTACAATAACAATGTAGGTACCTCCTGCTGGTAATCGAACCTGAGACCTCTGATTCTAAAACAACTAACCACTACACCACTAAGACCAAAAGGTTACACTATTACTGAAGTGAAAACTGAAACAGAAACAAACATTTATTGACCACAAGCACCAATTATTATATAACACAGAAGATACACATGAGAGAAAATACACACCGTAATGTACTGCGTCTGAAAATAGTTGTATTTATTATCTACTACAACGTCTTTTTTTTTAACGCCTGTTCTACTCTGGTGCAACACAACAATGCTACAAATATTAATGTTACGGCAACATATTTAAATAAGATGGTGGTAGATAGCCAGGCGGACAAACAAGCCCTACCACCAACCAAACCGAGTACACGAACATGAAACCGCGCTGGGAATCGAACCCGGGACCTCTGGGTCTAAACCGGTGGTCTTAACCACTAGACTACAGAGGCGGTAACGTAATAATAATTACTACAACATAGTATATATCACACACATGTTAATATGTAAGTCAAACGTTATTTTAGTATGTGATTTCATAAAAACGTCACGAGCTCATGATTCCTATGTTAACTTATATTTTTAGTCATATGTGATGATTCAGAGAGTGTTGAAAAATTCCCACAAGCGAGATTTGAATCTAACCAATAATTCTATCGTTGCTATATCCGACCCATGCAAATTATATTAACACTACACACATTGTAAACCGAAGTTAATTCGTTATTCAAAGTCAACAACTTCGTCGATCTTAACATTTTTATAAATATCAAGGATTACTTTAGAATGGGCAAGCCTATAAATATGTAACCACATAAATTTTACACAAGTTGAATTGCAATTAATTTATAACACAGAAAAAATGTTGATAAAGTAACTAAGTAATTAAAAATCATTGTACTTCAAGGTCGCATTATTAGAAAATACAATAGTATCTTTATAGTAGATTGCGAAGTATTACTTCGAAAACGGTTGAAAACCTATTAAACTTACCCTGGCATAGTAAAGTCATTAGATGAACCATTATTCATTCGAAAAGTTCAAAACAATTTCAAATTATTTATTTATTTTAAACTTTCGCAACTAAAAATTGTCATAAAATCCAAATCCTGGACACTGATATACTTACTTAAAAGATTCACATAATTTGTGACCATTATGTCTTTTTTCATCATTCATCATTTCAACCCGTGAAGTTTTTACCCAGAAGGGGGTGGCCCCTTCTGGGTATCATGCCAACCTAGCCGTTCCGTGCGAGCTTTATCCATTGCCCTCAAGCCATCCCGGTGATATCGTCTGAACATTTGGCAGGTGATCTGGTGGTGGTAGTTAAATACTTCAAATATATAAGTGGAGTACGATTTGGTATAAGGGCAATGCATGCCGTATCCAGGAGTGTTGTCTTCTGTATCTGACCCTTGATCCAGCCATCCAGCGAAAGCCTCTTGAGATGTTGGTCGAGACTCTATTATTATTGTTATCGTCAAACACCGCGCGTGTGAATTTAACAATAAGTATGTAATAATATTCCTCAATTTACAAGAATGATAAGTTTCCTTAAGAAAAATAATTAACATAGAAAATTATATTACAGTGGAACTCTGAATTTTGAAACTTTACAATCACACTTAGTTCACTTAATAACAGCTATCGAGACCAGTGACTAGCCACCTATCACCAGCCCAATTATGAAAGAAACTGCAAGCAGCGCATGCATTATTGATGCGGTGGCGTATCAGCCGATTAATCTAAACCGCTGTTATTGCATAATTGGCGGCGCGAGAGGCGTGTAGCTCACCGGCTGTCGTGACGCGTGCGCACGTGCCTCGCATAGTCCGAGCACATGAGTAATGTGGTCCGAGGACGTATTCGAAACGAGCTGGGTGATAAAAAAGGAGGGCGCTTTACTGGGTGCAGTGCTTGGAAACAGCACGTAGGTTCAAGGACTTTTTTTATACCTTATGTTTAATGTTTCCATTATTTTTATTTAAAAAAATTATATCAATCTTGCCAATGTCACTTACATTGAAGTCATAAATGGGATGCTGAAAGACAACAATAAGAAATTGTAATAATCACGTTAATAATTACTCTTAATTAAGATTAAGATTTCTCTTGATGGATGGCGGTCTACTACTGTGCGTTTTTCACGAAATTTCTTGCCTCGAACTACAGTGTTGTAAAACCAGCCCTTGGCGGCGGTATTTCCGGACCATTACGACCTTGGGATCTTCAAGAAACGAGCCTATTCCTTCCTTAAAGGCCGGCAACGCGTCTGCGATTCCTCTGGTTTTGCGGGCGTCTATGGGTGGCGGTGATTACTCTCCATCAGATCAGACCCGCCTGCTCGTTTGCCTCCTTCTTTTATAAAAAACATTAATGAATAGGTCTAGTACACTACATACGTAAAACCTTTTCGAATAGGTATATTAACTAATTTTATACTTAGTGCGTATGAGTGGCCGGCGCGACCGGTGGCGTCGGCGCCGGCGCCTCTCAGTAATTCAGATTGTTACAAATGGCACGCGTTACCGTCAGCAACTGCGGCCGCCGCCCCTGCTCTACGTACTACCAGCAACGAATCTTTGAACACTTCAAGACTTTGTCAAAGCAACAAATTAATGTAAAAGCGTCTGTCGACTTCTAGTAAAGTTTTTTTTGCCGAATGTCTCGATCCGATGTATTAAAATATTTTAACTTATTTTATTAATTTGCAAATAAATGACATCAGGGCCCGGTCTAACACCATCGACATAATACATTCTACTTTTAAAATGAATTAAGTAGGATATTTAAAGAAATCAAATACATATTAGAAAACTTTCTAAACCGTTAAGCGTCGTAAAGAGTTTAATACCTTGTTTTATAAATAAACAGGATCATAACAAACAGTTAGATTTGAACCGAACCATAAAACGGGCGAGAATTAGCATAACCTGTTTGAATTCAAGTATTCCAAGATCAAGGGCGGTTGCCGACCTCACAATCAATCAAAGCACTGCGAGGCATATAATTGCACACGTATCGATTCATCTAGCGACACCTCTCCGGGGTAATGTCCGTAATACACGCCACTAAGAGCCCTTTCACACTAGCGTTTCTCTAGCGAAGACGTTTAGTAAACGTATGCGTAGCGCAGACGCCGCGCGCTGCCGCTGGCGTGACGTGCCGGCCGTGACAGCGCAGCGCAACGCACGCACACGTCGCGTAAACGCTTATACGTTTCACCTACCTTTGCAGTGTAGTAGAGTCCGGTGACGCTGTAAAGGACGCATGAGGCCAACAGCAAACTCTCTCCAAAAAAAATCGCAGCACAGGTACAGACGGTTGCACATTATTTGCGAATGATTTTTCGAAATTGATTAATTTCTTAAATAAATGTTCAACCATATAACATAGATTTAAAGGTCATAGTCTTTTGAGGTACTTTGACAGTTTGAGGTAGTCTGATATGCAGCCGCGTGTACAATCGTGAACGCATCCTCGATCAATAATACTACTGCGCGTCACAAAAAGCGTTGCATTAAAACCGTTTATCGAACGCCTGCGCTGTAGAAACGTCAGTGTGAAAGAACCGTAAGAAAATCTCCTCATTGGAATGCAAATAATAAATTTATCAAGCGTGCATGTAATTTGCTGTTTTTGTTCTATTACTACATTGAAAAGTGAATTGTTTTCTTGTGTTAACGCGAACGCTACTCATTAAAATGAAACACTTTTTATGAATTTTCACATATATTATCCTGACATTTCGAATCCTTTAAAGGGAGAATGAGGTGTTGGTATATTACATACTGGAAAATATGATAAGGACTGCCCAAAAGGTATAGAGTAGGCTAGGCAATCATATACCTACACTGTAGACTTTTGTATTGTGTTGCTCTATAAATATGCAAAATAATAAAGTATAAGTCTGTTTGTGGTTATATAACCTACGCTCTATATAATCTACACAATAAAATAAGTTTTTTAATATATTTAAAGCTATCGATTCGCAGGCTTAATTCCTTTGAGTGCTACGAAGGATTTTTTAGTCAATGTATTATTATTATAATCTTTGTCTGTAAGGCTTTCTTTTAAATTCTGTTTTGTTTTAACTTGTATGCCAAAGGCTACACGTAAGAACTGATGCGCATACCTGATACAGGAATGTTTTTACTCAAAAGGATGGGAATGTCATCACAATTTATAAAAAAAATAAAAATACATCTCAATAATAAAATTTAATACAATTTATGTCAATAATTAATTTAAAATACCATTAACAATATAAATCTGAATATAAAATCTAAATAAACAATTATATATTTATTTAAATCAGCATCAATTCATGCAAGTAAAATAACTGAACGGTCAAAATTCATTTGCAATTGTTCTAATGTGTCCATCACGGTAGAATCTTATGAATTCATCAGTGTCGTAAAAGCAATTTTATTTTCAACTAGGATTCTAAAAATTATCCGCTTATACTTTGCAAATAGAAGATTTTGAATCGGCTCCGGTAGTAAATTTGACACTGACCAACATAATTTGACAAAAAGGTCTATGACTCAGTGGTCTCAGTCTCCGTTATTCTGCCATAACCAATAAAAATAAAATAATCGGTGAGCATATTACTTAATTATAAAAATATATTACTTAATTATAGTCTTGTAAACAAATGGCTTTAAATATATTGTTCTTTTCATTAAATGAAGGTGTAGGTAACTTTTCGATCAATAATAGGTTTAACTATGAATCACTTACAGTAAGGCGTTCACGGAAGATCTGTGTTAGGTTATCCTTTAATTTTGGAGGTAAGGTCATCATGTATGGTGTCAATTTGTAATTGTGTCACTAATAAATGTTAAGTATTCTATTCTATTCTACATATACTTTGATCATGATGGCTGATTTCGAAATGAAACTATTTTACGGCTCTAATCGCGTTTTTCGCTTCCCTATTTTACACCCGCGTTTATTAGTTGGTATACTCTCATTTAAATTTAATAAGGTGCGTTCCGTTTCACGTAGTAAGAGCTTACCGTATTCTTTGGTCTGGCAGTATGGTGGATGGGGCTGGAATTTAAGAGTATGCATGATAGGATCCCAGGCCCGCACAAACCGTAGGTGATAACATCTAAATGAGGGTATACAAGCTACCAACTAATTATGAGACGACCAACACCTCAGCCTTCCTGTGACCACGGACCCTTCAAAGGGTTCGAAACGTCAGGATAACCTTTAAATCAAATTAATGTGTAAAATAAACGCGAGTAGATCCTTAAAAGTAGTTTCATTTCAATGTGTAGTGTTCGTGTAAACTTTTAGAAAACGTTATGGCTGTCTTCGTTTGAGACATTTTCATTTATAGTTGATAGTTGTCCTAACTTATAAGATGGGTGGAGATGGAGGTGGGATGGAGGAGCTCGATGGCGCAGTGAGGAGCTCGATGGCGCAGTGGTTAACGCGCCCGGTCTGCGAGTGCTGAGGTTAAGCAACTTTCGCAAAGGCCGGTCATCGGATGGGTGACCAAAAATTTATCATCTTGAGCTCCTCCGTGCTTTGGAAGGCACGTAAAGCCGTTGGTCCCGGCTGCATTAGCAGTCGTTAACAACCACCAATCCGCACTGGGCCCGCGTGGTGGTTTATGGCCCGTTCTCCCTATCCATCCATAGGGAAGGCTCGTGCCCCAGCAGTGGGGACATAAAATGAGCTGATGATCATGATCATAAGATGGGTTACGTTACACTCATGTAGGAACTGTGGAATAGGTTTGTTTAACTGTTTATTTAACTGCTTTATAGTTATACAATATGTTCATTCCGTTCGCTTGTTATGTGGTATGCCAGCCTGGTATAAATTCATCGTCAAGAGCCATCGAGCGGCATTAGCTCTTATCTCCCTGGCCTAATTCATGTTACATTGTCATCTACTGGCTAAAACATTGAAGCAGGGCATATCAGTCACGTCTTAACTGATTTATTTATGTATTTTACGCATGTTATCAGGTAACTGTTGTGTATCATACATAATGCGCGAACTGTTTGCTGAATGACTAAGTACACGAACTACGCAGAATTAGTTTTAGCAATTTGAAGGCTGGTTGCTGACGGGGATGCTTAGCTCATTTTTTAAATTACTTATTCATTTTTGTAACCTTCATTATTATGCTTCTACGCGCAGTCAGCGAAAATATTAATTGTACTTATATGCTTTTTTGATGATTTTAATTTATTAAATTTAATTGTTCAATTGATAAATGTTCATTTTAATTTGTTATTGATAAATGTTTATTTTAATTTATTATTGATAAATGTTTATTTTAATTTATTATTGATTTTAGTATGAAAATTATATAATTTAAATTAAAATTTTTTAGACTAAGAATTATTTTAATTTTAATGTAATCTGTACACTAAGTATGTTGTATATTATACTGTAAATAAATGAATAAAATGTGGCAACAATACAACAAGAAGGCAATAAGACTCCGACATATCTTTTCGCTACAACATTGGTCTCAATTTGTCTATCAACAAAACTTTTAGTCACCTCTTCAGCTCCAAGATCCATATACAACATCAGGATTGCCGTTGGTCTTACAAATGACCGTCATCATATTAAAATTCTGTGAGACGCTGGCATAAGACAGCTAATAGAACTGATATGCGACTTGAAATGACAATGAGCTCTAGATTACGGGAATATGTCACCATGATTCATTTCTGAGAAACAGTGGCGCTACTGTTTTTGGTGACTCTGATTCGTCACTCTTAGTTGCTCATGAGCTGAATTACAATAGGCTAGAATCAGGATGTAAAATCTGTCATGGAAAGTGTGAGAAACATTGCGAATAAACTAAGTACTACTAATGTCACCAAGATTCACTTTTGAGAAACAGTTGTGATACTGTTTTTGGTGACTCTGATTCGTCACTCTTTTGCTCATGAGCTGAATTACAATAGGCTACGATTAAGATGTAGAAGTCGGGCATAGAAAGTGTAAGGAAGATTGCGAGATTGTTTGGTTACAAAACAAAGGAGTTACGAAACACTTTATGATCTACTCGTGTTTATTTAATGCAAAGGGTAAGGTACACTAGCGCCGCTAATGGATTTAATTTGATAACTGCTAAACAGGATTTTTTTCCAACATTGCGGACCTTCCGACAAACATCTATTATTTAATAATTGTGCACTACTTTTAGGTTTGTTTTTGTATTTATTCGCTAACACCAAAAGTGGCCATTGTTTGTGAATAAATTATGCGATAGCCCGTTTTGTGAATAAACCACGCAACAAAAAGTAGTGCAGAATTATTAAATAAATACTATGGATGCTTTCCTGTTATCGGACGGTACGCAATGTTTAAAAAAAGATCCGGTCCGTTAGTAATTGTCAAATTATCAATTGGTGGCGCTAGTGTGCCTTACCCTTCGCTTTAACATAATTTAGCAATATATGTGAAAATAAAGGGATCTTTTTTCTAAAATACCTCTTCATATAAAATACGTCTCTATGCTATTAGAAACTTTCCATAGGTGGTTTAACAAAGGTTTTATTTTTGTAATCTAATAAGTCTAATAAGTCTGGTGACTTATTAGATAAGTCACTCTGAACTAGTGTAATTAGATTTGGATTATTGTTTAGGATTAGGTTTGGGACACCGTTAGTGAGTGTCATTTACAAATTAAAACTCTTTAAAGCTTTTCAATTACTCGATAGGATATTGTCAGTGTTCCATTATTCTATGTAAGTTATAAAAATACGCGTAAATATACCTTTTTATTTTGTATATTTATAGTTTATGTTTATTTTTAGTTTTTATACTTACCAAAATTGGAATCAATTAGCTAAAGACCGCAATGGGTGGAAGAAATAGATGGAGGCCTTTGCCCAGCAGTGGGACAGTAAGGGCTTATAGTAATAGTTTATGTAAACACAAACAATATATAGAGACAAGAAAGGAAAGATAAACTAGTATGAGGGCGCTGTTTATTTCAGAATGGATTTTTTCCAGCAGACCCGCAAAAGGAAAGTACTCAAAGAAAGGTAGAAAAGAGAATTGAGCACTTCATCATGCACTGTGAAATAAAAATAAACATACATATAAGTGCAAATATTCTTTCTCACATATATTGGGTCCTTACCTATGGAATTGGCGTTTTTTTCTCACTCATTACTAGGTGTATTACTTCTAAAACTCAATACCGGTTGTTAATATTATCATACACATTTAATTAAGACTATATTAGTTAGGCTTCAGTAATAACAATGATTTTTGATTTTTTTTTGTTTCATTGTAGCTTTGAACAAGTATATATATGTGCATATTGTGGCATACTGGTATCATATACTTACCTATTTTCTTCATTAAATTAAATTTATAGTGAATTGCAATGATAAAACATGAAATAAAATGAAATGCTAATAGTATAACAATGAGAAAATACTTTTATATTTACTTAAAACTTTACTTAAAATTATAAATCATTGAACTTCGACAGAACTATTTTCTCATCTGTGGGTGTACCAAAACATTCATTCTCTTCATCGTAACCAACCAATGCAGCTGGTATCTTCAGAGTTTCGAGGATTTCTGTAAAGTCCATATTACCTACCGTACATATTACCTATCCATAGTACCTACCGTACTTGTTTTTTTCTTTTTAGGGTCTGCTATATTTAGCTAGTGAAACAAATACACTGCCCTACAATTTTTATAGTATTAACCTAAGTAGATGCTAAGAAAATTGAAAAAAACGTTAGTATGAAAAATATAATCTTATACAAAATCTTTGTACAAAACACCAATTTTATAGGTAAGGACCTAATAGTTAGTAAGCAATTAAGTAGTAATTAAGTAAGTAAGTAGGTCCACTGGTGGGCAAAAGCCTCCACTATCAAAATTAAGTCTTCGCTACAATCTACAGGTGTCTAATCACCACGCTTGCCAAACACGGGTTGGTGATCGATTACAAACTCGGGCTCCTAAAAATCCCAAACACACTTTGCCTGAACCGAAGCATGTAAGTGTGGTTTATTCCTGTCAGATGACCCGTTTGATTCCCGTCGAGTTTAGAAGCACCGACGATGCACAATATTAATAAGCCATCAGCTCCATTTCCTGTGGTATATGAAGTGTTTTATAAATAATTACTATTGGCCCAGTTCTACCGTCCGTCTGTATGTGCTTCTGGGTGCCTAGTGTGAGTTTGTTTACTATCCGTATTTATTCGATTACGTTTACGAAAACGAAAATTAGTATGGCATTGCAGCAGCGCCACCTGGCGACATACGAGATGAGTTAAATTTTTGCCATACAAATTCTCGTTTTCGTTAACGTAAGTGAATGGCGAATGAAACTCGCACTAGGCACTCTGGTGCGTACTGCTGGAATAGTGCGAGTTTGATTCACCATTCGTAGGTACATTAGCGAAAATATTTTTTTTAAATTGTACGTATTGCAAAAATTTAATATACCTCGTTATTATACCAGAAGCTTTAATGCCAAACAAAGTCACTTCTATGCCATACTTATTCTGGTTTTCGTGATTGAAGGAATTCGAATGGAAAATGCTTTTGAGTTGAATATTTGTGACATTTATTAGTAATATTAATATGGTAAAGACTGCCATAAAAAATTGTTTCCGAGTAGTCATCTACCGTGTTAAATATATAAAAATAAAAACGACAGCATTTGCCTTTAAAATTTTAAAGGCACTCGATATTTTCAATATGGTCACCCTTCCGATTACCCAGCATTACGAAACATTTTTTACTTGCACAATCAAAAACCGATAGCGTAGCCACTGCGTCTTCGATATATATATATATCCAGTACAAATTATGTATTTCATTGGGAACTGAAAAACTATTTCTTTTTCAATGTTTATTTATATTCTTAGCGTTTATGTTTAGGTAATCCTTGACATTATGCTATAAAAACAGATACTTGACACCATGACACCTTACTTAAAATAAAATTTAGTCGTCTTATTAAATTATTAGCATAATTTTTATGAAAAGCATAATATAGCAAATAAATAAACTTTATAATAAATTTATGCAAAACTGACATATTTAATGTTCAGACTTTCACGATAAATATAATATAGTAAGTTGTATTAATTTTATGGCTTAAAACAATAATGTCATAATTTTGCAACAATACAAATATAACAATAAATTTTAAATTATTAATATAATCAAAATTATGTTTCTCTGACTCATAATCCCGTGAAGTAACTTGAATGTCTTAATTATATTGGTTAAGCATCAAGCAAGTGCGTGTTTTTGTTGCATTCAAACTATTCTCCATTAATGAGTAATAATGTACGAGGAAAAAGATAAATTATCGTAAATTTGACTAAACGATATTGCAAAAAAAATTTAGTTTCTTTTTAAATTATGGCTGTTCTAAAAATACGATTTTTGAGTGAAACACCTCTTTTTCGTAGGCAGCGATATCTTATAGCCCAGAAAACATACAGTAGCGATCAATCGTAGATAATCACTATCGCTATCGATAACAAGCTCAGAGAACAAGAACTCATTGTCTCTATGAAAGATAAGATCAAACGGCTTAAGACAATAAAATCACTTCCTTACTAGGAGGCTATCACAAATTTATTTGTTTTATTTATTTATTTACTTGATTAGCACGGTTACATACACCAATTCAAGAAACCATCGGTCCCGGCTGCATTAGCAGTCGTTAACAACCACCAACCCGCACTGGGCTCGCGTGGTAGTTTATGGCCCGTTCTCCCTATCCATCCATAGGGAAGGCCCGTGCCCCAGCAGTAAGGACATAAAAAATGAGCTGATGATGATGATGTTTATATTTATACCACATCGGAGTAGCGGTTGGCTTTAAACTCATACTGAGCTAGCGAAGGATTCAAAGATTGAATCACGAGCGTAGCGAGTGATTCTAAAGTTGAATCCTGAGTGTGGCGAGGGATTTAAAGGCACGAGATACAAAAAACTTTGCTCTCGTGTAATACACATAACTTTTCACTTCAGCAGCGAGAACACTTTAGGAGATAATAGTTATTTGTTATACAAGAGTGCAAAGTTGTTTTTTAACCGCGTGCTCAATTTTGATGACCGAGCAAGCGAAGGATTCTAAAATTGAATCACGAGCGCAGCGAGTGATTCAAAAATTAGAATCCTGAGCGTTAGCGAGGAAATCAAAAGAGCACCAGGTGAAAAATCTTTGCACTCGAGTGCAACACGTAACTTTTCATCCCACCTCAGCGAGGAAATGACTAAATGCAAAAAAAACATTTACAATCACAAGATACTTTTATTTCAGTTTAGGTATTAACTACTACATTATGAAAGGTAAGTATTGTAATAATCTTTAAATTATAACAAACAATACTTATGTAGGTATAATTAAGAAAAATTGAAAGTAACGTTGCTACAGTTACTAAGTGTTATATTTTTGTTAGGTACTGTAATGTTGGTGTTAGTAACTTGTGTACTGTAACACCCCGCTGGGTTGTTACTTAAGGAACGGGGGGTTGTATCGAATAATAATGCTTTATAGCTTTAAATATTTATATTACTTTCAACATGAAATAATAACAATCAATTCGTCGTCGCGACCCGTCACCGAGTCCGCGATGTTCTTCTTTTTTCTCTTCTACTATATTTTAATGCAGGCCACGGTGGCTGCCAGTAAGTATGCCCGAGCAAGGAGTCTCGGTTGCTACAGTACTGATAAATTGGGCACCATGGAGATAGAAGCAAATAGGTTTAATGATGTTTTGAATTCACAAACTTAGTGCACATGATGTTCTAAATTCAATTTACTTTATCCTCTAGGGGATAAAAACGGCTTTTGCACTCAGATATCGAAGAGCAAAAATACACTTTCCGAGATGGGGGGATGAAAAATATATTACGTAACATTATTGAAAGTTTTATTTGCAGTTGTTTTTAATAAGTTTAACATTCAATAAATTACATTAAAAGACATAATTATCTTTTTGCAAAATTTCTTTAGTTAGTAAGAGATTCCGAACGTGTTTGTCTTTGAGGTCGAATTCAAAATTGGAACTTCGAAAGGGCTGGTCTTTGTCTCTCTCTCTCTTTCTAATGGCGGGAAAGAGATAGAGTGTGAATGTTTCGAATTGTATGATTAACCCAAGGCTGAATAAGATATTCGCGGCTTTCTGAAAAAAAATATTAAAAAGTTACTTTGTCTCACTCAGTGAGCAAAATCGCATTTTGCTCACTGATTTCAGGCAGCAAAACCTACATGTTTGAGGTACTGAAGTGAAAATGTTATTTAACACTTATTTATTTCTTCTCCTTCTTCAAAATACTTTTCCAAAATAATGTTATTCAGTTGATCGCTCTGGTGCTTTTTATTTATAAATAGTTAATGAGTTTTACATAGTTGTATATATATAATACCGTATGAAAATTCATTATTTTTTATTGTCCCTCTTTTTCTACCAAAGTTTTATAAGATATTTATGATTGAAATTTTTCTGACCAGAGCGATCAATATTGAAGCCAGAGCCATCAAATATAATAGGAAAATAATAATTATACTTAAAAAGTAATATTACTATTTATATATACCTAAAAATGCACTACTACTTAATATAATATTTAACTTAATAGCAAGATCACCGTACAATTAGAATTAGCTAGATATCTATAGCTCAGATTGTACCTACTGTGTGTCATACGGCTTACTTTGTCATCTTCGAAAAAACTTGAACTATTTGTTTTGTTCCAACTTCAGTTTGTTTTACAGTAATTGTTTCACTTATAGCTTTAGTATGTTGTAACTATTTACACATGAAAATTGGGGTTATAAAGGAAAAACTGTAGATTTAAATTATCATTCAAATTTGAACTCGTTGCACCCTATTTTTCATTATAATACGAGTTACATTGCATGTAACGATCGAGACTGTACATACTGATCGTATACTTTCCAACAATGAACATCGATACGGAGCGAGTAATAATAAAGTGTGGGTTATGTAGGCACTTTGGGATTTATTAAATATCTTACCTTTCCTATGTCGCTCCTACGTAGACCCAGTGTCTCGGGTTCGATTCCCAGTTTGTACAAGTTATTTATTGGTTTGGCTGTTAGCTTGCTTGACTTTTTTAAGTCTGCCTGGCTGGTAGGTCTGGCGTCTTATCTAAATATGTTGCCATAACAAAAATGTTACAGTTAGTAGCATTTTGTGTTCGGACATTTATTTCGTTTGGAGAAGTAGCCGGGTGGCGTATACTTCATGATTATTTTGACAATACTTAGGAACTTGGAATAATACTTATACGAATCATTAACTATGACGTTTTAGACAAGTCAAAGTTTGAATCAAGCCCGATAAGTGAAAACTTTCGTTATCCGATCGAACAGTAACAGTCTTTAGAGATTCGTTTCTTTGGTTTATGAATTAGGCGTCACATGCTGACGAAGTGACGAGTGTTAAATGTAATCAATCACTTTATACTAAACCGAGACTTAATGATGTATTACGGCTCAGTGGACACGTAGCCAAGGGCTAATCGTGCAACCACGCGCAAAAGTTAAAATATTTTAGATAAAATTGTTTAGTACACTATAATAATAATATTAATTAGTGTATTTCCAATAATAATATGGTGTACATTTGTACATTAGGGTGTCATAACATTTTATAAAGAGCGGCATATTCTGCCATCGTCGTCGGCGTGGAAATATTGTGCAACTTACACTAAAATCACAATGTGCTTAAAATATAAATTAATTGTAAAATGTTTTTGTTTATAAAATTTTTAACGCAAATTTTGTTGCGAACAAATTACAAAAACACAAATGTTGAAAAAATTTCCACGAGCAGGATTTTAACCTGCATCCTACTGACATACCGGGTCAGGTGCTCTCCCAATAATTGAGCTATCGTGGTTCTAACCAGCCCGCCGAAATTATTCAACACTATTTACTTTTACTTTGAAAGCCAAAGGCGCCCATTCAATGTCAACAACTACCGTCATTAACATCCGATCATAATATTTTTACAAATATTAAAGATCAGTTAGGAAATAGGCAAGCTATTTATAAAATGGTTTTGTTCCTTTTTTTATAAATTAATTGGTTATACAATGCCTCAAAATATTATTAAATTTACATAATATCAAATAAATAAAATAATAGTATTAAAATTTAATGCAATGTCGACATAATTGAATTGAGATGCAATAAATTACATTTTATATTCTCAATTTTTTTTAGCAAAATAACATTAATTCAGTAAAATATTAATAGATATAATTTTATATATTTTTATATAGGTATACATACATTTATATTAATAGTTTACAAATAATGTATTATTAGTAAAAAGAATATGTATGCTTGCCTTGTACTATGTACTAGGCTTACATACGTGTATAACGACTTGCGAAACTGGAGTAACTTTGGTTTGGTCACTCCCTGAGTAATTAAAAAAATATAGTTAATTATAATTTTGCTGAATCAAAGTAGTAAATTAGTTGCAGTTTTAATTATAAGAAGAGTTAAATAATAGTAATGATATTAAGAAACAATCTAGCTTCAGCCAAGCGATGAAACACAATGACATATTTACAGTACTATTTTGGTTTAAATCTAGCAGAGAAGACCATCAAAAATAATAGAGATCATAAAAAGTGACTACAGGAAAAAAATTGTTATACTAAAATGAAATGAAAGATAATCGTGAATAGATTTATTTGTATAATGTGTTAAATTTAAAAATATTACATTTTAGTGTAGTTTAGACATCAGAAAACATAAGAGTTTTTTAAAATTACGAGATACTTAGCTATGAATCGAGCGTTTACAAGATCGCGCCGTCTGTCGTTCGGTTGAATGGCGCGTGATGATCCAGACGATTAAGGTGTCCATTCATCTTCTCTATGTTTACTTGTCATAATATTACACACTATGCTAATAGAGTCCGTTAGTATTGCAAAAAGCTTTACGTATAAGGCTGCTCCTTTCAATCAGAATAAGACGAACGTGAAATCTGCAAAGTCAATGAAATGTATTAAAATTTTTTGGTTATATGTATATGTAGTATAATTTATTTGCTCCAGATTTTTTTAATGTTTGTAACTGTTTTATTTTTTTAGATAAGAAAAACTCGCTTGTGAAAAACAAAAATAAGTATGTACCTAATTCAGTATGTCTATAATTTCATATACATATACTCATATTTCACAGTGCATATGTCTATGGGTAGATGAGATTGCTAACAGAATATCACAAACCCGCTGCCATGCGTGTAAACCGCAGCAGTATTTTTGATTGCTGTTTTTACTTCAGGTATATTGTTGTAGCATAAACGGTTACCGTAATGTTTCAGCAACTTTCGAATAAAAGGTTATCAGACAATCTGCAGACGTGCTGTGACGTAATCCGTGTTGACGATATTTCGGTTTCATTCATTTTTGTAATCTGCTCAGCACGAATGCATATTATATGTCTTCTAAGAAACGAGTACTATCTTTATGTGCTATCGAAAGTCTTAAAGACATTTGCTTTCTGTAGTTAGTTACGAATTCTATAGAATTGAAAGCCAGGTGGTCTGCGCAGTGAAAATACGGGTTATTCAAAAAGTGCACACTTTAACTACAGTCATGTAAATACAGTCTCCCCCGTGACCTTGGACCGTGCAAAGGGCTCGAACCTCAGGATACACATTAATTAAAACTAATGTATAAAATAAACGCGAGTAGATCCGTAAAAGTTGTTTCATTTTAGTCATGTAAATCGTTTTTACAGCAAAAGGACACACAGCTCCTTTCTTGAGGAGGATCACTTCCAATATTAGGAATATGATGATCTGATGAAAAAATATTTTTATATGAGTTCCATAATATGAAACGCCAAGATTGAAAAAGGAAATTCCTGTTAGTTTGTTTAATGCCTGAGAAAGCTTTGTCAGCCAGGTTCATTAGTTCATATGTTCTTCAGGACACAAACAAAAAATAATTTTCCCCACATTTACTCCCAATTATTCAATAAACATTATTTTAACAGCTCGAACTGCGATCACGATATACTTTTATCGCTGTAAGTGTATATTGAAACGCTCGAACATATTTTATAACCCTGTTACTTTCCAAAGACATTCGTTGCTTCACATTTGCCCTTTAGAACTGGTATAATCCTTCTTGAAAGGTTTTAACCCAAATAAAATCATTTTCACTGTGCTATATTTACAACGTGTTAATTGAAGCAGGGCTGTCTACACATGGGCAGCACAAAATGTAGGTGAAACACAAGAACTAGTTCGATCACATTTCTGAATAAAGATACATTAAAAAAATAAACTAAATTTCTTGTGTTTAATGAGATAATCATAATTATAGTTTTAAAAATGCGTTGCATTACTAGGTATTTCATATTGTATAAAAAATTAGAACTTCAATAGTTTTATCTACAAACAAAGGTAACCTGACTTTATTATTGAACTATAAAAGCCTTGCTCTATATTAAGAGAGCAGAGGAGGACCCACTCGCTACAATATAACTTTTTAAACTGTCATGGTTACTAACATTAGAATAATTATAATTAACGGAAAAATTACCATGATTTTTGCAGTTTTAAAACCATCAGCTAATTACGACAGACTGTCACCACATAATTGGTCAGAGAAGCGATTGAAATTTTAAAGAAGTAGCAACCTTTAGGCATGTGCAGAAACACCAAGGATCACATTACGAAACGCACCGCGACACATTGAACAATCTGATAATGATACAGTTACTTTCTTTGTGAGAGAGTAGCGTTTTTATGTCTCTTTAATATTAAAGGTCTGCACAAAAGGAACACCCAAGTATACCAATAATATCGTTATTCCGTTTTAACATAATCCATCACTAGTATCTCAAAAGTGACAGCCGTCTAGTGTAGTTATGGTGACGCTACTTATTACCTCATTGGCTATGGATACTCATCATCATCATCATCATCATCATCATCATCATCATCAGATTACAATAGTCCACTGCTAAACATAGGCCTCTCCAAGTGCACACCACTGAGCACGATACTCTCATCCAGCTCTTGCCCCCAATGGCTCTTACCAGTCAGTACTCGATTCCCGGTAATTATTTGTACCTACTTCTGAATTTTATATAGAGAATAAAGTTTCTTAGAACCTAAGACTCGTCTATACATATTTATGTAAAGGTTGTCACGTATTTTTATAGCTAGAACTAGAACTACAAGTTGAATTATCATACCTATAATTTAGCTTTAATCGTGTAGGTACACATAAATTGTTGAATACTTTTTTGGTGCAGATATATGACGATGATATATGGTCTGGAAGTTATGTCCCCAATGTCTCAAGTCTTCTAATTCAATAACGACTTAATAGTGTGTAGCCTAAATTTGACATTAAGACTAGGAGAGAAAAACACGAGAAAAGTGTCAAAATCGGGCCACCGTATCAAGACCGTAGACAATTTTAATTATTAAAATAGAGGCCTAGGCATTACGTAACGGCTACGTGACGTGCCGCCAAGTGACAATAGAGCTTACGCAGATTAATCCTTGTAAGCTTAATTGTCAGAAAAATTACATGCACGAGTGCGCAACAAAGTATTATCACTCTTTTAACAGGGTTACAACTCTGTGCACTAAGTTTAACTGTCTCTAACAAAAAATACTGTGTATCAAAAAAACGAGTGAGCCTTACAGTAATCGCATATGATGTGTATGTAACATTTGACATCTCACCTTAGCAATTTTAACATTATATTCTGAAAAAAATGGGTCAGGTATTACATAATTTTATAACTATAATATAAATGCAGTAAATACTGATATAATAATAATATGTCATATTCATAATATCGATTTTAAATTTACAAAATGGCGCGCTCGCGCGCTTCCCCAACTTCCTGTTACACTGTTACACATACTTCCGTCCCATTTCACGAAATCACTCCCACAAATTGCTTAAATAGAAAGCAAGCGGAAAGATATTACACATCAAAAAAGAAAAAAGAAGAAACATTTATTGATATTAATACAACAAAAATAAATAAATATATATACATATTGCGTACTGTAATGTGATGCTAATAACAGTATTAGCTGGGCACAGGCCCAGCTACTAAAAAGGAGTATGTACTAAAAAGAGAAGTACTACTTACTGAAAAACGGTCAACATCAGTCAGTCCAAACTGCTGGACCTGAACGCTGAACTTTTGCTGGCAGTTCGCTTTCATGATGTAGACAAAAGATAAGATGAAACTCCTTCGGGATCATGGGATACGAGTGTTTATAACGCAATTGCGGGTGGTCGCTACTTTATGCATAATTAAGACCCCCAGGTGTGTTTCTTGTAAGAGGCAACCATTTAACAGTATGTATGAGGGATTATGCGACTATCGAGACTGGTTTTTAAACGGCTTAACAGTTACATTTGTCACAAATTATTAATGGTATTTTAAATAACATTTAGCGATATGAAATCGTAATTTGTTGGCATTTGCGTTGACAAAAGTGACGTGATGAGGTATCGCTGACTCATAGGCTGACTGACACGAATGCATAGAAAGTGGTACGATTAAATATTTGAATGGAATGGGTGTGGGACATTAAATAAATATTGTACGTGTTAAAGAAGCTGTTAAATTTAAATATATTGTAGGTACTGTCAAACATGTTCACGAGTTAAAGTGGAAGTTCTTATGGAGAAGCTTTTCAGAACAGAAGGATTTGGTCGTTAGTCAAGCGATACTATGTATAGCTATGACCTATGCGAAGACTTAAAATTGACGAGTATCATATAAAAGGTTAGGACCATCAAGTTTTATCACTGAAAAAATCCGGTCTTGTAAATTTCGATAAATTCCAATCACCTACTATAATAACTAACAAATATTTTTCATTTCATTTCATTTAGTTTTAACGTTAAACCTTTCGTGTTACAAAATAAATACAGTGTTTTCAGTGACTGTTACGTTTTGAACGTCTGATGGTATGAACGTCAGACCATTTGGAAATATGGAAAATTCCTCAACAAGAGAGTCAATGGCTATCTTAACTGAACTGTGAAACACATCAATGCTCTAATATCATGTCAGCAGAACAAATTCTTGTGATTCTATTCAAAGTGAGCTTCTAAGCTTCCAAACTACTTATAGCATAACAAAGTGTATTTTCTACAAATAAATGAACCAAAGTAAACCAGCTTAATTTAAAAAAAAACATTGCTTAATCGACAGCCCTAGAGTTGTAGTCTTTAATTATTTGCGTTACATATTTTAATCGGAGAGTAACGGACCGCGCTGGTGCCACACGAAGTGTGCATGCAACCAGTCCTTTCTGAGGTTCTTGATATAAATCAATTCAGTGCACCAAAGTACCTGTTAAGAGAAAGAGGTTTTGTTCATTTACTATAATATGCTGGTGGTTAGGGTTCCCGGACAGTCTCCGGTGGTTACATATAACTGATTATTTAGTAGTACTAATGAATTAGCCTATACACTTTCTTACTGGTGAACAAAGAGCTCCATCATTGAAATCAAATCATCACTACGATAGATGGGCATTGTGTCACGAACCCTGGCTATGCATCATCATAACATACTTTACCCAACCTGGTGATTGAATCCAGGATATCTTGAGGAGATATCAGGACTAGCATTCTGCCACTTGGCCACCGAGCAATTATTTTAAATCCTCAAATTTAGGGCATTGTTGTATTCATTACCTTCCCGACCGCCATTGACCTTAGCTGTTGCAAGCAACCCTGCGAGGCTAATCTTGACTTATTCTATTACACGAGCATTAATCGGCAGGTAACGGTGTAATCCGGAGATAGGCTTGCCGGCAGACCCCGTGGCCCCGGCTGAGCAATGGCTTTCATTAAACCAATGTATATGCGCCCGAGCAGCTATATTAACATTTCGTGTACAGACAAATGAACATCGGGGTATGCCTATGACGTAATATAGGTATACTAAGGAGTTTGCGTTTATACCCATTAAACATTTTATCAGAAACAAATGAAGCTCTAAAGTTTTTTGTTTTCGAAAATGAACGATATGTGTATAAAATATTCTAGAAAATCATTATTTTTAAAAGCGACGTTATACTTTCTTATTCATCATTACGCTTAGTCATAGTTCTGTTCTTGGAATATAATTGTTCTGTTCGTTGTCAACGAGAGAGAAGGTTTGGTGAATTTATATTGTGGCATACGGGAAGCCGCTGGATGCGAGCAGCACAAAACCGGTCGTTGTGGAGATCCTTGGGGGAGGCCTTTGTCCAGCAGTGGACGTCTTTTGGCTGACATGATGATGATGATGATGATGATACTTCAAAAAATACTTCATTTGACTTAAAGCATTTTGCATTTTAATATGTAAATTTTTGAAGTTTTTTAAACGTTGTACCTTTTAACTGGCAAACACTGGTATTGAATAGCTTATTCATCGTAAATAGATGTTAAGTAATACATTTGAACGCTGTAAACGCATGCTATCAAATTCTCATGATATTCAAGGAAGGTGCTTGTGCACGTATCTGAAATAGGGAACGCCTCCGGCATTATAGAGGCGGCTGCATGTTCATGCATAAGGCTAATGGGAAATCATGTTTGGTCTAGACTAAAGCAAGCTTGCTAGTACACCTATGAACTTCACTTTAGTAGGGAATATGAGATGCACTCACGCTACCTTATGAAAGATTTAAGCAAATCTCAAATAGTTTTCTGTTTTGTTTTACTTTTATTTTATGTAATGGTCAGTGAAAATAAGGTAGAAGCGCAAGAGAATCTTTTTTTCGAGAGTTTTTGCTGTTTGCTTATGGCGGCATTTTCAGCGTTACTGGACTTTTCACGACACAGAATCCTCAAGAATGGGGTATATCTTTTTTTCTAATTGCCTGAAAAAATAATACTAAAGCATTAGCATATTACTATATGGTAAAAAAAATGTAAACTAGTCTCCAAATTAAATGATGACATTAGTGGAACGAATTCTTGTGAACTATTTCGAGGTCTTGCAATTTAATATTTATTCAGCTTACATCTATTAAGCAAGCTTCCAAGGAATGAAAAGATAAAAAAATCACGAACAATGATATTCCAGGAACATCAGAACGTAAGAATGGAATCATTAGAAAATAATGTAACTACGCAGTAAAACATGGCGATTACATTTCACAACAGGTTTCGCCCTTCAAATAAATTGCAACGGCTAAATAAATATTGTTAATGTGTGCGAAAATAGAGGATGTCGGAAATTTGTACAGTCGGCTTAAACAAATACTGTCATTGCATGGAAATAAAGTCGGCGCGGCGTCTTTTCAACTGTGAAGGTGACCTGTGCAACACGTATATAGATTAAATAGTTTTATGTCATTAAAGTTATTTAGGACTTCTTGGCGGGAAAGTGAAGAGTCATTGTCTGCGGTTTTGTTTAATTTTCACAAATATTAATGTGAAATAATGGTGGATTATTAACAGTAAAGAGTTCGTGAGCTTGCATGAGTGTTGGCAAATAAAACACAAAACAGTGCAACTTCATTTTCAAATTCTCTCAAGAAGATAGCGCTTAGTATAGCCCCACCCACATCTTTACTGAGATACTCAAGGGGTTGGGCGGTACATCATTTCTCACTACTCATTACTATTATCATTCATCATCATAATATTTACTTTGACACTGGCTTAATGTGCTAACAGCATAAAGTATTCCACCAAAAAAATTATAATATTCAGAACGAAATGTTGAAATATTGTTTTTGTTTACCTGGATGAAAGTTGTCTACTTATAGCACTAATTGCCAAAGTATAAAAAGTCGTCTTAGTGTAAATTCAGAGGTTCGGTCTCAAAACCGGACATATTGTGCTCGGTTTGATAGTTAGTGGTTCATCATTTGATATATTACCTACTGTAACAATATTAACATCATTATAGTGTTCTAGTTCCACAAAAGTGCGTTTCCGTATTCGGTCTTATCGTTACTTATCATCAAGTCAAATGAATGCTAATTTGCAATAAGAATTTATTTTTTAGAGTAAGTGGTAGTTTTGTATTTATATGTATGATAACTATATTTACTGGATATTTTCATATTTATAATAGCCTATCTGTTGTTCTCTACACATTGTACAAGCTGCCTATTTGGTTTTACATAATTAACGTTTTTATTGTTGATATTCAATGCAATGCAAGAGACATCCAATTAATTTACACAATCTATTAAACTTATTTCGAAATAGATATCAATAAGCCTTATACGTCAGTAACAGGATGAAAACAACCATGCCATTATCACTGGAGCAGGTGTGCGTGTGCGCAATAAAATACCTGAGCAACCGTTCGCGTTCCCACCGAAACTTGATCTACATCGACATCGAGTCCGCAGTCAGTAGCTACATACATCTGCTTGTTTATTGAATCAAAAAGATTGAGTGTGCAAAATGTGGCGTTGAGTTCAGGGCGACTAGTGCGAGGCACCCTAACATAAGGATTTGCATAACTCTCTGGGGTTTTCCAATATAAATTTATGTATTTTATTGGGAAATAAAAAACTATTTTATTTTATTTTTATTTATCACGTTAACGAAAAAATTCGTTGAAATAAAACGATTTATTATAGATTATTTTAAATCTTCTGGTACGTTGCCAGGAGGCGCTGCTTCAATGCCATACAATTTTTTGTTTACGTAAACGTAATCGAATGAATACGGATAGTAAACAAAACTCACACTATGCCCTCAGCCTATATCACTGTCGAGCGATTCAAACCTCGGCATCATATACCTAAATAGACATTATTGTTAGCCAGTGATTTATGTAAATAAAGCAATTAAATTAAATAAAAGCTCTAACCGCTCAGCTATGACCAAATATCGACATGTAAACGCCGCGAGTGTATTTCTAGTAGATCGCTACTGTAGTGTCGTTATCGTTTTTTGAAATCATGAAACGAAAACGTTATTCGTTTGTAAATAACGTTATTAAAACTATCTATTTTTGACAACTATCTATTTCCACAACGTCGTCGAACTGTATGAATATTAACATTTGATGTTGTTACGTTTGCGTTGTTACCTACTGTTAACGTTTTCAATTAACTTTCCTTCGTACTTTACCAGGCTTAGGACTGTCTATATTGCTATATTGCCAGTGAAATATGAATAATCACACTTATGCAAACGTCTTATAGTTTCGTTCATTCGCTCACGCGTGAACAAACTATCTATCGTTTTCTCGTTTAGTTAAAGTGTATATTCGCTCGGTTATAGAAGTTTAGAGCGTTTTGGAAAAAATATAGTTTTTTGTCGTTGGATAACTAGCGATCCGTTGTTTAGCTAAATAGATAGCTGTATAACTATCAAAGTTCTAATTTCTAGCTCATTGCGTTCTTTGTGTCACCGTTGACTATGACAGTAAGACCATAGACTTTTTGTTTTTTCATTTTGTTGATGGCTTTGTGCGATTAGCACATTTAGCCAGTGTCAAAGTAATTTTTCTAACAAGTAATACAAAAATAAACAATATTTCTTTTCTGTATGATGATGATGAATGATAATAGAAATGAGAAATAATACGAGTATACCACCCAACCCCTCGAGTATCTCAGTAAAGATGTGGGGCTTTACTAAGTCCTCGGGCCGACTTCTTGAGAGAATTTGAAAAGTGACGTTGCACTGTTTTATTTCATTTGCCTACACTCACGAACACTTAACGGTTAATAATCCACCATTATTTCACATTAATATTCGACATAACACAAATTTTAGAAAATAAAACAAAACCGCAGACATGACTCTTCACTTTGTCGCCAAGAAGTCCGACCATAGACTATATATGTATGATATTAAGCGCATCATTTTTCATCATCATCATCATAATATTATATTATAAGACACTCTTGCTCGTGATTAAGGCCTAGTAGAACGAATAAGCGACGCATAGCAACATAACCAAAACGGTGAGCCGTTAAATCCAATTTTCATTACAGTATTTCACAAGTTTTTTTTAAATAGGCAGGTACCTAATACAATCAAAATTATTTTTTGTTGTGACTAGCTGGATGGATGGTACGTGACTTCGTGACAAAGCTAATGGATTTAATGCTGTAATACTTTTGGCCTATTGTAGTCCTCCGATGAAGTAATGTTGCAGAGTTTAATGTCTCTATCTTATTTTATGCTTTAGGTACAATAACTATTTATAAATAATTTATAAGTGGTAGTTTCTGAGTGGAAGAGCCACGCTGCGTTGCAGCACGAAATGGGCCGGCGTAATACCATCCCTTTCACAGAATATCGGCGTGAAACAATGGCACTCGTTGCTATTGTGTTTCGCCAGTGCGTGAAAGTACCGGAGGCCCATCTCTCACCCCTTCCCCCTCCCAATTCCTACTCCCTCCTCAAGATCCAACTCCTTCCTCAAGGCCGGCAACGCATCTGCGATTCCTCTGGTTTTGCGGGTGTCCATGGGCGGCGGTGATTACTTTCCATCAGGTGACTCGCCTGCTCGTTTGCCTCCTTTTAACATGAATAAAATAAAATAGAAATAAGAAAAGCAAAACAAGTTATATTTTTAGTCAATGATGTTTAGAATACAATCTAAACTATACTTGAACTGTAACGATGTCTTGCTTGTGTACAATAAATATTTTAAAACATTTAATAAAGAGTTGAGCGTCACTCAATTGAAAAATTCTAAATATTTTCTAAAGAATATTCTTCGCTATAGAGGTCTAAACATTTGTATGAGGTGTCTGTCTGTCCGTTTCAAGCAATTGTTCTGCATTGCTGTGTTCCAGTTTGAAGGGTGCTAGCTTTATATAATCCAAGTGTGCTAGTGTCAGAGAAATTACAGAGCATAGTGCAAATATAACGGGATGAGCAAGGAAGAAGGTGGTTTTTTTATATTAAAAGGAGGCAAACGAGCAGGCGGGTCACTTGATGAAAAGTAAACACCGCCGCCCATGGACACCCGCAAAACCAAAGTAATCGCAGATGCATTGCCGGCCTTGAGGAAGGAGTTGGATCTTGAGGAGGGAGTAGGAGTTGGGAGGGGGGAGGGGTGAGAGATGGGCCTCCGGTACTTTCACTCACCGGACGAAACACAACAGCAACGAGTGCCATTGTTTCACGCCGATATTCTGTGAGAGGGTGGTAACGGTAATGGTAATGGTTGGTATTCAATTGTTTCTGATGACTAAGATCAGCTGCTGACCCTTATTTTTAATGATTAAAGGACATAAATGTTGCAGTGTTGCCACTACCCTATATTGTTTTCTAGAGATTACGGGAACACTATACGAGATTAATTTTTCAACATTTGTGTTTTTGAGATTAATTTACTCGTGTACAATTTTTTACATTTCATTATTATGACATAGTAAAACGGTTTTTTTTTCTTTATCAATAATAACACATCCCTGGCATTGCAAAGTTTCCCGGCACTGCACACACGAGAAGATCGGTGAGGGTCACGGCCATTACGTCGATGCTAATTAGACAAACGCCTCCGTGTTTTTGTAAAGCTTTGCATAACGTTACACCTATTACGTACTTGAAACAATGTGATTTTCAAATATTAAATAATCTTACTTAGGTGATTTGTAAACGTATAACAGTTGACATTGAGATAAAAAAATATTGTATTTTAAATGCTGGTTTATGAATTTTATCTAAGAACTTAAATTTTTTAACGTCCCGAAATTAGAAAAATTATTGTTGAGCAGTTTATATGCGATAAAAAATAGCACCGTAAACGCAAATAAAAACAATGATGAATACATAATATCTTCTTCGTACTGCTTTGACAGTTTCCATCATTGAGTTAAATATATATCAATGGTTTCCATGACAACAAAACAAACAAATCATGTTGTATTGGAAAATTAAATCGTCATTTTTGGTAATTTTTTAATATAGCCTATGTTACTCAGCCCTAATGTAGCATTCTAATGGTGAAAGAATTTTTTAAATCGGTCCAGTAGTTTTTGAGTTTATTCGTTGCAAACATACATAAAAAATACAAAGGTTTCCTCTTTATAATATTAGTATAGAAAAACAGTTTTACTTTAAAAGATCGTTAAATCATTAATCGTGAATATCATTAAGGCTATCGCTAGCATTACTATTACAACCAATTAATAACGTCCATATTTGCATACCAAGTGTGACATTTGAAACACGCTTAACTCTACCAAACCATCTTGACATACATTATTAAAGCGATATATTTCTGTAGCATTTCCTTTGAGAAAACCTAAATCCATACATTACACGTAATTTTACTTATACGACTGCACAGTGCACATAATAAGTGAATAAGCTTCACGGAAACGCGTTTGGAATACTAAGCACATGGGTTTTACGTCCAACGGCTCGCGTGACTTCAACAATGACCACCATCTATACAGCCAGAAGAATCGACAATTAGACTAACTGATACTTTAATAGGATGCTCCCCCAGCTCAATTAATTTTGTGGTAATTGGCCGCATTATATCTGGTAGGCTACTCTTGACGCAAAGTCAATCTCAATACAATTCCAATGCGATTAATATGTATCGATATTGAGATAAGTTTCGCAATTTCGGAACGCCCCATCTCGATAATAATTTGTTCACTCAATTTCCACGCAATTTAATTGCAATATAGCGCTATTATCGCTTTTAATAGTGCCATTTGAATTTTTTAGATTTAGGATTGGAATTGTATTGAGATTGAGTTTGCGTCAAGAGTAGCCTACCTGGTCGGGATCACCTGGCCTATGCACCTGTTTTTAATAAACTTGAGTGACCGCAAGCGATTTTGAGAACCGTTATTTTTTGACAGCTGTCTTGAAAATTTATTGGCAATATTGAGTTTTAATAATAATCCTAGTTTCTAAGTAATTTAGTTTGGAGTATGTGATACGTGCAGCATTTAGTGGAAATATTGAGTTTTTATAATAATCATAGTTTCTAAGTTATTTAGTTTGAAGTATGTGTTACGTGCAACATTTAGTGTCTGTTGTTATTTGTTTTATTGTTAATTTATTTTATTCATGCCTCTATGTGTTGAAATATTATTTCATAGAATTTTTAATAGATAACACTGAGTGCAACTTAATTTTTGCATATTATATCTTAAAAAATGAAGTATGTAGTAACTTAGGCGGGTCATGTGATAAATTAATTTCAATAACACATAACATTTATACACTAACTAATGTTTAATCTTATATTTAACTTATTTTCGGGCTATTTATTAGAATGTGGCAGTTTTTAATTGTACAGACATTAACGAAACCCAATAAATAGCATTTGGCTAATTTTATTGTCCAATACGACCAGTACCGAAGTTCGGGCTTCACCGCCTACCTTTAGAAATAGTCAAACTTAGTGTGCTAACCGCTCGGCCATGGAGGTTGGCGAGTGGAAAACCTCTTTGTAGTGTATGTAATAAAATTTATATGTAAACGATGATGACAAATAAAGCCAGCCTCTTTGAGCATCACAGCCCATTGCATCACACGCCCGGCAAACAGACTGGTTTCCTCTGCACACATGTTATCTCTACTAAGTGGGTCACCTGGCTCTGTCTGCACTCGCCGCCTACTACTGGCATAACTATTCACTTCATGATATACCTATTAAGCCTATTTAGTTTTAATGTCTAACTAGTTGTTGCCCGCGACTTCGTTCGTGAGGACTATATTGTCCTGGAAGGATCCTGTTACCGGGATAAAAAGTATTCTATGTCCTAGACCAGGTCATGGTTTGTCTATGTTCAAAGTTTCATCCAAATCTGTTCAGCCGTTCTCAAGTGATGCGCTTACCAACGAACAGCATTCATTTTAATATTATTTATAAAAAGATTAACTGAGAAATGTTAAGGAAAAGCTTCTTACGATAACTGATTTCCCAATTGAACCGAATGCTTACTGTCTCCGTATTCGGAGTTCGCTCTCTGAGTGCTGTGTGATGAGTGCGAATTTTATTCATCATTGGATCACGATAACGAAATCGATAATTTCTATGGCATTGTTGTAACGAGGTGCAAATTTTCGCTGTTAAGGTGAATTATAAATACAAAACGAACACAAACAACCACTCCAGTACCTACTATTAGCTCATTTTTTTATATATCTACTTTACTGTATTGTATAGCATTTTTCCGTATCTTATTCAAAACAACATTTAAATATTTAAATGATGGTTTCGAACATGCCTGACAAATTATATATATTTACATATATACATTATGTATACCTACATTAAGTAGCATGCGCGAATCACATATTGGCAGTATTATTATCGCACAATAATTTTATCTTTGGCACATTTTTATAATTTTGATAATACCTACTATTATCGGTCGTTGGTCTTACCTCCTGTCTACATACCTCCACTCACTTATTTATTTATTTTAATAAATGCAACGAATTCGCAAACACACACAATCTTTTTTTATGAAACTTCAGTTGTTTGTGTCGATACCACTGTTTTATTCAGTTTTTTCAAGCACGGCTTGCGATGTTGAATGTGAATATACCTATATTTAAAATTTAAATTTAGCTTACTTTAGACTTTAAAAGAAATAGTTTTTTTTTTAAAATAATAACTATTCAGTGTGTTTTGTAATAACATATTATTTAAATAGCATTTTCGTATTGCCATAGATTTCCGCAAGGTAACCTTATTTTCACTTATTAAGTATGATTCTGTAATATTGTTGCGAACAAATTACAATTTGAAAAAGACAAAGTGTTGGAAATGGAGTTTTTAATCGCGTGACTGGAGAGTAACTGTATAACGTTAAAAAAATATAGAATGTGTTTGTCCCAGTTTTCCACAAAGGACCTACGACACAGATCTCTTTCTTCTTGCAGCACCAAACGCTGATAAGACTTTATCAAAGGGCCACCTGATATGATACCTGATAAGCGCCAGTACACTACACATTAGGTATGTAAATAAATGCATACATAAATGTTTTAAGCCATTCTAAAATAGCTTTAAAAATCGAAACTCATTACTAGGTCAAATCTATATACATATAATGACTTGTCCTGACTGACTGATTCATCATTGCCGAGCCAAAACCGCTGAAGCTAAATAGATGAAATTTGGACTGTAGGTTAATTGGGTGACATAACCAGTCACTAAAAAAGGATTTTACGGAAATCATCTCCTAAAGCTGTCAAATAGAGGGTGTAAGTTTGTATGACAGTCCGTCAGTTTTGTAGTAAAATACATGAAAATTGGTATTAGGCTTTATAAAAAGAAATAAGGAATGACGTGTCTCAGGAGTTTTGTATTTTTTTCTTTAAAGAAGTGAAAAAGGGATGAAGGATTTTTTAGAGAAATCGTTATTATTAAAGTAAGAACTATCAAAATGTATTATTTTATCGATATTAAGATAATTTAATAAAACTAAAGAATGACGTGTTAGTATTTTTCGAAAAACATCCCTTAAAAGGTGAAATAGGGAAGGAAAGTTTCTACGGAAAATCTGTAATTTTTAAAGATTAATCTATGAGTTTCGGTATTTGGCCTGGTAAGAAATGATGAAGTGTTTCAGGATCCACTGATACTTATCTTTATTAAGTTTAGCTTTTATTAAAAACAATCACAAGTCGTGTAGCCCACGTGAGCAAAGCCGCGAGCAAAAAATAGTCTAGTGTTTAATACGACGACGGACGATCTGGTGAAGGTCGCGGGTGGCCGCCCGCGGGTGCGAGCGCCACAAAACCGGTCGTTGCGGAGATCCTTGGGGAAAACTTTGTCCAGAAGTTGACATCTTTTGGCTGAAATGATGATGATGATGAATAAGAAACTACAATATTTTTAATATTTACTTTTATGATATACTTACCTATAAACTCGAGTAGTTAGTTACTCGCTAGTCAGCCCGTGACCACGGTTGGTGTAACTGATGAAACATAGGATATTTAAAAATATATATAGGATACCTAATTTAAGTATTCTTCGTTTAGCCTCTTTAATATTTCGAAAAAGTCTTGAAGAAAACCGAGTTTTAAACCGTATCCTCTGACATACCGGGTGACGCCTTCACATAAGACTACCACAAACTGTCAAAATACCTCAATAGACTTTGCACTTTATGTGTATGGCATATGGTTGAACATTTATTGAGGAAATTGGATCCCCTAAATCAGTTATCACGTGACCTGGATTGCTACTTGCGGCACAGGACACTTCGTCGCTTAGTTAAGTCAGCCGACATAGGCAGCATCACTGCAGATTGAGGCAACACCAGGAAGGGTTTAGTCAGTAGGAGTCTGACATAGTCTATCTCAACCGCTTGAGTTAGTCATAGGTATATGTAGTATTTACCTCCTCCCACCGCCGGGTTCACGGGTTGCTATACACCTATATACCCACCGGTTGTCCTATCGGCAGGGCGCAAAAAAAGAAAAAAAGAGGTTAGTTTTCTTTCAAGATAACAATTTATGAAACGTCAATGAACTTCAACAACGTTTTTCATATTTTGTTATATATCATATTATCACAAATTTCATTGTCATAGTCTTTGTACTCAAACCTATTGACAAAACATCTTCTAGAAATTACGAAACATAAATCACAGCTAATTGTTATACCTACTAAGAAAGCTCGATCGCTTATTCCAATATTTCAATGGCTTACTTTACGATTCCAAGTCTTAATTTGTTGTATTTGAGTAGTTTAAAGCCCATGATACGGCGAAGGCTTCTATTATATGTCATCAGTGTCATTGTGAACGCCTACGTTGCCCTAACACGGACTACAAAGTACCGATCAAAGTAGCTAAGCCCCATTTATGGACCAATTTGGTAAACGCTATCGAATATCTTCATCGTCATTTTATGGGACATGTGCCTACGCAAAATTTTCTTTAAAAAATTGCGCATGCTCCATGGCGATTACGTCGGTCACCATGAAGTTTCCTTCCATAGCCAATTTCGAATAATCAAAAAATTCAATTAATATTAAATCTTGGATATTTACGTTTTCGGAGGACTTAATTTTAATCAACCGAATAAAGTCCGATAAATTCGACAAACTGTTATCGAATACTTGAGAAATAAAAATTCAGCATTAGTCGTCTAAAGGGGATTGACGTGATAAAGAGGCTGATTTTATTGATTACACAAAGCTTTTTTCTGTTACTCTTTTGTTTTATATTAACTTTGTTTTGTGCTGTGTTTTATTCTATTATTAATCATGTATGCGTGTGTGTGTCGAAAAATTATTTCTTTCTTCTTTCTTTTGTTGCGTAAGCGAGTTATAACACTAACTGCCGTACTAGAGACGTCAATTAAGTTTTAATGACAATTATGTCTCTTGCTGTCACTTTCTTATGTATAGTGCTAAATAGAGAAGGAAAAACATTTAATTGTCATTAAAACTTAATTGACGTCTCTAAGTGCGGCAGTAAGTGACGGAATCGGTGCAAGATAAAAAAAGTTAGTTCCATCATTAGTAAACAAAAATCTCGTCAGGTTTTCTCACACACATCAATGACAGTTGAAAACCGCAGAAACATGCACATAACAGTAAAATAAAATTTACATTACGGTCAAGGAGGTCGCCGTTGAAAAGTTCAGAAAACGCTGACAAATTGGAAATCGTTCTCAACTCAAAAAGCCCACATGCAAGCGGCATTCATCTCCGATCGTGAGCGTTAAACGATCACCACCATAAGTTACCGCGCAACAATGAACTCTATTTGTATAGTAACAAAACAGTAGATGAGCAAACTTAAGAATTCATGGGACGGGTTCACGCGCACCATTCTTAGAACCGTCGATAGACAATGGGATGATATCACCCGCTTGCATCGGATTCCGTAATATTGACTTAGAAAACAAATGAAGGTGTACATTTAACTTCTTTTTTTTTAAAGTGCTAATTGCTGCCATCGGTTGCAATAAATAACCTTTGGATAGATGTCACTGTACCGCAATAAGCACTCAAAAAATTAAAAAGCAGTGACAAAATTCAGCGCTTACGTCAGCTTCCCGGTAGCATAGCGGTCAGTGCAGCCGCCCGGATTGCGGAAGACCCAGGTTCGATTCCTGGCTGGGTCGGGTGGGCGTTTTATTTTTTCACTGTATTTTATAAATATCTTATAAATATTTAAGCTATACATCTCCGTTCTCAGATAAGAAACTAGATTTCTGTGCAGTAAAACTAAAGGAATAAAATTCAAAATGGAAGATTGAGATAAAATGGCAATGGCATAGCCCTTTGAAATACTTGTCAGGAATTCACACGAAGAATACTATTAATAAAAAAGACGATTATTATCAAACTCTACATAAAGGTAAAATAACGTGTGTAATGAAATGCGATACAAATTTTGATTACGTAAGCTGAATTTCACAAATTAAGCAGCTGCCATTATAATGCGATGACAAATTCTTGAGTAAACAAAACATGTCACATTTAAACTTACGTTTCTTGATAACAATCTGATTATCCGTTACAACTTAAGCGTGTATTCGTATTTATTCAGTAATATAAGTAATGCATTATCCATAAGCGATTTCTCATACCAACGTCTCGTATTAATCCAATAAAGGAACCCATTATGAAATTTGACGAAACTTTTAGACATACAAGGCTTATTCATACTGTGAACATTTAGATTGATTAAGTTTCTTGTTTATAGATCAAATTAAACTTCCATCGTCATTATAGAAAACAACCCTTCCTTTGAAGTTCCAATGTTTTGACAAGTAAGTGATTACTGCGAAATTACAACGCAATCAAGAACTTTGCGACATCCTTCCTCGAATTTCTCTTTAGGAAATTACCACGCTTTTGTCACACAAATTGATCATTCAATTTATTTTATTAACAAGGGTTAATAGAAGATTGCGTCATGGCAACGTGTAGCTATAACGTGCCATTCTTAACATAAGTTAAAAAGCGGAAAAACCAATTTCAAATTCCCGAAAACAATAGGCAGTTGTTCCATACAATATTTTGATCAAGTAAGTTTCAGAAAAATATACTTTTTGTAATTACTTACTTAAAATGCTTAAATTGGATTGTTTGTTTCATCAATCATCGAGAAAGCGCAATGTTATATCATTTTTCAAAGTACCTGTTGACCTTTAGACTTCAGAGTCTTGAGAAAGAACTACCTTGGTGGCAAGAGGGTAACAGCAAAAGACCGTTCAGCAACAAAATAAATATCTCTGACATATACCTCCACTGCTTTGTTTTAACAGGATTTGCACGCCGTTAGAAGGTTATTCCATTCCATTTCAGGATGTTAAGCCCTTTTTAAACATCCTGTAGAAGAACACAAGAAAAAAATCACGCTTACTTTGAGTCATCATCATCATTAGCTCATTTTATGTCCCCACTGCTGGACTGCTGCTGATGGATAGGGAGAACGGGTCATATACCAGTGCGGATTGGTGGTTGTTAATGACTGCTAATGCAGCCGGGATCAACGGCTTTACGTGCCTTCCGAAGCACGGAGGTGCTCGAGATGATACATTTTTGGTCACCCATTCGATTACCGGCCTTTGTGAAAGTTGCTTAACCACAGCAATCGCAGACCGGACGCGTTAACCACTGTGCCATCGAGCTCCTCACATTATGAGTATTGCGAACTAAATATCCGAGTTCAATGTTCGAATACGTCACGATCGCAGCACAAAATCGATTTCCTTATCACACGTGGTTATCAGCCGTCTGTTAGACGCCGCGTGGCAACAAGAAGAGCCTTATTGAAAACTGTAATCAACCGTAAACAGACGTCAGAGTATTCAGACTTTACCTAATAACAACATGTTATTGAAGGCACGTCGAGCCGTTGGTCCCGGCTGCATTAGCGTCGTTAACAAAAACGAATCCGAATGGACCCGCGTGGTGTTTTATGGCCACAGGTTTTCATCCTCGTGCCCCAGCAATGGAGACATAAAATGAGCTGATGATAATGATGATGATATACAATGTGCTTACTGTACGAATTTTATGTTATGGTACACGTTTGATGGTGACGTTTTGTTTTAACAGCAGCAGTTCTAGATGTATTGTGTAAACATACAATAGCTTGAAAATATAATGGTGTATCATTTACAATTGAATTATCGAATTAGTAGATATCAATAGATTACAACTACATATTTGATACCGTGTAAAAATTTAACTTAACCTCTTTATGTGAAGATCAAAAGTCACTTTAAATCAAGGAATTCTATGAAAACATATCTATATTACGAGTATAACGCTGCCACTTATGATAAAAATTCAAAGTTTACTTTTATTAAAAAAAATATTATGGACTTCCGAAATGATGTAATTACGTATAGATATGGTTTTACGATCGTATTTGTACAATTCCGCCTTTGTAGATAAGCAATTACAGTGATTACAGAATGCACAAAACGCGCAGCCTTCGCGGAGGCTATAGCTATCACCACCGACGTAAAGGCGCTATCCCACTGCGGCGCACGCTGAGCACGGGCACGCGACGCATTTTAGATGCGTCGTAGGTCATAGGTCCGTACTCTAGACCGTAGTTATAAATAGCCATGTAACGACACGGCTATTTATAACTGTAGCGCATGGCGATCCTCACCAGTGACCTCGGAATTAAAAGTGTCATGAATGTACTTTTGAATGTTATAAGTATGCCTCTTATTATTAAACAACGTATTACTTATTGACACTAAAAATATGAAATTGTAAATAATGCAGAACTTATTATATACTACTCAAAACAAAATAAGGGCCACGAGGTATTTTTTCATTTTGGTGTAAATTATTAAACATTTACATATTGAAAGTAGTAAAATATTGAGTATACAAACTCTTTGATACCTAAACTTTTTAATATTGTAGTATTCATCTAATGCTGGCAACAATTTTAAATAAAATTTGATTTAAAATTATTTTTGAAAATTTTGATTGCATTTTCTTCGACGTTTTGCTTTCCTTAGCTTTTTGGTTTATTAGAAATTATCAGAGTTCATTGATATCTCGAGTCAGAAACATCTTTTGCAATATGCCACAAGCACGCAGGCGTCATATGGACTCGCTGACAGCAACCAGAGCCGTTACAATGATTGAAGAAGGTCATTCGCAGCGATCTGTGGGTTTGCAATTGGGATTTTTTCGAAGAGCTATTCAAAATCTATGGAATCGTTTCCAAGAGACCGGCAGTGTTAGAAGAAGACCTGGTTCGGGCAGAGTTCGCATTACAACAGCTCAAGAGGATCGTTACATTCGATTAAGTGCGCGCCGAGATCGCACAACGACGGCCCGCAAGCTGCAAAATCGTTTACGGCTCACAACAGGTACTCGTGTCAGTGACCAAACTATTCGTAATCGATTGCATAAAGACCAGCAGGCATCAAGAAGGCGAGTTGTCCGTATTCCATTAACCAGAAATCATCGTGCAAATCGTTTAAGATTTTCCCGTCAACATTTGGACTGGGACATAAACCAATGGGGCATGGTGCTCTTCACAGACGAATGCAAAGTTAAATTTTTTAACGACGATCGGCGTATTAGAGTATGGAGAAGACGCGGCGAGAGATTTTCAGAAGCCTGCATCCATGAAGTCGATCGTTTTGGTGGTCCAAATGTAATGATTTGGGGCGGGATAAGCTTACACGGCAAAACTGAGCTCGCTATTTTAAATGAGGGTACTGTTACTGCTCAGCGGTATATTGAGGAAGTCATCAGACCACATGTGATCCCATTTGCCCAGCGAGCGGGTCCTGGATTCATCTTGATGCAAGACAATGCTCGTGCACACACGGCTCAAGCGACTCGGTTTGTACTGGAAGCGTCTCAAATTCAAGTCTTGCCGTGGCCAGCGAACAGTCCGGACTTAAATCCAATAGAGCACATGTGGGATCAGTTGAAACGAAGAGTTAGAGACGGTGATCAGGAAATCCACAACCAACAGCAACTCATCAACGCTGTTAAAAGAGCCTGGGAAGAGATTCCAGTGGAAAATGTCAGGCATTTGATTGAGAGCATGCACTCCAGGCTTCAGGAGTGCGTAACGAAACGAGGGGGGCATACCCGTTACTAAAAGATGAGCATGGAGTATTTTCTTTTGTTTTCAGTAACTTTACATTGTTTTTATTTTTAACCTTAAATGTGTTTTTTCTTTCAAAAGCAAATAAACTTTTTAATCATTATTATTGGAATAAATTTATTGGTCTACACGGTAAAAACAACATTAGTTTTCGTTATGGAGACAAAAAAATTAATATTGGTTTTATTATTTTCATGGTACAGACAAAATACCTCGTGGCCCATATTTTGTTTGTATTGTATTTTTAACACTTTAATTTCGAGATCACCGTAGAGATTCAAAAACCACCCCAATACGAATATCGTTAGCTACACAAGCTTTTTGGACGACATACTCTAGCAGGCCACGCGTGTAATGACGTCACCAACCATGCGTTGCATGTTTGAGGGTTGCAGTGGAGTGGACGTTACCACATACATTTCCCTACAAAGCGAAGCTAAGTCAACGTGCGTAGCGTGACCGTTCGCAGTGAGACAGCACCTTAAGTTCCACAAACAGACAAATATGCAAACCAACACCGCACACTCTGTTTCCGACTTAAAATTTTATTGCCATTGATATCTAAAGCTGTTGGTATTTTGTAGAACCATGATTTTTTTAACTGCACGAATATTTTGTTGAATAAACAGTCCAGTGTGTGATGAGGTTAATAACCTTTTTCGAAACGGCAATAACACGCGAAAAGACGAACGTCTTTGGTTTGGTATTTTAGTACCTACTACCCACTGCTATAGCTAGGAGCTCTTTCGACAAATGCAAAAGCAAATAATAGCCTATAACTGTCCCACTGCTGGGCAAAGGCCTCCATCATTGAAATCAAGTCATCGCTACAATTGATGGGTAATGGCTTAATCACCACGCTTTCCAAATGTATCGAAAAATCTGAAATATCTACTTACATATTATAAATTAATTAGTTAAAATTAAAAAAGCATTTTTAAAAGTACTTAACTAATTTTAGTACACGTTATAGAACTCGTAATCCGAATATCTTCTTCCTGCAGGTGTATAAGAATAATACCTCTTACTTTAACCCTATTATCCGTATGTGTCGCTTGTATAACGATCTTGCGGCAAAGCATGAATGTTTGGATGTAATTAATGGCAGTCGTGGTATTTGTGCGGTCTGTTGTTAGTATATTTTTTCAGAAATGTTACCCTAATTTATTTTGTTTGATTTGAAGCTCTATAATAAGTAATCTATATTATGTAAACCTTGTCATGATAAGGCTACATGTTTAGGTTTGCAATCTAGTTTTAAGCCAGTAAAATTTATTGTATTACTCTCTTTGATTGTAATCTGTTTTGCAGCTTTTTTGTTAATAAATAAATAAATGGTTAAATACACAGTATAATATTGGAATAGATGTTCCGCATTTAGTTTTCATTTCATTCATCTCATCAGTAGTATCATCTCATTTCATTTCATCAGTAGAAATTCTATTGAATAGAAGTTATTTATTGTATAACTGTGTACAATATAGTTCTTAAATAATAAATAGTATCAACAGTTTATCCATTTCGGACGTACAATGTGTTTTGTGAATAATACCTATTTATCAGCATAGTATTCGTTTAAATTACAATAGGCCTTGTGTATGAGCCATGCTCTCTAACTTTTTTTAAAATGTTACCTTCTAACTTTTTTAACTCTACCGGCAACTTATTATATATTTTAATTGCACTATTAAAGGCTCCCTTGTGGAACACTCAAAACGATTCAAAGGTAGGTGCTCTGTTTATTAATACGGGGTTAAGTCACAGATCCGATCCGAATCCCTCGGCGAACCTAGTACATGGAACAGGGACATACTTGCGTGATGCCATCCCCTATATAAATCCTCTGACGGTGTTTCGATCTCTCGACTTGAGGAACCCTTTAAGTTTCTCGCCGCCCCAAAAGAGTCCGGTGACGCTATCTGACCAATAGCAACTCTGAACAAAAAATTAGTTGAACTATTATTTAAGCTCTGCCAATTTTCAACTATAATTTAATCTATAGGCTAATTATACAATAATTAGTTACTGCATACATTCGATGATGTTGCTTTCGGTGAGTATCATAGCGTGATTCAGCCAGGGGAAAGGTAATTAACCTGTAATTGGATGCGATCCAGATTCCCCTGCACGCAGGAGCGCATACGGGCCGATATCGGTCACAGAAACCTTGTTTTTAATTGATTTTCAAAAAAGGAGAGGTTATCAAAGCGAAATATACCTATATATATATTACTCAAAATAATTTTAATGTAAAATATTGCGTACATTTAGGTATTGCGTTTTAAATAGGTACCACAGAACGTGCGAAATACATAATGCCATTTTGACTTACATCACATACCTGAGCATCATTCATCATACCTAGTGCTATTATTTAAAAGTATACATATTTGCCTATAATAAATTTAACAGGGGCCTGTAATTATTCCAAAAAAGTCTGACCATACCTTAGGCGCTATGTGTGTTTGCTTTATTTATTACTAATATATACTCCACTAACATTGATATACTATATCATAATAATTATGCACGGTGAACGGAATCAGTAGATATTTAATTGTATTTTGATTAGTATGTTTAAGTTTAAATGTTCTTGCTCCGAATAAATTTTTCATTCATTTCATTTTATATATGTATATCGTAACATATTTTTAAATAATTAAAGTTAAAAAAGTTGCATAATTATGTTCTTAGCTTATAAACGCTACTCACTCGTTAGATGCCTATGGTGGTGTTAGATTATTTCGCAATAAAATTTAATAAATAATGTTTAATTTATGTTTTAATATTAACATACTTAGTTGACACTTTTGAATCAACAAACAAAATATCTTACAACTTAATTGGTAAAGTTACTGCAATGGTTTAAATATAACTACCGCATGCCGTGGCAGCCTTTAAGTAAGACAGCACTTAGATTAAGACTTTTTTCCAATGAGTATTTTTATGTAATTTTTGTTGGTGTATGTTTTGTTGGTTGTCCTTAATAAATAAAATAAAATAAAATAAAATAAAATAAAATAAAATAAAATAAAATAAAATAAAAATAACTACTTATATGACGTTACTAAATCATGTAATAATAACATACCTGTATTTCCAATTACTTCACAATTATTACAAATTTCTTTTAAATATGAAATATCTGATGGAAAGATTGAAGCGTTGTTCTTTGTGTAATTAAACAATAAGATATAACCACTCACGAAAGATAAACGTATAATATGTATATTTCTAACCAGATCGGGTACAGTTATGCGGGACGTACCGTTTGACGGCAGATACTAGAATCACCTACAAAAGATAATTACAATATACAACTGTTCGCCATGAGTAGTAAATGAGGCTGTGATATCTGATGCAGAAAATACTGCCGTATGTTTCTCGCTGTGAAACAAAGGACTCTTGTATTATCGCCCTATATCAGCAGACACTCGCTTTCTGACTCTGAATTCCTAAGTCGTTTCCTAAGCCTTTCACCGCACTCCTAGTACATATACTCGTAGGTACTATGTTTGTACTATTCTTGCATTTTATAGGACTTTCTAACTTCAATCTTACTTGAATATGTACGAAATAGTGCTGTAATACAGAGATAAAACTTTTGTTGCTGCATAAGGAAAATGAACAATTCAAATTGAACTCAAAAAATAAAAGTCTATGGACAGTTTAGGGTATAGGGAAATTTTGCTACGAAAAGTTAAGATAAGGTCAAAGGTTGACCTTACCCGTATTTCACAACTAACGAGGAACTGCATAGATACGACAATGACAGATAACTTGTGAGCTAGACGGAGTACAATACAATCAAATATTTCCGGGAATTAATACTGGGAATCGAGTCCAGTGGGACCAAAATCGGGTTATTCCCTGAGAATCCCATTCCCCGAGGATCCTGTCCCGGAGGATCCCGAATGCGATAAATGTGGTTACATTTACTTTTGTTATTTTTCCTATTGTGTTTAACAAAAATATATTAATTTATAAATATATATTTGTAATTAGTATTATTTTTGACCTCTTTTTCTGCTGACATGACGGTTCTTTTAAGCTAAACATAATATTGATTAAGTTCATGAAGATAAAAACAAATCGGGATCCTCCGGGACAGGATCCTCGGGAAATGGGATTCTCAGGGAATAACCCCCAAAATCGGTATGGAAAAAACTTTTTAAACTATCATGGTCACTTACATTAGAACAAATATTATTATTATTATTAACGGGATAAATAAATAAATATCGGATACTCAATCACAACAAAAAACATGGTAATAATCCTGTTAATAATAACAATATTTATTTTAAGGTATAGAGAAAGTTTCCATATATAAAAAGAATAATATTTCTACATAGTTTAAATGATCAGCATTTGCCTGCCCCGTTACCTTGTCTTAATTGGAGTCGGTGCAAACTCACATCTTCCATTCTCCTCGGTCAGCCGTCTCTCTCATTCCAGTTTAAATAGTTTGTAAAAACTCTATACTCGTTGTACGGGAAGGTTGATTATTACGGAACAGCTCAGATGGCCGGCCTAGTGTGAGTTTCATTCGCAATTCGACGAAAATAATTATGACAAAATGTTAACTCTTCTCGTATGTCGCCAGGAGGCGCTGCTTCAATGCCATACTACTTTTCGGCACTCATGGTGCTTCCTGTGAGTTTTGTTTACTATCCGTATTCATTCGATTACGTTAACGAAAACGAAAATTAGTATGGCAAGTACGCCTCCTGGCGACATACGAGAAGAGATATGTGTGCATTGCTCGAGTGCGTTGGCAAAGTAACTATTACCTAATCTGTGGCGTTGGTAGGAAACTTACTTTCTGGAGTCTCCTTATTTTGTGGTAGAAGTTCGACAGCAAGAAACTGGCTGGCATAGAGATTTGTACTTAGACAAACTGCGAAGGAAACCAATAAAGTTGTGTGACAGACAACACTGTATCATGAGGTTTCCGTCCTATCCCCGCCCATTATGCTTTGAAATATTATTCATTGTGCGATCCAGTCTCAGCTGTTCGTACTTCTTCTGTGATACATGTGTCTGACATCGCATACATCTTATATGATAAGTATGTCGTTTGGTTAATAAAAAATTATGAAACTACGTATTTCGTGTACTACTATCACTATAGTAGTATTTTTTATTACTATATCTCTGTTTCTATGGAGGAGCTCGATGGCGCAGTGGTTAACGCGCCCGGTCTGCGAGTACTACCTTATATTGTTTTCTAGAGATTACGGGAACATTATACGAGATTAATTTACTCGCGTACTATTTTTTACTAATTAATTATAATAAATAAAGAAGCTCGTTGGCGCAGTGGTTAACGCGCCCGGTCTGCGAGTGCTAATGTTAAGCAACTTTCGCAAAGGCCGGTATCCGGATGGGTGGCCAAAAATTTATCATCTCGAGCTCCTCCGTGCTTTAGAAGGCACGCAAAGCCGTTGGTCCCGGTTGCATTAGCAGTCGTTAACAACCACTAATCTTCACTGAACCCACCCATGTGGTGGTTTATGGTCCGATCTCCCTATCCATCCCTAGGAAAGCGCCCCAGCAGTGGGGACATTAAATGAGCTGATGATGATGATGATGATGATGATGATGACGATGATGATGATGATGATATCTATGTTTAGTGTTTGTTATGATGTGTCAGAATTAAGAACCAATAACGCTAGTGCTTCGTTTCACAGATTCGAGAGAAGTGATAAAATATTTTTTTACGTCGAGTTGCAATCTAGCCAATTAAGCAACTTACATTAAATACCTTAAATACCGGGTCAACGGATGGTGATCAAACTAAGATATCTTTTAGCCGTTGATCCCGGTTTTTATTGTAAGGTGGCACTCGTTAAACCTATTTCCAGTCGTATACCCAATGCCCCCCGCATTTTGGGTCACTTTTGTGACTTATGTTATTTGTGATTTTGTTCATGTGGTAAGCCCGAGCCCAGAAGTGGGACTTTAAAAATGGAAATTTAATACGATAGTACTGTAGTGGTACTGTATGACATTGTGGAAATTGTAACTTTTACCTGATGTAAATTTGTTAACGTATATTTTATTTTTACATGTTGTGGTTGTCTTCTATATTTTTTGTGTTTATTATAATGGAAAGTGTCCTGCTATGATAGGGCATTTTCCAATATTTTTGACGCTGTAAGAGAGAAAAGAGCTGGACACTTGCTGAGTTTCTTGCCGGTTCTTCTCAGTACAAGATCTGGAGCCCAGAGTAGACTTACGAACCGATGGCATAGTGACATTCATAAGAGCTACTTGTAGCCTAAACTGAATAAATGATTTTGAATTTTGAATTGAATTTTGAATTTTAATAGACTTGTGATGATGATAAATTGAAATAAAACGTCAAAGCAATACATGGTTTCAATATTACCAAATTATAATAAGCCATCCAAAAAACATTTAAATACAGAAAAAAACAAGGCCACGGTCACATACTGTGCGCGTACGCAGCTCCATGCCAACAAATTATTGCAAATTTACAATGCAAAACTATTTTCGCATAGTGATCGAAAATAACTAAAAGTGCGGCGTAAAAATACACATTACACCAAGAGAATAGGATTCACGAAAAAATTGTCTCACGGATTAGTACGTTATACTATATGATATTTTTTTGATACTAACAATACTTTTAGGTAAACAATTTTAAAGTGCAACTAAATAAACAGAACTCAATGAAAGATAGAGTATTGAAGATCTCAGTCCTTAATGTTCGCTAAAAAAATTGTGTTACTTCAATCGTCTTTCAAGTATAACATATATTCCTGCCAGTTCTACGATTACAATTATGACTACAATTATTACTTTCTACAAAGATAATAATAAAAAACGTAGATAATAGGTACCTCTAAACCTAAAGAAAATGATGGCAAATCAAAAAGACCTTTTGCACGGTCAATGAGTTGATCGCAAAGCTCTAAGTTACATGCTTACGTTAGCAATCGTCGCGCTCGATCGTATCTTCCTACTCTGGTCAGCTATTACGAAATGTGTCTAGCCAGCCCACACCGCCCGTCGTCGGCCATTCATACTTGCTGACCGGTACTTCCGGCGCGGGCGCAACCCGATATAGGTTAACCGAATGCAAATGTAAACCTCACGCCGATCTTGGCGTGTTGTGTTCACTGAACTTGCGAAATTCCTTGTTTTAACATTTGTAAGAAAGTATTAATGATTGCGTATATACAGGTTGTTTAGTAATACGTGTGTAGTATAATTCCGAGACATAGCTATGTAACTAAGTATAAAGAATACTAATATGTATAATATGCAAAATCATCTTTACGTAAATTCTATTTTCCATACAAAAAATTTTTTTTTTTAATATTTGGTTTATTCCGGACATTTTTGATTCTTCTGTTTTTATTGGACCATGAAGTTGTCGACCAAGAACAATGTTTCAGCTGTGCCTAGGATTGTCACTTTGCAATTTGACGTAGTAACAACCTCAATATCCTTGCCTTAAGGTGCTTATTAGGTATGTTCATAATTTTCCGGGGTTTTTCGGTACCCTGTTTGCCATATTTGGGATTATACAAGTATTCCAAACACCCTTAAAGATAATATGATGAATAACAAAAAAATATTTTATTTGAAATAAATTACAAAAACACAAATGTTGAAAAAATTTCCACGAGCAGGATTTTTTTTTTTTTTTAACATTTGTGTTTATGTAATTTGTTCGCAACAAAATTTGCTTTAAAAATCATTTTGAACATTTTATGAAATAAATTATTTATTTGTTTTTTTTTAGTTTTGCTTTTAAGTTATTTAAATATTAAATAATTCAGTTATCGTTAAGCAAACAACGTTATTTTTATATCTAAAATAAGATACTTGAGAAAATTGGTCGTAAAACGGGGCGACGCTTTTCCAAGTGATTTGATTTTGGTAAAATTTTAGTTTAGTCGTAAGATTATGCGAAAGATCGTGTGTTCGAATCCCACCCGCCATCACTGTTTTAAAAGTGTTATGCCATTAGGTACAAATAATAATACTAACACATTTTCGAATAGCATACAAAGCTATGCGATTTGTCGTCTTAAAATTATAACGCTAATAAATAGTGTCAGCTCTTAAATAACATTCACGACACTCCAAGATATCGGCGGTTTAAATAGAAAAACATTGACACTAACACTTTTCACTTTCACTAGCACCATTATTTGTCGCTGACACATTCTCACCTTGTAACTTTAAATAAAATGCGTGAAAAACCACTCATTGAACATTTAAATGAATGTGCGTTTAGCATACGAGTATTACACTGCTGTTCAACATATTGAGTGCGAAACGTGCAATTAACGAAAATAATGAACTATCAAAACAATATTAATCTTAAGGCGAAGCTGTAAAGATGATGACGTTGCAATGGTTCCTGTTTAAACGCTTCTAAGTTTTTGTTAGCGAAAATAAACAGCAATGCTTTCATTTGAAATCTAGAATGATTGATTGTACATTTTGCAAAATGTGAATTTATTTTTGGTTGCTACGGCCGAATATATTTTGGGCGTCTCTCTCTTAGCGATTTTAATTTTTTTATTTTATTTTATTGGCTTAAAGGAAACAAACAGCTGCAAAAGAAATACAAACAGTTGAGTTGACATTGAACCAGAAACTCAGACAATGGTCGAACGATAACAAATTTTAATTATTATTACAATTACAAATAATAACTACAAAAAAGTAAATAATCAAATAAATATTTTCAGGTGAATGAGTATACTGTCGTTCACTTGTTCACCTGCGAACATCCATTTCCCTCTTTCTTCTTTTTGAATTTATAAGAACTAAGAAAAAAAATATCAAACTATTGATAGCTCTTATCATAGGTACTACATGATCTTATGGAAAAGCGGTTTTTGGCATAATTGGTGCGACACAGAGGCGGGGCAAAAGTTTTAACTGACCTCAGGCAGGACTTTTTACGTTTATAAAAGATCTCACTTGTAAGATAAGTCGACTCAATTATTTATTATTTTATAAAGAAAATATTGATCAATGTAGCGATTATTATTTTAGCGGTTTGCCCTTGAACTCCAGCTGCTTTTGCACGGCTGGTAAATTGGTTCGGAACGATGCAGTTTACGACTGTCTCACGCCTGAATCTTATTATGCAAATTATATGTTTCAGTTAAGTAAACAAGGTGAACACGTTATTCAGTATATGTAAAAGTAAAATTTAAAAAATGTTTATGTTTTTTCCCCATGTGACCACGGACTCTGCAAAAGGTTAGAAAAGTCAGGAAAAATCTTTAAAACTTTTACGAGAGTAAATTTCGCGTAAACTTTAAATGAAGATAATATGAAGTCTCAATTAATAAAAGCTTTGGCACTCCAACTTCTTACACAATGAGCTTGCTGCAAACTTATCTATAAAATCAAAAGTAAACCAAGAGTAACCTAATAGTATTTCCAACATATATAATCAGCATCATCTGTTGACCAGTTTAAAATGATTTACAACTGACGTCTAAATAAAATACACAAATATTATCAGCATAAATTAAGCAAGTTTAAAAATAGTTACGTTCCGGTAGTAATGCATTTCACCGTGTCACGTGACGCCGACGTCGCGTTCAAAGAATCGCTGCAGTTCAGGTTTAGTTAAAACATATTTATTACAGTATCACCGATTTCCGATAATACCTAGTAACCCGAGTTTTCAGCTTCGACGAATTCAATTAAGCAGTTTTTTTTTATTTGCTTGTAGTTTTTAGTTTTATCCTTTTCATCTTTTGGTCTTGCAGCGCAGTGCTAGGGCTGCGATGTAATGAAGTTACCTGTATGATGTAATGGGATGACTAACATACGCTACTAAAACTATATTTTTTTTTAAAATTGCCACGTGTATGTCACAGCATCACTTGAGAACACTCGACTGATTTGGCTGATTTATTTATTTTTGTGTTCGTAAATGTCAGGATAATGCTTGTATAAAAAAGAAGTTTTCGACGTGACGGGTGTTCACTGAAGCGGACGAAGTCGCGAGCTGGCCACTATAATTATTCTAATAGTTCGTTAGATTTATTTGGTAATATCGACTTAAGTTTCATCTTGCTCAAATCATAATTAACTTTGAGTAGGAAGTGGTACGACCAAAAATCATAGTTAAAGTATATTTAAATTCAAAAAGGTTTGGTTTGTTTGTGTGTTAGGTTGGCCGTCAGCTCAGCGAACTTAACTCTATCCTGCGCCAAGTGAAATAGTCTTCAACCCTGGCAATGCTTGTCCATTCTCGGATGTTTCGGAGCCACGATTTTTTCCGTCTTTCCGTCGCTTGCCTTCAACTTTTCTTAGTTACTAGCTACCTTTAAAAGTATCGTAATATTTGTTGAAATTATTGTATGGTAGCGTATATTATTTTCTAATTAGACAACGTGTAACAAAAAAGTGTGGTCAAAATGAAAAGATCCAAAGTGTATCCCTTCCAGAACTTGACCACACCTTTCTGTTACACGTTGTATATAAAAAAGAAGCCGAATAGTAAATTAAATCATCATCCAAAATAGATTATAAAGTGAATTCTGATTCAGACAAATATACCTCTAATTAAGAATAAACGTATTTCGCGAAAGCCATAAAACGGTCGTCCATCACCATAAAAAAGAGGAACGCAGACCACCCGTGACGGCCTTGGCCACCGAAAAAATTTGGGACAATGCATCTTATTTTGACAAAGGTTAGGGTACAATTCACCTTGAATATTGTTTTCATAAATCCGTGTAGTTTTAATCTTTGGATCCCTGCTTATGCTAATCGTATTGTTTTCTATGTTCAAACACTATGAGTTGGCGTTCACTCACAACATTATATCAAAATCAAAATAAAATCAAAATAAATTTATTTGGAACTAGACAAATTAAACATACAGATAATAAGTGGAAAAAAAAAATTAAAGACAGTCCCAAAACGGTTCCGACTCAGCAAAATGCTAGCCTTAAGGTTAGCGCTGATCTTCCGTCGGAACCGGTTTAGGTGGTGCTGCGATAGCAACACAAGCGTAATATAAAATAATATTATAAAAAACAAAAATGGCAGCCCTAAGTACAAAAATATTTAGTTAAAGAAAATAATTGTAGGCTGTATGCACTGAATTCCTAACTCTATTTTTAAAAACGGTAAAAAAATTCAACAAATATAAAAAGGACGGAGTGAGGACTTCTTGGCGGGAAAGTGAAGAGTCATGTCTGCGGTTTTGTTTTATTTTCTAAAATTTGTGTTAAGTCGAATATTAATGTGAAATAATGGTGGATTATTAACCGTTAAGTGTTCGTGAGTGTGCATGAGTGTTGGCAAATGAAACAAAACAGTGCAACGTCACTAATCAAATTCTCTCAAGAAGTCCGCTTGAGGACTTAGTAAAGCCCCACATCTTTACTGAGATACTCGAGGGGTTGGGGGTATATCATTTCTCACTTCTCATTTCCATTATCATTCATCATCATCATTTCCATTATCATTCATCATCATCTTTAGGATTATAATACTAATGAAATTAAGAAACTAATGACATGGCAGCATGGTCTATGACCTTAGCCGGTTCCTCAGAGAACAAACTATTAAAAAAAAAAAAAAAAAGGACGGAGTGACAGTGACAGACTATGGTTGACAAAAAAACAATACTACATATATATGGAAATGGTTACATTTTAACAAACACCACAACACACCACAACTAACCTAGATGAGAACTACTGCCGACAAACTGCTATGAAGTTTGGCTGATAATAATTTTGTACACATTTATTACTCTTAAAAAAAAACTTAATCAAAAAATTTGTTATGTTACATCTTAGAATAATAACGCCTAGAAGCCGAGTACGCGCACGGCGATTGAGGCAAGTTTAACCAAGCCATATGTGGCTTGAATGGCCGAACGGCTCGCTAGTATCCAAGGTCACGTCGTGTCGTAAGCAGCTCCGCAATTTTTGTTTATAATGACGATTTGTGCCATCAAAGGATGCTTTCACAAGTCAGAATGTAGTAAAAAGGATGCTAAGATTACATTTCACCTGTAAGAACAGCTAATCAATGTCTATTTTTTCGTAAAACACGATATTAATGTTCGTAAATTTGTAATATGTCATTCCATGTATGTTTTGCTAGATGTAGGAAAACTTTTACCCCATTTTGTGTTCCGAGTTTTTTTTTATTCTAAGTGTTACATATAATTTTATCCAGGTCGTTTCGAATCCATTGCAATTTTGCTCTTGAAACTTTTTATATAAATTTTTATGTAGATCCGTTCAACTATTACATCTTAATTAGTGTAGTTTTCGCGTAACATAAAATACTTTTTAAATTGTTATTTTACATTTGCTATATTTATGTTCAATTAATTATATTTTTTCCGTTTATTAATATTTGAGCCAAACCGGCAGAGCCTACAGCGCGAGCCCGACTCACGCCTGGCCGTTTTTTATATTTTGCAATTGAATTAAAATTAGCGCAATTATACCCTCTGCCAAGAAGCTTTTCATCTAGCTAATTATTTTTATTGGTCCGTCTATCACCTACATTTACAACGGCATAAGAACATCAAACGCAAACATTTACTACAGCATTGTTCGAATGAATATACGTAGGTTGGGTCTTGCGAAAATCATTTAGAATGATAGTACGTTTTTTAATATGTTAGTACAATTTTTTTTGATTGTTAAAGGAGTCCGTCCATGCTTCAGAAGGCACGTTAAGCCATTGGTTCCGGTTCCTGTATGATAGCCCTTCAACTTACATTAGGCCTTCATAGTGGATTACGGCCAGATTTTCTCCAATCATCTCCATGTGGGCAACCAGGGGCTCTACTATGAGCTTTTAAAACAATACTGCAGCTATGGAAGCGAGACGCGTGTATATACGCGACACGTGTCTCGTTTTCGCACCAGCAATAATACTGTTTTAAGAACTCATGGAAAAGTCCCAGGGGTCCTTCACAACCCTTATTACTATGGAATGATAAAGCCGATGTAATGTAAATGAATTTCACCCGGAATCCTTATCTAAAGGCTTAGACAACTGATTTAAGAAACAATTTTACTTTCAAAACGAACTACACTAACTTACTAAGTTACTTGTATATTGTTTTATTTACGCACAAGTTACTAAACACTAACCTCAATATCATTAGTAGTGTGTTGGGCACCTTTGCATTTGGAATGGCGAGGGGAGGGTTATTTTATTGAGCAGTCGTACTGTTGGACTTTTCCCGCGCTTTTGACTGCCTGAATGTCAGTCTCCTATTGTCAAAAATAAACTTCCACGGAGTAACAAAGTCAACTCGCGACTGGTTCCAATCCTTTTTAACAGACAAGGCAATACGTAGAAGAACAAAATGATGAAGGAATTATGACAAAATCGGAAGTCGGTAAAATCAGTCGTGGAACACCACAAGGGTCGATATTAAGTCCTCTCCTATTTGTACTTTACACAGCAGACCTGGTGAGGTGGGGAGCATAAAGCATTGTGCATTACATTTATATGCAGATGATACTTTCCACCAGATGAATTAAAGACATCGCTTTGTAAATTAAATGATGACCTAAAGGCAGTATCAAACTGGTCTGCCAAAAACAATCTAATTGTAAATCCAGCAAAATCGCAGTTTATTATTATGGGTAACAAATGGCAATGTCAGATATGAATTATCGAGCAAGACCCTAAAGTGTGCTTAGGGACTGAAACTATAGCGAGAGTGGGAAGCGCAAAAAATCTTGGTAGTATAAATACTTACGTAAGTATTAATACTTGATGGGGATACGTTGATCACATTAACACAAGAATCAGAAATGCATTCTACCGACTCAAATTATTATACAGTTTAAGGAAATACCTCTCTGAAAATATTAGGGAAACACTTATAGAATCCTTGGTTCTCTCACAATTCAACTACTGTGACATCGCATAAGGATCACGAATTTTAAAAGAGACACAAAAGTGTATACAGCGTGTCCAAAATGCATGCATTTGTTTTTGTTACGACATACCGAAAAGATCACGCATAACGCCATAATTTCAAATATAGCAAATTGAAGACTGTTGCATTTGGAACTTACAGTCCGTAAGGTGATTGAGTTTGAAAGACCTATGTACCTTTTTGAAATACTTAATTGGGTTAAGAGTTCTCAAAAAAGGTCTCTGAGGAGCCACAGGGAAACAAGTCTAGTGATTCCTAAGCATAGAACAAAGTTGTTTAGAGGGAATTTTAAATTTGCTGCAACTAAAATATGGAACGATCGAATCTGCCGCCACCACTAGTCACTACAAAAATATAAAAGTCTTGCCGCAGCTTTTCTTTTGCAAAACCAAGTGTCAAAACTCCCACTCAAAATAAAAAAAAACAAGTTCTACATTTTTAAATTGTATGGACTGCTTATATATTTATTTATTTATACATATGAATAGATATATAAGATGTATAAGATTCTCTAACCACAGGTTGTCTGGAAGAGATCGCTTGTAGCGATAAGACCGCCTTTGCCCATATACTAGCTTAAAGTTTTTGTTTAACTGTTGTTCTCCTTTTGTTTTTATTTGTGTGTGAGCAATAAAGAATTTATCTATCATCTATCTATATATAAGTAAGTAAAAAGACTATGACCTTCCAACTATGGCTATGGCTGGGTAATGGCCTCTGTCATTGGGATCAGGTCATCACTGCAATTAATGGGTAATGCCTTAATCATCACGCTTGCCACCACTCACAAGAATCTTAGAAAAGATAAGAAATATAAGAAATGCTTTAGCAGTCGCAATATTTATCACCCACACTTTTTGACAAAACGTACTCAAATAAACCTCACAAGCATCCATCCATACTCCTTTATTTATCTCGTACCGACCATTCAACCCAAGGGCGAGACTGTAAATCAGCGCTGAGCCTAGCTCAGCACTTTGCTGAGACTGATACCCTTTGCTTACAAACACAATATTTTTAGTTATGCCTATTAAGTTTAGTTTTCTAAAACGTTGTAATTTTTGTAGTAATAAAATATTTTTTATCTTTTTATCTTATCAGTGGTTGTTTTGTATTTATTTTTGTTTTATTATTATTAAAACTAAGTAACTTAGCTAAGTACGTAATATAAACAATTAGTAATTGGGGCCAAACCCAACGTATCTGTAAATAGTAATAAAGTACATTCATTTGTTACAACTTAACATAAAACAGCTTCTTTGAACGTTCATTAATCACGGGCCTAATCGAACTGGTATACGTAATAGGCAAAACAATTTGACTTATTGATATTAATGTGAGCGTCAATAAAGATCTCTAAAGATTGATCCATTATCGCCGAATCATTAGGTATCTACTTCTATTAATAAACTAATGAATCAATCCAGTAACACGCGACCACAAAAGCTTTTTATTTTAATAATGACTAATAATACCGGCAAATATTTGAGTACGTCTATTTTTTATGATTATGTTAAACTAGCAGCCGCCCGCAGTTTCACACGCGTGGTTCACGTTCCCGTGGGAATATCGGGTTAAAAAGTATACTATGTGTTAATCCAGGTTATAAACTATCTGTATGCCGAATTTCATCCAAATCCATCCATCCGTTGCAGCGTGAAGAAGCAACAAATATACACACATACACACACACTTTCGCATTTATAATATTAGTGTGATGTGATATGTTTGCGATAGTTCCGCTTTCTACTTACAAAGGTTAATGAAGCGAGGCCATTTTGAGATAAGCTCAAAACTTTTTGATGCACATCAATGATGACTGCATCATGGACTAATGACTGCATTAATATCTTTTTTTTGAGAGAGTTTGCTGATTGCCACTTTGCATTTTCAGCTGTTCCGGGCTTTTTTGGGGGCGGCGAGAAGCTTAAAGGATTCCTCAAGTCGTGTGAAACGAAGCACCTTCAGAGGTTTTCTAGAGGGAACAGTATCACGCACTAGTGCGTGTCTCCGTGCCCTACTAGATTCCTCGAGGGGTTCGGATCGGATCGGTGCATGAATGATTATGTAGGTTATTATACGGTATGAGTGCAAACAATATCAAAATGTAAAGTCAAGACTGGGAATACATCTGCTCTTAGCTAAACAGGGAGTAATATGGCGCATGAATGAATTGTTATTACTGTGTTTACTTCAACATTTGGCACCGTCTGGATGTCCTAAACTTAAAATACCTACGAGGGAAACCTTAATTGGTTCGTTACATCATTCGTCCCGGAATAGCGAATTATATTACTTTGCGGCATCTAAATTTATTCAGTTATGTCTAAACATCTGCCTTAGAGCTAGAAATAAAAAAGACTCTTCAAAGAGGTCCTACAAAATAAAAATTGTTAGGCAATTAATATTAGCAAAATAGTTAAGACATTAAAAATCTTATTAGTAAGTATATTTTATTAGTAGTGATCACGACAGTTTAAAAAAGTAATTTTAGTTAGTAGGTACTTCATGTTTTAAAAAAATGTTACCAATATGAAAATGTGTTGCTGTGTTGCCATGTGCAAAAATTGTTACATAACATCACAACACGTTCAAATATTTTGAGAAATAAAAATATACAGATCTGAAATATTTACGACGATGAAATATGAAATACTAATTATTTTAGTAGGCGTTTAGCTAAATATTTTGAGAAACGGCAGGTGGTTAGAAACGTCTGCGCAGGCTGACCGATGATGCGGAACTAAGACGTTACAATACAAGGCCTACCGACTATTTCTGCCCAGCTGATAGAGATACAAGTGGCGGCTTGTTTATCGTGCGGTGTGGCCAGATGTTCGCTCTCTTTCGGGACTCAACGTGGAAGTTGGTGAAAGTGTTCCATTTGAAAGATCGTCTGTCGACACCGCTGGAATTGTTATCCAGAGTACAAAACAACTATAATATTTAAAAAAAAAAACACATTTTAATAATTAATGCCCAAAGGGACATTATTTAGAGAAACTTTGAAATAATATTGACCAATGATATTATATAAAACGAGAAGTTTATAATATCATTGATATTGACTGTTAGTGGCAAATGACCAACTAATTACAAATTATGTACCAAGATTAGGTATGTTGCGACTTTTCAACAAGCATGAACTAGGATTCCCGCTATTAAAGAACCAATGATGTATTTACTTTCGTAACAGCTTAAATTCTAATCATAATGTAACAATAAAGATAAAAAAATATTATCTTTATTTTTATTTGCACAAAGTATTCGTATTTGTTTAAATTGTATGGTCACATCCGCGTCGTTAGCAACAGAGATGGCGCCAGCATTTTGGCGGTAGGCTAATGTATGTTATTGTTGAATAATGACCTTCAATTCGGTCTTAATTAAAAAGCGTTTCGTTCGTGACTGTCAATGACTTCATTCGCCGGGTGGGTGGCATTTGACAGCAGCAAAACACAGATCTACAGCAAGTGTTATGAAATTACCGTAGATGTTTATTGACGTTAAGCATCAGCTAATGCCTGTCATATCGAAAATATTTCTCAAGTAGCAGTCTCAGTCGTCTACGAGTTTATGAATGAACCGTTCAACAATATTTGCCATACATCATAGTACAATATTGTTATAGCCTGCTATAAAATAACAAATCGTTTAACTGGTTCTCAGAACGGGTTGCTAAACTTTTTCATGAGTTTGTGATTTATTTTCGTTTCCTGTGATCAAGTTGCTGCTATATTATTATCAGTGGTCGGAGTAGGTATATTGATTTTAGATACTTGCGTCATGATATCATAACATGGACATGCATTTCTTCCGGAATGTACCGGAGTTTCCAAAAATTTGGTAAATAGAGTAATAAAATAAAAAACCATATGTAAGCAAACAAAATTGTTTATTGTTAATACAAATAATCATTATTACAGTTTTATTAAAAATAATTATTTTTAATCCTCATCGGTTACAAGTTCTACATTTTGATTTTCTGTCTCTATACAATTAAAATAAATAACTATAATTTTTTCAATATTTTCTAATTTTAAGCTATTTCTTTTAACATCTAAGATCCATTTGTAAGTGGAAAATGATCGTTCAACATCTGTAGATGTCAATGGAGCGAATTTGAAATAAAGTTTCTGATTATTTGCTACGCTTTTTTCAATACTCTCGCTGTATTCTCTAATTGTATCTAAATCTGGATTTCGTTCCATAACTGATTCTATTTTATTTTTTATATTCTCATTATTGCACTCGTTAAGCGTAGCCCTTACTTGATCAAATACTAAAAGTGAATCAGCTAGAGATAAATTTTGTTTTTGTAACTCTTTTAGGGCTAGTAGTATAATAGAGTAATTTTCTTCAATATATTTTAAATCATTTTCTAAATTTTGATTTTCCAAAATGTTTTTTGCGTTTCGTATGGCTATAGCATCAGAACTGCTCAAGCAGGATAAAACTTCTTTTATTTTATCTAAATGTTGAGCGTAGTAAGATGCTGCCTGTAACCAAGTACCCCATCTGGTAATGACTGGTTGCGGAGGCAACGGTAAGTCAGGGTATTTTTCTTTTAAAATGTTTACCCTACTAGGAACCTTTAAAAATACTTTTTTAACATTTGATATAAGAATATCAACATCGTTGTATTCTGACCTTATCTGCTCACTTACACGATGAAGAGCGTGCGCCAAACATGTCACATGCTTCATTTCAGGTAAGTAATGTTTTAAATTTCGCCCTGCAGATAGCATGTACGCTACACTGTCAGTGCAAAGCATTAAAATATTGTCAACTTTCGCTTCAAAAGTGTTTTGCCATAAATTTTCTAGACATTGCAGTACAAATTGTGTTATTGTTTGTCCATTTACTGCTGTTAGCATTTTACAAGCAATCAAATAAGGCCGGCCTGCACTATTACTAGGATGCAATGGTTTTATTAGGAAATTGACTATGTATCGACCAAAAATGTCTGTTGTCTCATCCAGCGATATCCATAGTTTCTCATTTTTATTAGTTTCATAAATCGAATTGATTTTATTCCTATAAAACTTCTCCAAATAAACTTTTCGTAACTGTGATTCGTCAACCACTTTACGATTGGTACAAACGCAACAACAAGTACTGCACATATATTTCTGAAAAAACTCTTTGAACGCTGGATTTTTCATTTGCGACCAAGGAATATTGCATAGAATCAGGAACTTAATGAGGTCGAAGTAAAATTCCTCTTGCGGTCTCTTAAATTTTCCTTGATGTACAGCGCCTTCAATGTGTTTGGTAATGTTGCCTCTATTCACAGCTTTCAAATGACTTTCACACTTTGTACAGTATATAGTGCCACTAGCGTTATCGTAAAGTAGCTCAGGATAGTGCAATAACCACTTTTGCACTGTTTCAGCCTTGACCTTTGCCATATTTATTTATATCTCACCTAAAACAATGATTTAAATTTACAATATATACATACACAACTGTAAAGTCGATAATGAAATTCTGTTTCATATAAAGTGTTTTTTTTAACTGAAGCGGTGATAGCCCTGCGGTGTGCGTACCGGACTCTCATGCGCTGTGATGATTGCTATAAAGTGATTTTTTTAACTGTTTCCAAGTTCTAAAACCTTCTTAAATAGTGAAAATAATTAAAACTTACCCGTACAAAAACAACTTCAAATGGGCCCAATCCAAGAGTAATAAATCGATGTCCGTAGTTATAAGCCAAATTCGTCGTTTTAAGTAGATTTCAGAAGACAGTAAACAAGCCAGGGTCAAGTCAAGATATTCACAACACATAAAATAAGCGCACTCCACGAACCGAAATAAGTGAGTGAGCCACTTGGTCTGGATGTCGGTGCGAGCGCATTGTTTTCGAACAAACAGTCAATGAGTCATCCTGGATACTTGATTCTAATTGGTCAGATGCGTTGAGCATAGAGATAAGAGGACAAAAGACCCTGTTTGCCGGATGTCGTGTGTTGAAATGAATATTATTATTATATCATTTTATACATGCTTAGGCTTTTACTCCAACACTTTTACTACAACAAGGTTTTTACACACCAGTCATTTTTTACTATTAAATTCTGGTCATCTACGCCACTAGCAGCATAGCGTTGAGAGTATTGATACATTTTTAACTAGTTTCATGTAATAATTTCGATGTTTCGGTATTTTTATCATAATAATCCGGAAACTCGGAGGAGTATCCATATTAACATATACGTTTGATGTCAGTGACCTTAATTCAATATACCTACTCCGACCACTGATTATTATCAATCAGCTAAAATTAAGTTTTGTATAACTTATAACGACATTATCTACACATTGATAATTAGGTATGTTAGTTAGTAATCTATACTAATATTATAAAGCTGAAGAGTTTGTTTGTTTGTTTGTTTGTTTGAACGCGCTAATCTCAGGAACTACTGGTTCGAATTGAAAAATTCTTTTTGTGTTGAATAGTCCATTTATTGAGGAAGGCTATAGGCTATATTACATCACGCTATAACTAATAGGTGTGGAACAGTCGCTAATTAACGCGGGTGAAACCGCTGGGCACAGCTAGTATTATATAAAAGAATAAGCCTTACATTTAGGTTTTAGTCATTGGTTAATTGATAATCGTTTACTATTACCTACCAGGGCAGTCTTTAGCCTATTGGAGGCCCTGGGCACTTACGGATAATGGGGTCCTTATGCTACGCTAGATTTTAGTAAAACAGGCAAAAGAAGTAGATAAGATAAGCAAAACTCTAGATTTATTCAACTGGTATTTTTATTTATTTGCAGCCAGATAGAGTTGCCAGTGTTATGCCCCTGGTTTAATTGAATTAAAAAGCAAAAAAGTCAATAAGTTAGTAATTCTTGTTTCGCAAAACCAATATATTTATCGGTTAGTGATCTGGCAGAAACAAGGGGACCCCATCGATTGCGGGGCCCTGGGCACGTGTCCAGAGTGCTCAAAGGTAAAGAAGGGCCTGTTACCTACTCATATAGATTATAGATACCTTTTGCAAACATTTATTTGTGTAACGATCTCAAGTGTCATTCCGAAATTGAACTGTTTAAAGTTAGCTCAAAGTTTTACACACAGCTTAAATTAACTTACTCCTTCTCACTATTTAAAATACAACCTGTACAAAGACGACTTACGTATTTTTTTAGTATATCTTATATCTTATGAAGATAAGGTCAAGAAATATACAATTGGAACCATACACCATTACGTTATTTCTCCATGACGATAGATAATATAACTCAATGAGCGAGTCAGCGGGATCACCCAATAAAGTATACAATCGTAACGTCAGATTACTGTTTTGACAATTCTAATTGGACAATTGCTCGGACTGGCACGTCCAATTTGAGTTGGGAGGCGAAACAAGTGGATTATTTGCGCAATTCATTCATATAGTGTAGTGTAGGTAGTGTATAGTGAAAATACCCCCAAGTCTACACTAATTATATCCACTGCTTGCTGATAAAGTACCCAGTCTATCAATCATGTCTCGTTTATTATTGAAGCAGCTATATTTAAGACTTTATAGACTCTCAATTCAGATAAAACTGACCATTGGTTTTTCAAGTCCGAAGCTAACCAAACAGGCAGAAACGATTTATTGAAACGAGAGTTCGAAGAAAGAATCGCTGTTTTTATGACACAGAACAACAAGAAATGCAAATACATGATCATTAAGTACTCGTCTTTCCTAATTGTTTTGACTGACTGACACAACTTTCACGACACAAAAATATCTCTCGTACTTATCATGCAAGCATATCTTTTTCGTTAACTTTTTTTGGCACAACAAGATATTGACGAATGCTTTATAACTTAACGAAATAAAATGTTAATCAATAAGTGGGTGCTCAACATGCACGATTCCTTCGCGTTTCAATTTATAAAGACCTACCAATATTTTATTTTTATTTGGTTATTTAGAAAATACTTACATTTGACCATAGTAGCAACTAATGTTCTACTTGAAAAGCCTTAACCCACGGTATATCAACTGTTACCATTGAATGGTGGGCCAAGGTTCCATACATTTGCTTCCCTTTTTAACCCATGTTAAATAAAAACCATTATGTTGAGATTTATAAATAGATTATCCTTCATAACTGCACCCACATTTCTTCTAATTTACTTCAAGCATCTCCCGACGAATACTTGAATGATTGCTCGTTCTCAACAATTTCCTCGACCAGCAGGTTATCAAGTGCAGCTTCTAATTGCTGCACACGGACGACGGACAAAAAGCTTGACGGGCCAGATGTCGATGCAATCGCTTCGGAGAATGCAGCGCGCTATTCCGCTTAATCAGCATCCGAGGACATTCCCGGGACGTCTCACTTGCTTTAACGAGCATCAGTGAGAAAGTGCTCATTACGGACTAACGCTTTTTTCTCATACTTTAATTGCTTTTAAACGAGCTGCTACTTAGCACTGTCTTATTGTCTTACTAAGTCGTCGCTTAAGCGCGTTTTCTGCTTCTGTGAATGAATGTCTGGATTGCAACACATTGCAAGTAAAATCGGAAACTTGAACATTCGCACTACCGATACAATACTGTAATAACTCAAATATACTGAAATTTAAAATTAAACCGTACTGTTAATGCAATACGGTAAAATCTCAAATATCAGTATATTTTGAGTTATAACAGTATTGTATTGTTAGTGCGATTTATTAAAACCACATGCCTTAAATTTTAGTATTTATTATTGATCCTGATCATCAAAGTACATCCGTGATCATGACGCATGCTACTTTACACAAAATATCGTATATTCAAAATCACTAATCAACTCTTAATGGCAATTAAGTCCACGATAGTTTTTTTAAACAATTTAACTGTATATACAATTTGAGCCATTTCTGTTCCAGCTCCAATTTTGTTTTGTAAAGTTTCATAACAATATCGAGGTTTCGCGACACCGAATGCTGTTCCCGAAATACCGATTTTGAACTTGCGCTTGCGCCTAATAATAAACGGTGATGCCAACCCGTAAATCTGAATCTGTAAGTAAATCGACACCACATCGGCTAAACGAGGCATCGCACATTAACTGACGCAACGAACCTTCGTAAACAAGAATTATTTTACGGCTGTCACGAAAATAAAACCACGTAACGTTATTCGTAAACGTTATTGTACACAGCCCTTGAAGGTCAGCAAATATCCGGGATAATTAATGCGTTTATTGATAAAGCCACACTGTGCAGACGCTATGTTTTAGAATTAGGTTTTGCATTAAGGGCCAGTTTAATTACTATCAACATTTGCCTATCTATTATATAAGTTATGTGTCTGACATAAGATATAAACGCGAAACATGCAAAATTCCTATATATCATGATGCCATCGTATGGCCCTACATGTTTACATACCTACTACTACATATCTACTTACATATCTACTACGGCAGGCAACTCTCCTTATCTTTTAAATAGAAAAAGTATTGGTATTAAACATAATTACATTTTGCTTACCTACATAGTTAAAATAATATACATAACGTTACTAGGTTAGGGATATGTACCTAAGTAAATTATTTATTTACTTTTCTCTTCGAGAAGTATAGGAGAACATACACTAGGCCATTATCGAAAAATTCAAAAAGTTTCTATATCTACGTAAATGACGACTACCTTGCCATAAGCGGTTGCTTAACTCCTGTAATTTTTTGTGCACACAGATAAGTATCCATCTGTTTGTGTAAGCAAACTGAGCCGAACCAACTGTTTTACCTCCGTCCGATCTCTTTGTACCTTTTGAGTTGTGCCTCTCGACTTCATATCTCGAGTGTGCTCAATGCACTTTCAAGTGCATTACTGGCCGTTTTTGCTATGTTATTCGGGAATTAACCTTAATATTTTTGAGATATGGGTCATTTTGCTATGTACCATGTTTTTTATGCGTGTAAAATGTAAAATTTGAATTTAGAAAGACTTTTTTATTAAAACAGTATTCTATTTATGACATACCTGCCTAACTGCAGTGTTTTGACACCATTTTAGCAACATTTAATATAATGAACAAGGTAAATATACTTAACGAAGTTAAAAAAAAATCTGAAGAAAATCCTTTTAGGCTATGAGATTAAAGACACACTAAAGCTAATCCATGATGACGAGAATGAGAGAATATGACTAACTTTTTCGTACTATTTTCCTAAATGTCATTAAGTTTAGAAAACGTTAGCAATCGAAGAGTTCGTAATAAAAGTTTATATTTTATTGTGTATGTATAGATTGGTAGTTCATATACGAGTATAATAATAAAACCTTGTTCAGGGAGATGAAGTAAGCTAGTAAAGAATATCAGCGGCTGATTTTTCTAGAAAAAGCATTGATTATGGCTTTGATATGGTAAGCATGCAGGTTTAACACGATCCTTGCGGTTTTATAGGCCAGGTATCAGGCGTAATCTATGCAACGGCTGCGGATCACGTCAGCATTGAAAGTGATGTCCTTGTCCGTTATTATTAGCGTGGAACGCACGAATATAGCTCCATTAGATTAGATTGTGTGTTTTATCTATGTGAGGCCTACCGAGGTTTTCCTCTTTAAGTAGCACTTACCCATCGGGATCTTTTGCAACCCCGTCCATTCTTGTTTCACTGTGAAGCGATCTGCCATAAGTTTGGCTATGTCTTTGAGAGCGAAGAGCCTGAAGGCTTCTGGTTGCGGATAGCGCCCAGAAGTCCTATTATTTTCCTAGCCAGAAGGTCACAGCCGCACAGTAAGTACTGTATTGACTGTGTTTTGTCTCCACGTGGCTGTCCAGCCGATTGTTTGTGTGTTTGATAGTTGCATTTTGTTGGTGTATTAATTATATAAGTTCTATTTGTAAATTAAAGTTCTTAAAAATTTTATGAATAAGCATAATTCATTGTACCACTAGTAGGTTTCATATCGTTTATTTATATTTTTGGTTTAAAACACATTTTTGGTGATCACAAACCCAGGCTATGCATTGAAAAATCCATAACCTCCATCCTGGGAATTGTACTCGGGTCTTTCTGGTATCAGGCAAAGCGCTTTGCAACTCATCCCCTTAATTGAAAACACTATTATAAGTGGCCATTTAAAACAAAGTGTAATAACCCTACAACATATCCTATTCGCTTATTTCTGATTCACTGTTTGCAATGTAAATATTGGCATGAGCGGTTACACTCACCTCTGATATTGTTCTCCATTATTTTAATGTTTACCGAAGCGATAGCAGATACGTTGTTCACATTGCAATGGTTGCTCATCGTTATGTAAGAGATGATTCAAATTTTTCTGACTGTGTGAAGACTGACCAATACCAGCATAATAAAATATAGAATGTTTCATTGACTCCTTAATTTGTTTTATATTCTATAGAGTACTAATCCTCACTCACTCACTCACTTACTCACTCTCTCACTCACTCACACCTCACTCACATCAGATGGTAAGTGACGATAAGGCCGAAGCGAAGGTAAGTAAGATAAGCGCACTTTGTTCGAAATCTACAACTACCAAGGAGCTGGCTATCAGATGGCTGCTTCTAGCTGTTTCTTCTTGAAATAAAACTTTTTTTTAGTACTTACGTAAATTTTAGAAAACTACTTACCACCTATTTTATCTCTTTTACAAACTCTCCGATTGGGCACTTATTTAAAAGTCCTATAAGTATATAAAACATAATAAAATTAATAAAAAGTAACATCATCGTCATCATCATCAGCCTATACGTCCATTGCTGGACATAAGCCTTTCCAAGTGCACGCCCCTGAACACGATCCGCGGCCACTCTCATCCATCAGCTCTTTCCAAAAAGTATAGCTGTATAATCAAGTGATTATAAATATTTGTCATGTATAATAAGTCAAAACTACATCGATAACTTTGAAATCCAAGTTACCATTACAAGTTAGAAACTGAGAAAAAAGTTAACACTGCTAACTACGATGTATGAAAGAAACAAAGCACATAAATCTTTGTTGCGTTGACATCGACCTTTATGTTTAAGACAGTTTATGTACTGGTAGACCACACACTAGTCCACCTGACTTGGTACTAGCGGTCGTGTGGTCACCGCCTCGCGTTACAGCCAAGAGCGAGCCTTCTGGGACGCATTAGCTAGGTATACTATCGATGTTGTAAACGTCGACTTCAATATATCGATGTAAAAAAATAACTATTTTCGACAGACACCGAGTGCAGCGGAAATCTGGGGATTCTGGGAGCACACTTTTGAACACGATGTAAATATTATTTTTTAAAGTTTGCGCAAGAACACATTGAAATTAAACACTTCATTGGTACGGATCTACAAAGTTACTCGAGTATTTTACTTTTCATACATTTTATAATTATCTTGACGTCAGGTAGGCTACTCTTGACGCAAACTCAATCTCAATACAATTCCAATGGGATTAATATGTATCGATATTTGGATAAGTTTCGCAATTTCGGAACGCCCCATCTCGATAATAATTTGTTCACTCAATTTCCACGGAATTTAATTCCAATGTAGCGCTATTATCGCTTTTAAAAGTGCCATTTGAATTTTTTAGATTTGGGATTGGAATTGTATTGAGATTGAGTTTGCGTCAAGAGTAGCCTACCAGGCCTTTACAAGATCCGTAGTCATGGGGAGACGGTCGTCCCAAAATTATTTTTTACTAATAAGTACCACAGATTAAGTAATAGTTACACTACCGTAAATCAATGGGCTCTTAACACCAGGATGAATTAATATGTAAATATTGTTTCTTTCTGTCATATAAATATGTTGTATTATTTGGCAAAATGGCAACTTGTTTCATTTTGGTATACCTCTCGCAGCATGAATACAACCCCAAGAATCACCAATTTCACAAACCCAAGAATGATCGGGTTCGTGGGTTAGGCCCCCGGTGTGTGACGCCCCCGTGGTGGAGGCACCCGATTTTCAATTTAGTTATAACAGCCGATTTTGTCGTAATAAAAGTCATTTGTACCAGATACAGTCAGCGACAAAGTGTTTCTGAACTAAATAAGTAATCTATAGCCGCTCAAAATCTAGCGTACTTTTGAAAGAATAGAGATGAGCATGTATTCGATGATGGCGTCGCATCGATATCACGCGTCCCTAAGTCGATTTTAGTACAATAGAAAATAGTATCGAATCGCTCACATTCCCGCCGTAAGGTGGTCCGTGTCTATTCCGGGCGTGATTGATCATAAACTTTTTGTGTGCAGTGAAATGGCTGGACGAGATGCGGTCGACGCCGGCCATTCTGGAGCGAGTTTATAAAAGAGTACCTGTATAAACAACTGCAACTGATAGAGGTTTATACAGAAAAATCTTGGAAGTTATTTCTTTTACTTACCTGCACAAAATATTCATCATACATTCGCTAAAAAGCTGTCGGTACCTTATAGTGCGATCTTTTTTTTATGAGCTGTTATTTAGTTCTAACAAAACCATAAAATAAGTTTTTAATTGTATTTTTCTTTGTTCGATTTTACTTCAGTTCTAAGTGAAGATTTATTTTATGTATGTTACTAAGTATTTAAATATGATGCATTAATTTGATGATAATAATAATTTAAACATATATGTTATATATTAAGGTGATTATAGCACAACATCAAGTTATTTAATATTTATATGTTTCTTAAATTTCGCATCTGCACTTAGCTATAAGTTTCATAAAAGTCGACTTAAAATAACCTACCCAAGTCTCAGTGTAAAACCTTAAGAGAAATTCTCCGCTTTATGATTTATAGCAGTATTGGACAGCAAAATAGAGCCATAAGTTGCGCAGTCGTTTTCCCTTCGCCCTGCCATCACAAGTATAGGATCCGAGAAAGCCACGCTCCCATTACTGCCAGAGATAGTGTGAAGCTAAACAAAGGAGTTTCTGTCTCGCAAATATATATTTCATATTGAAACTCTAAGCATTATTTACTCAAACATATTTCTTCAGATTTTATGAAGAATTTGGTTGTTGAAATTCGGTATTTAATCAATGTAATTTAGCGGTACGACAATTAAATCGAAGTACGAAATCAATTGAAATTGATATCGCAAAATATTGGTGACAACACTAGTGGAACGATGCTAAAATGAAGCTAAGATTTAAGTATTATATTAATAATACTTAAATCTTAGCTTCATTTTAGTATTGATTAAATTGAAACACATTTTAATTAATATTACAATTAGGTAGGTGCGAGTCAACTTGCCTAAAAAAATCTAGTCGGTTTTAACCATCTTTTTTAAGTTAATATTGATTGAACGAAAGTTTTGACGTGACACCGATAAATTAATGTATAAGTAGGTATAATTACTTATTCCTCGATATCAGTCCTTGATTTTACCGTTCGTCACCGAAAAAATGATTGAAACACCATCATGCTCAGAAATGACTGTTAGAAAAAAAATAACTTATTTTAATAAGATCTTTTTTCTCTTTTTTGATTTAATCATAAAAGAGTCATCTTTAGTTACTTTTCTATACCTAAACCTAATTAATGTTTATAACCAAGATAGTTTAACGAGTACGTAGAATATCCATCTTGTAAGTAAGTAAGTAATTGAAATTCACCCAAAATAACATGCGCACAAGCATAGGTACAGCTCGTAATAATATCACCTTTAACCCTACAACGGTGCCGTGAAATTCAGACAAGACAAAGCGTATTATTATACGCAGGCGGCAACTACAAAGGAAATCGCAAATTCAGCGCAACGAACACGCCAACCATTGCTGTAAGCGGTTGGTCTAATTGTATAAATTAGTAGCTCATTATATTTTAAACGGCTCCATATAAAATACCTAAATAAAGACACATTTTTGAATTGCAGTTTACATAGTACTTAATTTTTTTTTAAAGAAACAAAACACAAATCAGCGAGGTTTCCACATATGAACTTTTAAAAACGTATCAATAACATGCACAAAGTTTAATTCATCAATCGTTTAATTGATATCGTGATTTTTAAAATGTTATCTGTTTTGTGTTCCATGGATAAATTAATACGAACATTCACCGATTTATTTTCATTACAAATCTACTCGCGTATATTTTACATGGTCATATAACACAGGATAATAAAAATAAACAAGTAAATAAAAAGTCAAGACAAGTAAATACTCGTAGTAAAAAAATGGACCGCATCGAATGCAGTTAAATCATACGTCTACATACATAAGTGCATTGCATTACATCATCTATAATGAGGCGCGGTGCCATCATTACGGCAGATGCTCGCCACTGCACGCCCGCACGCGACCGCTCATCAATCTCAGCACATCTCAGGAATTTGCAATTTCACAGATGGATTGTGTAGTTTCTCTTACTTCTATCTGTCATTTCGTGAGAGAGTTACGAGAATTTTATTTTCGAACAGTAAAACTCAGCTGTTATTAATAGTTTCATTCACACGTTTGTGACGTTAAAATATATGTAAATATTTAAAAAAATATAACTCACAACTTCTTCGCTTTAAAGTTTTAAAGTTCAAAAGAAAAATCTGTTCGATTCCCTAGAATTCACATGCAATCTGTCCCAGATCTTATTAATAAACGTCGAGTTGTTCTACTTAAAATCCCGTAGCAGCTCGTATCCAGGTTAGAAAGTCGGTAGGGGAAATCTAGATTTAGGCTGTTAACGTCTTAACGTGGACATAAAGTATTAAACAAACCTATTTATGGATTGGGTTTATTGTTCCTTGAACACGGCTTGGACTGGACATTCGATTTACCGCGCCTGCCGCCGGGCTCCGGTATTTTCTGCGACAATAGAGTGCTGTATTGCAATGTTTGATGTAGATACGTACGTATACGGTGCTTTTATTTTATTGCACATTCAAATAGAGACTTTGATTGTAGACAAACTGGTCAATTAAGCTTATAATGACTGCGGTTTTAGTCAACCGTCTTTAAGGCCTGGTGCTTTGAATAGCGGTTTCAGATTAAGAGATTCCCACCGCTAGCCATATCTCAGTTTGATCAATGGTTAGCTTAGTTTTGGTCTGCTTAAGTACTAGGTAGTACCATCATATCTAAGTCTGTCGTATTATATTATCAATCGTATCATATTAACAATGTTAGTGTCATTATTGAGGTCGAATGTAAAATAATGCCAGTTCCATTCCCACCCTGTCTTAACTGTTTCTTACCATCAGGTTGACATTACTCATATCCGTTATTAACAATCCACTCAGTCTAGACACTAGTATATCTAATTTATAGCTTTCTTCAATAAATGTGTAACATGTTTTACAAGACAAAATGTTACATTCTTGTAGCATATAATAGAATAGAATAGAATACAGAAAATTTTTATTCATAACCACTTAAATTAGTAACAGTAACATGGGCAAAAGACTTAGAACTAGACGTGGTGTTGAATCGGTCTCCACTCAGCATAATGTCGAGATACCTGGTTGGCACCCCGACGCTGATCCTCCGTGGAAACCAGAAAAATAATAATAATAATAAATAAATAAATAAGCATTCGTATTGTTTAACTTGAAAGCTAAACAAATTAAAATTTTAATTTTTTAAATCGATTCAAAGTCAAAGTCAAATCGTTTATTCAATATAGACCTTTATTAACAGGTACTTACAGACGTCAAAACTAGGTATAAAATACAAATAATAATGAATTATAATTTAGTTTACTGAATCTACCACCAGATCAGATGGTAGATTCAGTGTTTTTATTGAAATAAAACAATTTTTACGGATCTACTCGCGTTTATTCTACACATTTAGAATTTTAGTTTTACATTGTAACGTTTCAATATCAATCATCGAATCATTAGGTTTTTAAAAAGTGTAACCTTTTTAATAATGCTAAATAGTGTACAAGAATCTAAAATTTTTTGTTTCCTTGTTACAGGTGCTGATTAGGAGTGGTACTACAACCTGTTTTAAAGAAATGATAAAATCTCTCCTTTTCCAATGTCGTTTACTTAAAATGACAGTTACTCAGTGCTAGTGCAGTGACAGTGTGTGATAGATCAGTGAGCAACATAGGTGCAGTGAATTTGAAAATATTCGTGAACATGGAGGCTTTAGAGAGGAGAGGCTTTCTGGCGGTCGCTGCGCTAATACTCATCGTGTTTTCTTCGCTATGTAAGTAAACAAACTGAAATGAATGCTCTCATGTAGATATTTTCTGTTGTTCACATCTCATTTTCATCGTCGCCTTGAAGCGCCATTATGACACGCAAGTTTAGTTTTAAGTACCATAGGCTGAAATATTAGTACTTCAATACAAGAGTATTGACTTGGTGTAGAAGGTGTTAGAAGCAAGCCGTTAGTAACAGAATCTAAAGATCAGAAGACAACAAAATAATTAGGAAATGTATTAATTAAGAACTCTTTGCTTTACTGAAAAAAATAACTTAGCTTAAGTTTCAGAATAAATTTACTCGAGTTCCGCAAGGAAGCATAATTGGCCCGTTGCACTTCCTAGACTGTTCTATTAGTACCAGAGGTCGGATTTAGGTTCTATTAGTACCAGAGTTATTTATGTACTTACACTGATTTCATACAGCAAAAGAAAAAAGTGGATATGCCTCAAATCCCGAGATTAATTATAACCTTAATTTTAACCTCACGAGTCTAGGCTAGAAGCAAAAGTATTTTCGTATTTATATAAAAGGCGAAGTATAAGTATGAGAATAGTTTGTATTTTGAATTAATGTAAATACTAATAAAAATTGTATGTTAAATATCTTTCTTTAATTTGTCTTATCTATTTCTGAGGTTTTTATTATTATTTATTTGTAATATTGTTTGCCACACGGGATTGATCATTAGAAATCCCGGGAAGATGCATATTAATATCAACATTTCGATGCAAGTAGATAAATAACTCTACCTAATTTCGACCTCTGATTAGTACACATAGGAGTTTTATGTGCCGTTAAACTCACACAATTGGAAAACTAAGACTGTTTCACCAGATGCGGCATAGATAGCTTACAAAAGCTAGCTTAATCAAAGGGGGCAAATTAAAATCAAATGCATCTGTAAAAAAAATCTAATTTATTAAATTTTAAAAAGTGTAAGGATGCTACGAGTACACTTAAGCTGAATCAAATATTTATAAAATACAGTCAAAAATTAAATGCCTACCCGACCCAGCCAGGAATCGAACCTGGGTCTTCCGCAATCCGGGCGGCTGCACTTCCCATTTAATGATTATCAAATGTTTAATATTTCATATGTAAAGATGAATCTGCATAGCCATCGGTTGCAATAACCGTTGGATAGATGGCACTGCTGTCGCTAAAAAGCAGTCAAAATCAAAGCAATGAAAAAATTCAGTGCTTACGTCAGCGTTCCCGGTAACATAATCGTCAATGCAGCCGCCCGGATTACGGAAGACCCAGGTTCGATTCCTGGCTGGGTCGGGAAGACATATATTTTTTTACTGTATTTTATAAATATTTAAAAAAAGTGTGTTCGAACAATTTGTAATGCCTGCTACGATGACAGCTGCACCTCTTCTACGAAGTTGAATATATTCCAAACGACGACGAATACTTGAAATCATTCCGAGGCAACATAGAACAAGATATATGAGCTTACTACAAGACTAGGAAGTATTTTATAACATATATCCGTATTTTATATACTTTAATTGACTTCCTAATGACCTAAAATTAATTGATGATAATCAATTTAAATCAGTATTATCAATTACAGACAGTATTAAAGTGTGATTAATGTTATGTTCTAAAATATAAAATTATGTAGTTTTTTCAAATAACCAAGACACTTGCGTGCAGGTAATGCAATAGTTGTATTAAAATTAAGCATTCATCATCATCATCATCTCAGCCAAAAAGACGTCCACTGCTGGACAAAGGCCTCCCTCAAGGATAAATAATTTTGAGGGGAATTTGCCATAATCGCCACGCTTGGCAGGCGGGTTGGCGATCGCAGTAAGGTGAGAATAATCACAGAGAGACGCTGCTGCCCATCCTCTGGAATGGTCCCATAGTCGCCTTCTACGACACCCACGGAAAGAGATGGGGTGGTGCAATTCTTTACCCACGGCACCACACGGGGAAAATTAAGCATTAATGTCCTGTATTGTGGCAAATATATTATACTTTAATACTAATACTGTGATGGTGATTAAGCCAATGCCTATTTATTGTAGCGATGACTTGATTTCAATGATGGAAGCCTTTGCCCAGCAGTGGGACAGTATACAGACTATTTACGTTACCTTACTTTACTTACTGTGAGTATAAAACATTGTTATCTCAATCAGATTGATATTAAAATACAGTATAACTGCATTAACTTGGAAGTAACATTTTACCGTGAGACAAAAATACAAACCATGCAAAAAATATGTAAGTATGACAACTGCACACCACTGCAAGAAAGTTCCGTTCATAAGAACTCGACAAACACTGTCCAAAAAGGATCGCCAATATTTGGCATTGTCAAAAAATGTCATGAACCGTCTGGTCCGAAGGCCTTTCAGTGCAAAACTAGTTTGCGCATTTCCGAAGCCGCCTACTCGCCGTTTTTTGGCCGTCGACATCACTTTATTTGGGAATGCTACTGAATCACTTCATTCGATGAACGATAAGCTCCACAATGGACGATAATTTTAAACCAAAAAGCTATAAATCACAGCGCGGTAATCGCAGGCTTCACTTTATATGGCCCATACAGACTTTCAACAAAATTATTATTATGATTAAAAACCAAGTACCTAGATGAACGAGCTTTGCTCGGTATTTTTTTTACGGATGAAACGACGTTTTCTAAAAATGAAACCTAGCTAGACCGATTTATCGCCCCGGAAACCCCCCTGCATACTAAATTTCATGAAAATCGTTGGAGACGTTTTCGAGATTCAAATTATATATCACTACGTAGTATAAAACAAAGTCGCTTCCCGCTGTCTGTCTGTCCCTATGTATGTATGCTTAGATCTTTAAAACTACGCAACGAATTTTGATGCGGTTGTTTTAATAGATAGAGTGATTCAAGAGGAAGGCATATATATATATATATATATAATACATGCATACAATAATTGCTCGTTTGAAGGTATACTAGATTTAAAAAGTTGAGAATGGTTGCATTTGAAAGTATTTTTTCCTTTCTTATAACATGATCTATAATAGGTATTTATGGGTTCTAACGCTATTTAACTCAATGTAAATTCTTGATGTTCTAATTTATTAGTAGCTGTAATTTGTATTGAAGAGCTGGATAAAATAGTGTTCAGGATGCAAACTTGCAAGTTCAGCACATTTCGCAATGCCAGGTGAAAATTAAAATATGACATGCTCCTTCGGGCTTCGGAAAGCATGCACTCGATCCCATTTGTCATCGTAAGCTAGCAGGTGTCAAAACTTACCAACCCACATTTGGGCCGGGGCCTGCATAATATGCTATAGCCCGTCCTCCATCTGTTCTGTTCAGGTCTTGAGGGTGATTTTTGAATCTCACGGGTGATTTCGAAATTTAATGTGACACAAAATACACTATAAATAAGAGAAAAAGAAGCACTTCTAATTGATTATCATAACTTGAGAATTAGTCACCGCTTCAAAATTCGCCCTCCTGTGCCTGAGCACTGACTGCTGAACTGCTGACAGTTTGACGTTTATAGGCTAACTGATAATGAGCATGTAAGCAGGATCAGCTATTGACTCAGCTACGTGGTCTACTCCGCAGGTGGCGTGTCCTCGGCCCACCGCAACACCACGAAGATGTCGTACGTGTGCCCGCCCAGCTTCGTGCGGCTCGGCCATAGCTGCTACTTCTTCGGCGACAAAAAGGCCACTTGGCAGAACGCACTCTTCTCTTGCAAGGTAACTGAGCTAATTCTCATATTTCTGTTTGATAAAAGAACAATTAGATGCTAAATAGTTGAAAAGCAGTTCTTAAACAGGCCAGTTTCGTGTTTTTTTCTTGTTTATATACATTATTAAGGTAACAAACAACTCATTACAAGTACATTTGGTATTTCATAATTTAGTTACCTCCCAGTAACCAATAAAGTTTTTAGTAAAGAGCGTGATGATAAGTTGGAATGTCTAGTTTCCACATATGTTTATGAACCTTTATCTTCGAATGCAACCAGATTTTTGTGTTTAGAGCTTACTGCTTGTTGACAAGAATCTCACAGGATACCTAAGCCGCGCGTAAAGCTGCCGCGGAAGTTTTCTAGTCATCACTGTCTCCATACCTTTTAGATTCTCATTTATTACTCTAGGTAGTGCGTACTTTTTGGTGTCTTTACCCTACCTAAATAGCGCTGTACACTGTGCGCAAAAAAATATTAGACTTAATTAACATTTGTGGTCATCAACATAATTTGAGACATCAATATACCATGTAAGTATGCTTATTGTATGTTAATAGCACGCGCCTAGACATCATGCACTGTCTCGTGTGGCAGACAGCCAGTCACAAAAAGATTGATGAGCTCTTAATACACCAATTAGGCTTAACATGACATGAAATATTTCATGTTGTGATTTCAAGCACCTTTGTATCTACAGCGGAGGTCAAATTATGATTTCTAACTACTTGTAACTACAACGGAGGATCATATCATACAGATTTATCGATGATATATTGTACTATGTTGCGACTCATTATACTCGTACCAGAATAGTCGGATACGAGTATAATAAGTCATCTCATGTACGAGCATATCAATTTTAACTTAACACACTTCCCCAATTTATTTTTAAATGGAGACTAAACAGCCAAATCGATATACTCGTGTATATCAATTTAATTAAACGCACTTCCAATTTAACTTCAAATGACAACTGAGCATCTAATTCTGTCTCAAATAAAAACAACTGCCGCACTAATCTAATTGAGATTTTCAAAGTGACAATTAATGTAGATTGTTGTCAGAACTGTCATTGAACGCTTATCAAACAATTTGAATGGTTGGACAGTAGTGGCTGTGAGTTCGGCGCTGGCGCTAACTCACTGGACCGGCCACCTGTCAACTGGTTGATTGGAATTTATCGCGGCGCACCAGCATTAAGTGTTATGTCCTTTACATTATGAGACCCAATATAGTAGCCGGCTGGTTTTGGTGAGGCGGGATGTTGCCTCACTACGGTTTCAAGGTCAAGATTATTCATGACGTTTTGCGGTGACATAACGAGAGTTGGGTCATTCGCCAAACTTCGGAACTGCATTTAATGTTTTTCGACTAAACGTTTACATCCCAACATTTTTGTTAACAATTTAACCATCTATACTAATATTATAAAGCTGAAGAGTTTGTTTGTTTGTTTGGTTGAATGCGCTAATCTCAGGAACTACTGGTTCGAATTGATAAATTATTTTTGTGTTGAATAGATCATTTATTGAGGAAGGCTATAGGCTTATATTACATCACGCTATGACTAATAGGAGTGGAGCAGCAATGAAAAATGTTGCAAAAACGGGAAAACATTTACGCGGGTGAAACCGCGGGGCACAGCTAGTTGACTATAATGGGTCGGTTTTGCCTGAAATAAACACTGTATACAATTTAAAATACCTACTTAAATAAAATAAATGTTTTATTTCAACGATAGCCTCATAGATAGACGTGACTACATAAGAAGCGCGACCCAAAATCTAATAATAATTTAATATCTTTTTGTAAACTCAACAAAAACAAAACAAAAATAAATGTTTTGCCTAAAAATTTTCGCTTAATGTCACAAACAATATCAGCAGCATATTTATCAGACGCGACATATTCTCTCACCAGCTCGAACACTCATTCTTCTGAGCTCGGGTCATTTGCATGCGAATAGTCGAAAATAGATCGCGAGCGTCTACGAATGCATACTATTATGCAAATACGCATTTCATGGTCCGCGTCCGCGCGACACTCCACTCTATCAGGTTGGATGTTCATATAGCGCTGATAAACTATCGTTGACAAAAGACGGAGATATAGAAAAAAAAGCCTCTTGAGTTTCTTGCCAGCTCTTCTCGGTCGAAGGCTTCCCCAAAATCCGAACTGGTGGTAGATTCAGTGAACTATATTATAATTCATTATTATTTGTATTTTATACTTAGTTTTGACGTCAACAAGTACCTGTAATGGTCTATATTGAATAAACGATTTGACCTTGACTTTGACATTGTTGCTCATGCCTTTCACTTGTCTCTACTCTGTGTAGCAATTAGTGATTACTAATATGTACTGTTTGCCCTCGATGAGTACTAATATCATGTTTCCTAAATGGTTTGCACCCACGATCTTAAAGTGTATTAGTTCTCTCCAACCGACTGGTTGAACATATGAACATATCGTGTACGAATTGACTTACACGTGTATAACGTATTAATGTGGCATAGTATAATCATATAGATAAAACAGCAATAAAGAGAGAGAATAATGAAAAAGAGAAAACAAGAGAAAAATACCAATAAATCAGACCTATAATGGTCTAATGCTACATTCACATGATATTGCATCTTATTGTATTCTCATAGGCATAGTGTTGACCCTGTCGTTATTACCTTACTATGACTATGATCTGAGTTCCACAAGATTTCCTTTTCGGATTTTTTGAATGATTTTTCAATATAATATTTTACCTAAAAATAATACAAATCTGAAATCTTACATTTTGTTTAACCAATACCTAAAATCGCATCGGTTTTAGTAAAAGCGATATTATATTTACTATGTTATTTATGCCATCATAAATTACATTTCACTCTTACAACTTTTAATTTGTTTATGCAACACTGGCTTTTACTCGTCGACAATAAAAATACTGATTTACTACACGACTAATAAAAACTTTAGAAAGTGATCTTCCAAATTTGCGTACATTGTATAATTTAAAACTTGTGTATGCGTTATTATATTTTTTTATTAAGTTTCATTTTATAAAATTGTTATTTTCACGTTATTATAAGTAACTAGTGGACCCGGCGGACTTAGTACCGCTTTGACAGTTTCCATTCCTTCTCGTGGGAATATCGGGATAAAAACTATTCTATGTGTTAATCCAGGTTATAAACTATCTGTATGCCGAATTTCATCCAAATCCATTCAGTAGTTTTTACGTGAAAGAGTAACAAAGATCCATCCATCCATACTTTACAAACTTTCGCGTTTATAATATTAGTAGGATAAATGGTTTATGTGACACAGCAATTAGCAAACTATGCATCCTAAAACTGGTTAAAACAGATGTTTTAAACGAGCAATTCATTAATAATTCATTTGTTTTATTTGGCAGAACACGTCTCTTTGCTACTCAATATCTACAAAAGTATTATAATAATTTATGCATGACCTAAACAAACAAATCTAGACAGCTAAGATAAATCTTCAAATGCGTTAAGATAGTCCTATCAAACTTCGATAAAAATAGGCTTAATTTCAAAAATTCTTGGAAAACTTAGCGGGAATTATGATATTTAAAATCTAGGTTATTGCCGGCTGCATAAAAATACTTGAAACCTAGTTATTCGGAGATAGTACAAACAGATTAATAGATCAGTCGGCAGACACAGTTCTGCCTCAAATAAATGGACCACCGGAGTCGCGCGTGGGAGCGCAATTGACGGTGTTAATGTTACGTTTTGTTTCGGTAACACTACCATTTGTTTTCGTTTCATTTTTACTTTTGACGAACTAGTTAGTTAGTGCTGTGAATAGTGAGAAAAATATGAAATGCGTTAGAAAAGAAACTTATCCGCCTAAAGGTGACTTGCGTGTATTATTATCATGTTTGTTAACATTTGCCAAAAAGGATGTCATATTATTGATACAAGATCACCTGCTTGACAAGAATATAATTAACATTAAAGGTTTTTTATACACACCTTTTAAAAAACAACCACATGGAATGTATCATTGTGTTTCAAAAAAATGATATCATGGGTGACTTCTTAATTTCAAAGTAGTAAGTAAGTAAAATATAGCCTACGAGTATGACTGTCCTCAATAATTGAAATCAAGTCATCACAACAGAGTAGAACAAAGTAAAGCGGGGCAAGCGGGCAAGATCGCAAGCCGAACGCGCTAGCCGCTGCGCCATCGAGCTCCTCAATCATCATCAGCCTATAAACGTCCCACTGCTGGGCACAGGCCTCCCACATGATCAGTAGCACGTGGGGATATTGGGCCATAACCCACCACGCTGGCCCAATGCGGGTTGGTGGGTTTTAACGACTGCCATCTTACGACAACAACCGGGACCAACGGCTTAACGTGCCTTCCGAAGCACGGAGGAGCTCGAGATGTTTTTAATTGGTCACCCATCAGGCGACCCGGCATTAAACAAAACAAAATTATGTGATAAACCAATTTATTATGTATGTAACCTTTAAACCTACATGCAAAAACTGTGATATGATTTTAACTATAAAACTGTGTAAACTTACCGGTAGTAAGGGTTCAGTATGATATGCACGTGCAATGGAGATATTAATCCGGGGCTTTCGATACATGTGAACACATGTCTAGCTCATTTGTTAAACAAACAGTTTTGTTGTTTCATTTAATTCAATTGGATGCAACGTTTGTAAAATAATGAATAACACGTGTTTCGGAAGTTACATTCGGATACAAGCACACAGATTATTTGTAGATTACATTTTTTTTGTTTCACGATGGAGAAAATCTACAATAAAGCCGAAAATTATACTTGTTTGAGGGTTTAATTTTTCGTTCTAACATTCTCATCATTTTCGCCCTTGTACAGACGCCTGCACATAAGAGTACCCAAAACTGTTAAATTTATTCAATAAATGTTCAACCCTATGCTATTGACATAGAGGTTCAAAGTCTATTGAGCCATTTTAACAGGTTGTTGTAGTCTGCTGCGCAGGCCCGTGTACTTCCCACCGTAATTCTTATGAAGCCGGAAGAAACAGCGGCGAGTAGTAATGTCTTGAACAGTAAAGCCCTGGTCGTCGCAAAGAAGGTTAATATATCCTGGAACCGGCCACCAAATTAATCAGAACAAGTAACAGGAGTACCAAAGCTGGGACACGGCATACTAGTGATAATTTTAGCAGGTTAGGGTGATAATGTTGACAGTAACTAGGTAACATGCACATAACAAACAATAATAAACAGACATACGTTGGCACATTTTCGGATAGCGGAATAACTCTTGTAAAAAATGTTTTACATAACACCACAAAAGTATTCGTTTTCGTTTTGTTTCAGTTATGTATATTACATCAAATATCTTAAATATTTTATTGGTTCAAACACTTTTGAAACCACACCTCCACCAAAATGCTCTTCAAAATATAAATCATTTTTTAATTGTTAAATAAAACCTAAATAATTGATGTAGTATAATTGTGTCCTTTTATAAATAACTACTATAAAAGAACTTTGTTTAGACATCTGCTAAACATAACTTTATTGACCGGCTAAGTAACTCTATTGTGGGTAGCGACCGTACCCCATAAAAGCGATGACGATAAACTTTACGAATACATAAATAAATTTACTGTATTGCATTCTCCATGATAACGACGATGGCTTGTCCATTTCCACAACCACTCTGCCAACAGTACAAAACTACAAAGAAGAAGAATTAAATCGTACCCATTAAAACTTCAGGATATAAATCGCCAGATTGGTCCACGCCACGTCACAGCCAGTTCCGATAATTTGCGTAAACCGCTGCGTGTTCTGGTTCACCCACAAACAGGAAGAGCAGTAAACTTTTATCGACCTTTTAAATATAAAGACCGTCGTCATCGCCGCCGTAGTGGTGACGCACCACCAAGCTTTCCAGTCCCCAAAAATATACAAAATTAGCACGCACTGACTTTATAAACTTTATTCAGTTTTGACAATTAAAAGGAACAAGATAACCTTCAAACGGCGTGAGAAGATGCACGTTGTGGACCGGCAGGGTGAGGGTAACTGATGCTGCGTTGTTTTCACGCTGCACCAGTTGTCTTCACGTCTGTTCTCCATTTCCACTTAACATCAGGTGGAGTGAAGTCATTTGCTAAGTTATATATATAAAAAAACCTCTCCTTCAAACTCTTATCTTTAAAGGCTTCACCGTCAACTGTTAGTCTGGAATGCTGCAGAGCTTTATCTGCCTCTTTATCACTAGGTACTTCAGCATTACCACCACCTCTTTTCTTTTATTCATTCTTTCATTTATAACAGTCTATAAAAATCCCACTGCTGGTATCAGGCCAACGACTTCCATTTCACTATATTTTAGTTACGTTCACTGTACATTTAATAAATCCGTAACGGCTCAGAGTAGAACCTAAATTAGGTTACTATAAAAATCTTGAAAAGGGAACTGTGTGTTTTGCTATTTATTTCTTTGTGTATCCTTATATACCAAAAATTTCAATTTATTGGCACATTAACGGTTAAATTTACAACTGTGACTGTGTAATCAGCGATTCAGTTCACCATGACTAATACAATTTCATGGGAAAGTACAAGTTTTAAAATGTACGAGCACACACAATTATGTATGACCCCATTTAAAACCAGTCGCATATTCAGAATGGAAACTGGGTCAATCCCATAACGTATCCTATTGTAACTATGTTTAGACTAGAAGAAATAAGGTCACTTACAAAATAAACAGTCCTTTAAAATATAACGGGCGTTGAAATATTATTCATTCATTCACATGATATATTATAGACATGTCATACTCACACACAGATGGAAACAAAAAGAAAGCAACACAAAACTTAAAGCTAGTATCAAAGGCGGTCTTATACGAGCGATCTCTAGTTAGAATATAGGCTCACGGGTTATTCCCTGAGAATCCCATTCCCCGAGGATCCTGTCCCGGAGGATCCCGAATGCGATAAATGTGGTTACATTTACTTTTGTTATTCAGTAGCATTACGAAGCTATGGGGAAAAGAACCACGATTTTCGCGTCGAACCAATCAATCGTTTGGCTACCGACGACGGCGACGCTGCAGAGTGCCTAGTGTGTGTTTTGTTTACTAGCCACATTCAATCGATTTGAAAATTTGATATGACTCGATATGAAAACGAAAATTTGTGTGGCAAAATGTTTACTCTTCTCGTATGCCAGGAGACGCTGCTTCATTGCTATACTTATTTTCGTTTCGTTAACATGATCGAATGTCATATGATACTCACACTAGGCACCCTTGTCACATCACCCTTAAGTATTCATCAGATCCATTAAGTCATAGTTTTATTGGTCACAAAACAGGTAACCGTTATCATTGGCTTATGTCATTCATGACACCGATTAGTATTATTGTGTAAGTTTGTGATTCATCTAACGAGAAACCGATGTTAGACGTTTATTCAGCGTTCACACCTACACACATGGCGTCAGTGTTTGTGCTATTTTCACAAGCCCACGAATTTGCCTGACCATTGCCATGGATGGATCTTAGAGTAGGCACATAGTAACAGTTCTGTTACATAGTAACAATTCTCTACAAAGTAGTATGACATACTAAAACGAGTATTGCATTGCCAAATAATAAAAAAATCATCATCATCATCATCGTCATCATCATCATCATCATCATGATCATCATCATCAGCCAATAAATGTCCCCCTGCTAAGCTTATCTACGAACTATTATCTATAATCAGCTTACCACATGAACAGTAAGCCTTAAAGTGCTTTCCGCAGTTCAGACGAGCTCAAGATTTTTAATTCTGATTCCAAACCCTTCTTCCGACATTGCGAAAGTAGCTTAACTTGCAAGATCGCAACCTAACGGCAAAGTGTTTCTCAAAGTATAATACATAATATAGTATATACAGAATAGTGTAGAAATTATAAAACCGCTTTAATTCAACATTGTCGAGCAGGGAACAACAAAAGAACCCTCCTTCACAGCTTACGGCAGTTACATAAATAAATTGAAAGCATTCTGAGTTCTGACCTTCGTTGTAAAATAATTTACCAAACATTTGCTAGGCTTTTTCGTATTTCATACTGAAACAAATTGACGCAATTAGCTAAAACGTTTTATGTCGTACGACATAAAGAATATTTTTATTGGCTTCTTTGTCATTATGCTACTTTTGTAATTTCGACGCTAAAAGCTTCAACTTCTTAAACGAACTCTATGTAAATTGTAAACGTTCGTGTAGGTGTACGTTCACATGTTTAGTGTTTTCAAAACGAATGAAACTGAAAATGAAAAAGGACGACGTGCCTCAGATGGGATACAAACCCACAAATTATCGCAATCTCAGCGTCAGCTCTTCCATGTGATCTTACTGACATTTAACCTGTTGAATTATCGATCTAAAAGCAAGTCGTCTTTTTGTATTGCTATTTTCAGATTTAATTTAAACATAACACTACGATTGCTAAATAAATGACGAAGCTTTTGCTTTTTGAATGTAAGGCATACCCAACATAACAGCGAAGGGCGGAAAGGAGAAAGATATAATATAAACAACCAATACGCAGAGAGAGGTTACGGAGAATCAAAGTATTGTTGATTTGGTTGCTAACGACACATCTCCCCTCGTCTCCGCTTCTGTGGATACCGCGCCATAACGTTTGGAACTCATCACGATTTCGTAGTAATAAGCATACCTTATATTATATAACCAATAGCAATCCTGTTGAGGCTAATTCCATCTCGAATGCTTTCAATTTAGACGCAGCCGCAGGAATCTACCAGCGTTTTTATGTCCTTATGATTTACGAGCGGGCCATAAACGTCGCATTCCCGACACCAGTTGCATAGTTCAGATCAATTCTCCGTTGACATCACCGGCTTACACAACACCTAGTCATACGGTTAAAGTAACACGATAGCTTAAATTTAGCGAATGGTGCTTTAATTGCTGTTCGGAAGCATTGACAAATGACAATCGTTTTTCAGAAATTCTGAGCACCTTGACAAATGGCGATCGATTTTAGTAGTTCTAAGCAGCGACCAAACACTCCTCTTCGCATATGAATGAAGCGATCGACAATATGATGGCATCTATTTGAATATCGAAGAATAATACCTAATATAAAAAGCCGTAGTTTTTACAATGTATTCAATACTATTTATTTATTTATTTATTTTATTTAATAGGACAACCAACAAGACACATATATATAAGCAAAATTGTTTTCGTAACTATGGCGAGAGTATGTAACAACAGTGTAAACAACACTGTTGTGTTCTGCCAGAGATAAGATAGCGAGTTCCAGATTGGTTGAAGATTACGCAAAATTGTGTTTCCATGTTTGGCTTTAAGGTCGTCAAGTGTTTGAGAGAAAATATAATATTGAAATTAAAACATTTCACGTCAACAAAAAGGAGAGTTTCTATGGCAAAATTTTAACTCTCCTCGTTTGTCACAAAGAAGCCAATAAAATATAAATTCCGTAAAAATTCGCATTTCTGTTAACGAGATCGAGTGGTGAATTAAACTCTCACGCATTTTTATAATGATTTTAGGCACATAAGTAGGTTCTGCCTTTGTCGTAAACGTCAATTGTGGTGAACGAGTCGCTGTTTTCGGCAACTGACTGCATCGAATGAACTTTAAACACCACACATATTACGATCGATAGTTTTGATGGCTTGCCACATTAACTGTTTATTCCTATGCGCGTACGCACACAACGCTACTTTTCCTGTACGTTCGGACGGAGTGACATCATCACCTAGGAATACTAGATATACTTAAACGCTATGTTTACCTTTATTAATTGATCATTAAATGCGCTTTGCATTTTGAGTCATTGAGTATGAAATGGCAAATGAATTAATAAGTTTGTTAGTTTATGATGTCATTATCAGCGTATACTAATTTATACTTATAATTCTAAGTATATATGGCCGACCTTCTAAAGATGACTGATCTAAATAAGTTATCTTGATATAGTTATGGACGTTGATATAGATAAGTGGAGACAAATTAACTATTCTCCCGATAGAGGGCGAAAACGCCGTCGATCAAATGTTTATTGTTTCTTTACAGAAATTTGCCTTAAAGCGCCCAAAAATGCCATGTAAGACATTCGCAATCATCGTTAATAGGTAATTACATCACCATGTTTAAACACACGAAGCCTTCACGGCAGCACAGAGGCTATGTATCCAAACACACATTCACTTAAACAGTGGCAACATGAAGATGTCACCGTTTAAGGCCGATTACGCTGCTTGTACAGTGGCCCTACCATGACTTTCCCTTCGTGCCACATTTTCTTTTTTGGGATAGAGTTTGCTGATTTTTTGGCAACACCGTACTTTTTGGGGGCGGCGAGGAACTTAAAGGGTTCCTCAGCTGAGCTGTTCCGTGATCCGTGAGAGCACAAAATAAGATGAGAGGGTCTGCGTGTGCGTTGCTCGAGAGCGCTCACCTTCTGGGGTCTCCTTATTTAGTGCCTCTAGTTTTTGAGACTTACTGCATCTACCTACGCAATATATAAAATACTAGCTGACCCGGCGGACTTCGTACTGCATTTCCTTTTTTTTTTTGTTTTTTTTTTAATATGTTACTCAGCCCTAATGTAGCATTCTAATGGTGAAAGAATTTTTTAAATCAGTCCAGTAGTTTTTGGGTTATTCGTTGTAAACATACATACATACATACATAAAAAAATACAAATCTTTCCACTTTATAATATTAGTATAGATGTGGCACTAATTACCACTAAAGGGCGCTATTTGCTTTCGCAAACTAAAAAAGAGTGAATAGTTTTTTTTTTAATTAGTTAAGAATAGCAACCTTTGACTTGCAAAGTAAATATTGGACAACATCACATACATTGTTCTTATCCCAAGTTAAATAGCTAAAGCACTCGTTTTATGGCAATCAGATACAATGACGGTACCACAACCACCCAGACCCGACACAATATCGAAAAGTTCGTTTTCAATATTGACCCGACCTGGAATCGAAACGGGACCTCAGAGTTAGCGCCGCCCAAAGTCCGGCGTGCAAGCCACTTGACTACGGAGGTCGTCAAACTTAATTTACTACTTATAGCAATTAACTCGTGCGAGAATATCAGAGGGTGCAAATTAATTTTGGTATGCATAATGTAAAGGTAGTAGTTTGCGTAAACTCATGGTAGGGGCCACTACTTGCACAGATGCACAGCTCGACCCACTTGTACGACATTGGGCCTCGCCACAGTCTTACGAATTGTAAGCAAATTTGTTATAACACGAGTAGCTGTAAAGGTCACTCCTATTTTCCTTAATATTCGATACGATATTTGTATTGAAACTTAATATCCATGTAAGGTTACAGAAACATCAGTAGCCAATTTTATTCCGCACAAACAATACATCAAAAATTTTGATTGAGTGTTGAGGAGCAATAAAAATACGATCGTAAAATTTAAAGTATATCGATGAGGCCATTAACCTCATTGGCTATTCTACGGATCCACGTGGGGAAATCATTAACCAGATCTAAAGGATACACAACAAAAAAGCATCAAAACCATATCACAACACACCTATTTTCTGTACCGCTCACACTTAAGATGATGTTATTCTTTTATCTCCTTCGCTCCCATGATTATTTATTTAATAGGTGAGCAAGCCATCGATGTTGCCAGCATTCGATGGCCAATAAAATTAATTGACTATTATTTTTGGTCGACACACGAGGTTAACTGTCCACACGGTTCCTAACGAGATGATTGGATGTTATTAGATCGCTATTCCTCCACTATAGTGCTAACGTGACAATTTCTCGATCGAATGGCCAATGATAGGGCTATCATGTCACACAAATTGATGATTATGAGTGTATTGACACTAGGCAAAACGTATGGGTCGACTTTGTTTGAACGACTAACTTCTTAGAAAGTTTATAGTTCACATCACATTGTTGTCATAGTAATTGAAAGTGATCTTAATGGAAGTGTTTATACCCGTTGTTATATGTTTTGTCCTCAAAATAGTATGACAATTAATATTGGATGTGAAATAGAAGTGTTTATATCCGTTGTCATACGTATTGTCCTCAAAATAGTATAACCAATTAATATTGGAATATCAGTTAACTCAATGGCAGCTCAGACCCGTATACTCTTTAATTCAATTCTTCATTTGTTTCCTTATTGAGATCTTGCGTCCCACGCGCACTCGGAAATGCATACCTTTTAAAATGTGACTTAAAGTACCTAGTTTTAGAACAGCAATAGAAGTCATCGTTCACAGATTTGAAATACATCAAGTGCATGCAAGATTAGTTTACGACCATTGAATTTTTATTATTTTCTTAAACGCTACGGCAACCGGCGTGGCCTCGATAATGTTACTTACAATTTTTGCGACGAGCGCAATATATTTAAAGTCAATTGAATCACTCAATGAATTTTATTTTTGCCCACGATTCCGAGGAACGGCACTTGCCAAGGCCGTAGTTTCAGCCTCATTTTACACAATAACACGTGAAGATAATATTGTTACTCATGGTGATATAATATTACATATTACTTTGCATATATCTACAGTTTTATCTGATTTTGAGACATTGCGTCAAAATTGTTCTTTTTATCTAATTTATTTATCCTCTTCAAAGTCGTCGATAGTATCCAAGACAAGACAGAAACTAATAAATATGCTATGAAACTTAGTAAAATGCTAGCGCAACAATATAATAGGCTAGTGGAACAGACAAGCTGCCCAATAAGGAAGTGCAGCTAAATCTGCTGCTCGGCGAGGCTGTACCGAAGCGTCTCCACCAACCAACAAATCAATCTGTCCTTAATGAGTCATGCTAATTCCAATGGACGTTAGGGCGGCTACAGTACGACGATTTTACGAACACGAACAAGCAATTTCCTAGCCTAAGCTACCAAATGCTTAGTCTTCATGTTCCGTGAACCTAAACCAGGAATCCTTGCTGTTTCATCAAGTCCGCCTGTCTGTCTGTCGTTGGTTCGGTCAAACTTATGATCTACACGCGATACACGAACTGCTATTCATGTCAGTTAACGATGTCTTTCGTTTGTCAACGGCAAACGGCGCCGGCAATCTCCAGCGATACATCTTAATTGCCAACCTTTTTGGTCTGCGTCTACGCCAACAATAGAATGCACCCGATAGCCGATTATATCTCGTCTGATGCACGTCTAGAATGCTATCTTTATTGCGCGCGCACAACTGGCATAGCATTCGACCTATTCCAAAAATAATTCATGCTCGCGTGAATCACGTGACGTTTTTTGAATTCCGATAAAGAGGTTGCTCAAACGCATCAGCTTTGGGCGATGTATTGCGAATAATGTGAACCAGAGACAGATTGACGACTTCATCGTATAGCCCAAAAGAAGGAGCGGAGCGGTTTAGAAAGATGCTTTCGATTTTTTTTAGTTAAGTGCATTTTATAGGATGTAGTCTGCTGTACTGTTTCTGTAACAATAAACAGGGACTCAATCAACAAAGACGTTTCCTCAAATTATTTCACTTAAAAAACTAAACCCACGAACATTACAGTATTCTTTTTTATACTTTAAATAATTATATCTGTCAAATATAATATTATTCTTATATATTTATGAGTTGGACTGGTATATGCTAGCACTATGGGCAAAAGGTTGTTACAATATCTAAAATTGCATCATATAAGAAATTGTCACCGTTTGAACAAGTATCTTCTTTCCTTTTAATTAATGGAATCAGCGTTACTTTGCGGAAATCCATGGCGTACAAAAACTGTTAAACTGTAGTGTTAATTCCGCTAAATCACTCGTTCATCAAGCTTTCGAACTGCATCAAATTTATTTCAATTGCATTTTTGTCCTTCCTTTTTAATAAATGATTAAAAATCATGAATAGCCCCTAAGTCTCTTGACTTGAGTCAATAAAAGTTCTCAGAATTTACACGCGCTGTGCCAGCATAGCCCGGGATGAGCGATGTCATTGGCACGGTCGGCGTTTTCGCGAAGTTCCAATCGCTCCGTAGTAGTACTGCTAGTACTATCTCGTTACAGATATCTGACAGGACTTTTACTGATTTCGTCTGGAGCGGGGCCAATAGCCTTGTTCTATCACAAACCTGCATCACTGCCATAATCAACATGTATTCTAAGGTTTTTCATCATGTTATTCTATGGTCGATTATCCGAGAAGCTCGATGGCGCAGTGGTTAACGCGCCCGGTCTGCAAGTGCTGAGGTTAAGCAACATTCGCAAAGGCCGGTCATCGGATGGGTGACCAAAAATTTGTTATCTCGAGCTCCTCCGTGCTTCGGAAGGCACGTTAAGCAGTTGGTCCCGGCTGCATTAGCAGTCGTTAACAACCACCAATCCGGGCCAAACTGTGCTGCGTGGTGGTTTATGGCCCGTTCTCCCTATCCATCCATAGGGAAGGCTCGTGCCCCAGCAGTGGGGACATAAATGAGCTGTTGATGATGATGACGATGATTCGATGGTCAATCTGACTGCCATTGCTAATGTCAGTCATTTGGCATACAAGTTTGTTTTCCTTCTATATAACCTATTCTATTATTTTTGTCTATTATTGCAAGAAAAGAAATATTTGTTCTTGTTACAATAAACGCGTATATAACAAAGGAGTTACCTATTTATTTCCTTAAAAAATATTATATCATCATATCTGTTCAAATTAATTGTAGACCTAAAAACGAATAGTTTGAATTTAATTTATGAAAAGGAAGCCAACGGAAGATTGTAAATCATTCTCCTGTTCTCAGAACAGAAGCCCCATTAGTTAAATACCATTATGGTTAATTGGTGGTTCAAAATTTAACGGTTGATGATTTATTTGTATCCCGATGCGACGAGCGGACGTTCACCTCTATATTTATTATTATTTATAGCACCATAGTTAAGATATCATACATAATTGTAAAGTACACAAATAAACTGATCAAAAAAGAAAACCCACATTAATTGTAGTGGTTTTTGTGATATTAATCAATTGTGTAATACGTTAGACTTGAGTTTGATTAAAACTAAAAAAAACACAAATGTTGAAAAAATTTCCACGAGCAGGATTTGAACCTGCACCCTTCTGACATTCCGGGTCAGGTGCTCTTCCAATTGAGCTATCGTGGTTCTAACCAGCCCGCCGAAATTATTCAACACTTTTTACTTTGTAAGCCAAAGGCGCTCATTCAATGTCAACAACTACCGTCATTAACATCCGATCATAATATTTTTACAAATATTAAAGATCAGTTAAGAAATAAGCAAGCTATTTTATAAAATGTTCAAAATGATTTTTAAAGCAAATTTTGTTGCGAACAAATTACAAAAACACAAATGTTAAAAATTTCCACGAGCAGGAGTTAATGACGGTAGTTGTTGACATTGAATGGGCGCCTTTGGCTTACAAAGTAAAAAGTGTTGAATAATTTCGGCGGGCTGGTTAGAACCACGATAGCTCAATTGGAAGAGCACCTGACCCGGAATGTCAGAAGGGTGCAGGTTCAAATCCTGCTCGTGGAAATTTTTTCAACATTTGTGTTTTTGTAATTTGTTCGCAACAAAATTTGCTTTAAAAATCATTTGAACATTTGATTAAAACTATGTAAAATAGTTAAAAAATAATTATATGTTTATCCATACACAATCTTAATTGAACTGTTTTTCCAAACATCTTTTTTATTTTGCAGAGAGAATCATACTAATTACGGTTTCGACCGAGTGCTTTTTTCCAACAGGTTCTCTCACCTGCATACAAATCAATCAAATTATCGAGGTTTTGCTTTATTTCATAAACTTTGCTTTATTAAGTTTGATTAATGGTGCAATGATAAATAATAATTAAACTGATGTGGGTCAAGTTCGATTTTAATTAAAAAAATAAGTGCCACTAATTTGACTTTTCTTCTCAATAAAAATGCTAAACGCACAACTTTTTTATAAACTACATGATGCATATCTTCTCATAAAAATATAATTATTAACATATAAGATCAAATTAAATATAAATGAAGACGTCTATAAACGGCTGTTAAAAAGCAATGACTTTAAGAGGTTCAAAAGGAAACGGACATTTCATTTAGTGCTGCATTATAAATTATAACATCACGCCCGCCGCTCGTTAATGAAGCGAGTGTATGTTTCTAATTATTTATCACAACTCTTTTGAAGACAGATCCGTCTCTGACGATTAAGAATTTGACACTTTTGAGCGATGAAATGATGGAATGATAAGTGACTGTCGCATAATTGACATTAAGATGGAACACTCGAAATGCATTGAGATAGTCAACTGTTTCATTATTTATACAATGTTAAGAATGTTCCAAGGAGTTTGGACATACACTACGACATTAGGCTTGGTAATTTGCAATGCAGACAACAGACAGAGCTCTGTATGTCTATATTTATAGACAACTTTAAAAATAAATGAAAGAGGGTATGTGATTCGCCTTTGGCAAGAGTGGTGATTAAGCCAATACTCATAATTTGTAACTTTGAGTTGATTTCAATAAAAGAGGCCTTTTCCTAGACTATAGTTACTAGCTATTAGCAGTAGGTCAGTATATAGGTTAACTATTTACTACAAAAGGCTTTAAATTTAAAAAATCTAATTTCTCGAATACATTGATCATAGGATTCACTATTCTCGTTGCGGTCCGTAAGTCGCATGTTGCGCAAACGCCGGCGTCTGACCGTGATCTTGATCTTCGAGAGCGCGGAAACACGTCGATCGATCTACGACCAGCCGACGACGACTCAATGGCCGGCGCCTGCGCTTCTGTTTTTTGCTACATTCTTGCCTTCTGTAATAGTAGTAGCCATGTCGTAATCTACGTTGATAGGATATCAGATTTCAATCACACCGCCTTCCTTTTGATGATATACTGATAGAGTTCATTAAACTGGCTCTTTTTTGTTTAACTTTTTGTGAGTTCAAGTAGTAATCTAACAAAAGATTTAATTTGTTTGTAAATATGACAGATCCTGCTTGGAAAAAGCAATTAACATACCTATGCAAATGAATAACATAATACGTCCAAAAAATAGATTACTTAAATGTTTATTTAAAGAAAAATCTTCGCCTTAATAGGCGACTGGCGTGTTTCGGTTACAATCTTGTAAGTTAAGAAACTTTTGCAATGTTAATTTACCTGATCGGTGACAAAATTAATATATGTCGAGTTCGAAATCATTACGGAAAGCAAGTCAAGCTGTTGATCCCGGTTGTTGTCGTAAAATAGCAATAACAGTTATTAAACCACCAACCCGCATACAGTTCATAGGTTGTAGCTCAAACTTCCATTTGAGAAGGTTTTAAGCATCAACCTATATCATCATCAGATGATGATCACATTTCTATCTCTATTAAGCAAAATCGAGTGAAATATATATCCTAGGATAAGGCCGCAAGTAAGTATATCAATTTTAAATTTTAACAATTTTATTTGTTTACTACATACATACATTAATTCTGCTGTGCCAATGCGGCCCTGCTCCAATGATCTCACGGGACCTTGTCGATGGAAATCAATTCGCAAATAGATGGACCGATTACTAGATCACTATCTACTCGAGTCATTATAGAAAATGAGCGATACATCTAATCGGATAGGCTAATAAGTTTACGATTGTAACTGGGTGGGTAAGTGGCATTGATTTGTTTATGCTTAGGCTGGGCAGCGGGCAGGGCCATTAGCAAATACATAAAAACAATTTGAAGCTTATTCGAAATTCTTAAGACACTCACTGATGATGCCATTTCAATCTCTTTGATATTATTTCGGTCTCTACCACAGAAAGAGGAATCCTGACACTATAATTTAGTACGTTTATTATTACACTTCTTTACTGAGAATCAAACCCATTTAAGTAGGTATATTAGGCAAATGTCATTCGCCCTACTTGTGTTAAACAAAAGCGGAATCCAGCGAACAAAGCTAGTGAAGCTGGATTGTGCCTTACAGCTGCCTATACCTGGTCAAGCCCAAGTTGCTTCTTCAAGAACTCTATCTAGCAGGAATGAGGAAATACGTGTGCTGGGAGAGCATACCACTTGTGGGTAGTGCTACAAAGATGCGATGCGAGTCGAATGATGAGACAGTGATCTTGTACGTGTGCGACTGAATAGAGGTCTTGATAAATGGGTAATACCGACGACCAATACACAATTAGATTTATTAATATGATCTATTCCATTAAGGTTACATTTTATCAACTGCAAATAATTCGACAAAACATCTAATTATATCAGAGAAATAAGGCCCTAGCATTTTTTTTAAAAATCTGGCTAGTTTTTTTTTTACTTTTCCTGACAAAAATTGTAATATTTTTAAGAGCGGCCTCTCTGTCGTCTTCTTTGAATGAAACTACGGGCACGTTAAGCGTTGAAGGCATTGCGGCCTCTCTGTTTCGGCTCCTTTGAATTGAAACTACCGAAAGTGCTTTATTTTACTTTTTAATCGAAATGTCTTTTGGCGTTTTTCTTGAAAACTAGCGTATAAAAATTTAAGGTTTTTTCATAAAAATAGTTTATATGTTGTTGAATTTATCCTCAAAATATTTGCAGTTGATAAAATGTGACCTTATATTTAAATAGTTGATCCTTGTAAGCATTTCATTAGTTTTCGCTCTTTTATTTTTTTTCCACGGACAAGGACTTTGATGCTGAGCTTTAAGGATATATACAAGATATGTGCATGACAAAACCCGATCTATTCAACTTGTCCAGGACATTTACGATTTTCATTGAAGCCTGCTTCCATTAAATATATCTAGGTTTCTAATCTTCAAAGACCCATTAACCTGACAGACAGACGGCTTATAAATATGCATTAAGCGGCACGAAAATTAATACTGTGGGCACTAGCAATAGACTCGTATAGTAATGCGAACACCATTATGAACCACCACAATTATTTTACCAACGTTCAAAAACATCTACCATAAAATTTCATTATCGTCATCATCGGTCTACATATATACTTAGGGCATACTGAAAGTTTCTGGATTCTGATATATAAGACTTACGGTACATTTATTGTTTTTCAAAGTATATTCCCTCGCAATTAATGCATTTTTGCATTCGCTGAAACCACTGTACAAAGCAGTTGGACCAGACTTCCTTAGGGACCTCTTCAATGGCTTCAAGGAACGCATTCACCGCCGATTCAGGGCTCGTAAAACGTGTGCATCTAAGTGTTTCTTTAATTTTTGGAAACAAAAAGAAGTCGCAGGGCGCGAGGTCCAGGCTGTAAGGCGGATGCGTCATCAGTTCCACATTTGAAGTCTTGCATCGTGAAGCATCGATACCTCAGAGTATCGATGCTTTTGTTTCGATACCAAGTACTTTTAGAATCGATACTTTTGTTCCGATACTTTTGAGGTATTCCTTCTCCCCATTTCTAATAAATTTTTAGCTTTAAGAAAAAGAAAAAGAAAAAATTAATCTATATTTGAAACAAAATATTTGTTACAGTACTACTAAAACTTCCCACTCATTGTCGGGCACTTATGTGTGTTACCATTTTGGTTCTTTGAACTGTTTCAGTAGTTTTTTTACGAGTTACCTTTACGGGTTGAATAATCTGTGTAGTGTGTTTTGGTTGTTTGAACTGTTTCAATTATTCAGTTTTCTGATAATTGCAGCCCTTAATGGTATTATTGCAATATTTACACTGCATCTTTCAGTTCCATAGCTATAAGAAAGTACTTCTCTGACATATTCCTGAAATAACAAGTAGCAACACTAAGTCTCCAAAATATGTGAGTTTCTAAATTTCTATTGGATATTGGTGACTATTTTGTGAGACACGTTACACGTTCCTGCTAGATTTTATTGCGAAACATAGCAACACAAACAACACTCCATTCAGGTATTTTATAAAAGTACTCGATGTTTTCGATCGAAAGAAACCGACTCGGTGAGGCAGCTGAATTCAATAATACCTATATAGGTACACCACCATTCTTGACAACTAGCAAAAGTTAAGTGTTTTATTTCCATGACAAATTAATGACATAAGTGACACTGGGTTAGGCTTACATTTTATATGGGTATTAGGAATTAAATATTAAAAAATATTATTATTGAAGTCAACTTTTAATTACAAATAAACGATTTTTAATATTTCAGATTCGCTTTACCGTTACGCTTTTAGCTTTATAGCCGCTGGGCATTAAGCTATTTTAAGCTAGCTATAAAACGGGTATTCATGTTATCACAATCATTAATTTATATAGTTAACTACACATTAGTTAATGTGTAATTTGCACTGACAAACTCTACAAATAGTTTTATTGGCATTCAATGATTTATCCACGCTACTACATAAGTCGCTAAAGCACCATCAAGTGTCCCGCCCGATCCTCTAAATGACACTACACATTCACAGAATACACTAAACATGCACACTAGTTTAGGTCCAAGACACCGTACTCGTAGAACAAGGGTACGAATAACCGGTTCACACGCGCTCTATACCAGGTACAGACATGTACCTGGGCGCTTCTCTCCTCCTCCAAGGCCCGGTCTACCCGAGCCGAGGTCAGAGCCTTTAGAGGCGCCCTCGGGTGGTCCCGCTCCCCGATACGATCCGAACCCTTCGGAGAATCTAGTAGAGCACGGGGACGCGCACTAGTGCGCGATACCGTTCCTTCTAGAAAACCTCCGAAGGTGATTCGTTTCACACGGCTTGAGGGACCCTTTACGTTCCTCGCCGCCCCCAAACAAGCCCGGTGAAGCTGAAAATGCCGTCTGAGGCAATCAGCAATCTCTCTCCAAAAAAAAAATAACAATCAAGTGTAATAAATAAAATTGAAAAGATATTCGTTATCAGATTTAAATACATAACATACAACTATTTTATTTTTAAAAATAAAATAAATAAAATGTTTATTTTCCCATCACAAAAATAGGTACATTTAAGTAAAGGCTTATTTACTAAAAATTTAAATAGCATCCCATATTTGTGAGAGACTGGTGCCTGATAAAGGTTTCAGAAGGAAACCTGGGCTACAGGTCGCCAGGCCCTCCCTGCAAATAATAACTATTTATTTTAATAAAGTACTAATTAACCAATTAACAAATTTTTATCAAAAAGAAAAACAGATCGCAACAAATGAGAAACAGATAACCTGTTTGAGTATACATATACTGTACTGTGTTCGAGTGTTCGTGTAATGGATGTTTGTAAATATATATCTATGAATATACTATATATGTATGTGTGTAGGTATGAGAATGTGTGGGGGTGTGTGTGTGTGTATGAGGGTGTGTGAGGGTATGAGTGTGGGGGGGTGTGTGTGTGTGTGTGTGTGTGTGTGCGTGGGGGTGCGTGTGCGTGGGGGTGCGTGTGTGTGTGTGTGTGTGTGTGTGTGTGTGTGTGTGGGGGTGTGTGTGTGTGTGTGAGGGTATGAGTGTGTGTGTGCGTGTGTATATAAGTAAGTGAGCAACTGTGTGAATTGAGAAGAGGCGGCCCAAAGCAAAGGAAAGGATAGGTCTCAAAAACTTATCTCAGAGGACAGAGCAGATCCTCCGTAGCCTCGTAGTCAAGTGACATAAGAAATTTTGAAACAGAGGACTTGCAGGCTGTTTTCTGAAGGGGGTAGATATGGAGGGCAGCATTCATCCTGTTATAGAGAAAGGGACCGAGGAAAAGGAAGAACCTTTGAGCATTTTTGAATGTAAGCTTGAATTAAATGTACCTAGATTGCGCTAAACAATGTGTAACCTAATTAATAAACATAATATCAAAAAAGTCATGGAAGAAAGTAAGGAATGCGGTCGTATGGAAAAAGTCTTAAGTGGTATTCCACCTTAATTACTTAAATATGTGTTAAATAGGTCGATATCATTGGCGCCTAATGAGAATAGTAAGGCGAAATGGAGCCAACCAATCAATCACAATTGGCTCTTGTAGCACGAATCATACCGTCACTTGTCATGGTGATGAAATCATTATCCTTTTTGATAATATCTTTGTTGATATCTCGATATAAAACGCTTAGTTTTCATCTTACCTGATGGTACCTAAGCCATATTTCTTCTATGCCTATGTAAGTGTCGATAAGTGGAAGGTAGAAACGCTCTTCATCTGCTTAAATAACTCCCCGATCTAATAGGGCACGAGGACACGCACTAGTGCGTGATGCCGTTTCCTCTAGAAAACCTCCGATGGTGATTCGTTTCACACGGCTTGAGGAACCCTTTAAGTTTCTCGCCGCCCTCAAAAAAGTCCGGTGAAGCTGAAAATGCCGTCTAAGGCAATCAGCCTACTCATAAATGTAATTTATTTAACTGTCCCAACACAATGGTGCTATGAAGATTTAGAGAAGATGGTGGTAGCTAACCAGATGGATTATAAAATAAAACAAGCCCTATCACTTACCAAACCAAGAATAATAAAATGTAGTGCCCGCTACGAATAAAACCCAGGACCTCTGGGTTTAAAACATTATGTATCGGCTGCCGGGAAGGCAATGCCGACACAGCAGAGTGGGCAGATTGGGGAGGAATAGGGAGCTGAGGAGGGATGGATGATGAATAATGAGATATTTGGGACTTACTTGGCGAGCTGACGTTGACGGCGTGGCCACGACACGACTGTCGTGGAGATGGAGCTGATGCTGGTAGAAGTCGCTTATTTCGCGCACACACACACACGCGCACGCGCACTTTATGAAGGATACCGGCCGGTAGGCCTAGAAGTTCTAGAAGGTTCTGGAACGGAAAGCTGATGGTATAACGCGACGTCACGGGCGGGCCGATCGGTGAAAACTCAATGACCGAATGTACGCTGCACGTCTATGCAGCTGAGTGAAGATCGCGCGGTCCGTCAGCACACTAGCTCCGCCGTCGGCTTGTGCGGCGTATCTTTTATTTGAATGAGTGCACCGTCGCGTTTCTGGCGCGAATACATTATGTTTTATTACATTATATACATTTAGTCATTGCATTATAGTCTAATACTAATTGCAACGCTGTATCCTTAACTAAATAAAATAAAAATAGACCAAAAAGGCAGTTTTATGTATGTGTGAATCATAGCATTAATATTTTGTGAATTATAAAAACTCAATGAGAGTGACAAATTTAATGTCTTCGTAACGTAATTCACTGTTAATCCACATTTAGCCTACATTCTTACATACGGAACGTTCTGCCACAATTGGCTTGACAAACTTCCTCCAGAAAGAGCCTAGCTCGACCTCGAATCCGACTAATGTCAAGTGGATGTTAATGTGCTATCGGCAAATTTACATTACGCCTATCTCACTAACGTCTCTTGCAAATTGAGCCTTATTTATAGGACGTAAGAGTGCTTAAAATCAATACATTACCAGTTATTCTAGACTAAAATAACAACATGCTAATATCCGCTCCTGAATTAAACATCATAGATAAGCTCTGATACAGATTTAAAAATACAACTCGACTTTATAGCTTTGTTTGAGACATTGCCGCCGTTAGAAATATAAGCTAAACAATTATTATTATAGTATTTTTATTATCAATGAAGGTTAGTAGGTAAAGATATTAAAATAAGATATTCATAAAAATAACACATAATTTTTATGAATAAAAAGTAAACTTATATGAATATGTTACTTTTCTTCTGTTATGTTTATATGGTTTATTTTTATTTCCTTTTTTTTTGTTTAATAGTAGGTATATTATATTATTATCATTTAATTTAGTAAACTTAATATGTATTCAGTTCTTATAAATTTATGGAGTGTATGTTTCATCTACGTTCTTTGTCGCACCGCTTACCAATTTTTCTGCTTATCCCAGTAGGTCGACTGGTAGAGAATGCCATTTAGCATTAAGTCCGCCTTTTGTACTTATTTTATAGTGTAATAAAAATTAAATAAATAAAATATGACGACTTTAATCAATTACTTACGAAACACAAAGGTGTTCGCTGTTTACACTAATAAGTATTTTTCTTTTATTTTATTTATATTATTTATTATATATTTTTATAATATTTACTTATATTATTATATATATTTCTATTTATATTCGGACTGGAGGAAAAGGAGGAACGGAGAAAGGTTTAAGGGGTTTAAATTAATCGTTTGTACTGAATGATATTGTGAGACACGTTACAATAATCCCAACAGATGCATTTGATAAGCTAAGATGACAACTTGTATCATTGGAACCGGAATACATTCGCGAGATGAAGTCACCTCTCCTGACAGCCGCCACAATAAACAATGGCAGTCCGCTGAGCAATCTCTAGTCCACTTATTAAGCACGAGCTATAGCAATGTCAAGAATTATCTGGTACAAACATGAAACGCGAGTCAGAAGCTTAGCGCGATTTCTTAATAATTATGTATTAACCCGTCACGCGACTGTTGTACATATGGCGCGCGAGGACTAGACATCCTTCAATGAAAGGTACCCGATTGAAATAGTTGAATGTAGTTGTTGAATAGCTGAGAAAGTAAACGTCAAACAAGTGTTGCAGACAATTTTAGTCATGACGTATATTAACAGACCCACTACGAGTCATCATCATCAGATCATTTTTTTATGTCCCCACTGCTGGGGAACGCACGAGCCTTCCCTATGGATGGATGGATAGGGAGAACGGGCCATAAAACACCACACGGGCCCGGTGCGGATTGGTGGTTGTTAACGACTGCTAATGCAGCCGAACCAGCTTTACGTACCTTCCAAAGCATGAAGGGGCTCAAGATGATACATTTTTGGTCACCAATCCGATGTTCACCGGCCTTTGCGAAAGTTGATTAACCTCAGCAGTCGCAGACCGAGCGCGTTAACCACTGCGCCATCGAGCACTTCGAGTGCCTACTAATAATTCTATGGAAACAGAAAAAACTTAATAGTGCAAGTTTTTACACTGTGATATTCTTTACGAACACACGCCGCGCCCAAGGATACGCGGCGGTTATTTGGGACTTTCACCATGCTGTCGTAGGGAGCTTACTCACTAAAACACCGGGATACCATCGCCGCATTTAGGGGCTCGGCCGCAGAAGCAGTTTCATACTGACGTCCACAGCACAAAACTTGCACCATACCTTAACCTATATTAACAACGCCTCTTAGGCGCCTTGGTTGACGCCATCGCTGGTAAACGAAAATAATATATGACAGCACTGATAATATCACAAATGGGTCACGTCACACCGTCACTCCTTAATTGGTTGAATTATGGAGACCTAGAACTGGACTCCTCTTCCATGAAGTTCATATGCTAATGACTGAAGGACTTGTCATCATTCCAGTACTGCAGATTGCTGAGGTCAATTGTGTTAGTAAGTTTGTATTTTCTCATTTGAACTAATAATAAATAATGAGGGTCTATGGGTATACATGGAAACTTTTTGAAGGGGTGTGGTTGATAAAAAAAAATGGCTATAAGGTCATATCAGGATAAACAACAACACCACATTTTTCCAGAACTTTTGAGTTAGTCAAATTTTGAAAACAATCTTTCAAAACATCTTGGAGTTTTGGTTATCAATGTTGCTTGTACAAACCTTTTCCTCTGTAACAAGAATACCGTTAAATGCTTACCCTGTAAATGCGTTAACTGACCTAGACAGAAATTCTAACAAGCAATTACAGCTCGTGTGCCCTGCATTATGCATCCCAAGACCTTGACCACAGTATGCATAACAATATATCGATCGCATACAAAATCAATCGATCGATTCACACTCATATTATTTCTCGATCGGTTCCATCGATGCGTTGTTTTGATTAGGCAAAACTATCTCAGTCTGTTGCTGTAGCAACAATGTCAGTAGTATTGTTGTGTTAAAATAAATAGCTAGATTTTTAGTGATTGAGGATTCCGAGAGGAGTACGCTGCCATTTTTGACCTTCTCGTCACATAATTTACTTGATGGTGAGATGAAGGCTAAGCATGCAAGGAGAAATAAAAGTAAAAAAGCTTGATTAATTTCAAAATAAAGAAGTACAAAAGTACATATGACTATTATTATGATTTTTAAAAGCTCAACAGGTCGTAAATGTCTGACTGACTGTATGACCCATACAAAAGCCTGAAATCAAAGAGATTTGAGTTTTGTAATGAAACAACTTTTAGGGATCTCGCGTTTATTTTACACATTTATTGAGTTTTATTTAAACCTGACGTTGTGAACCCTTTGTAGGGTTCAGATAACGGTTCAGTGTGTAAACTTTAGAAAGCAATATGGTTCAAATTTGCGTTAAAAAAACGTTGCCCGTTTTGACGCGATGCAAAGAACACAGACAAAAGCACTTTCGCATCTATAATATTGGTTAGTTTTGTTACACTTATACAACAAACCAGATAGACATATTATCTGCCAAAGCAAATGGCAAATATTTGGCATACCTACCATTCTAAAACTGGTCAATGGAGTCTGTTGCTAGAACACTTGATCAAATTAGATTTGCCTTTAAACTGTTCCAAATATTATTTGAGTTCAATATTTATTTCGTTTCGTTTTCTACGTAAACAAATGGTTTTTGAATAACAGGAAATGTATTTTAGCAACAGCAGGAACATAGTAACTGTGAGTTGGCCGGCAACAGAACAGCCATATTTAAAATAACTGACGCAATGAACACTATTTCATATGTAGTACACACGCCTGCACTGCACGCACATAAAACTACCACACTGTCAAAGGAGACTGGTTATGGTCCATAGAAAATTATCCCAGGCCCGGCGCTAAAGAAATGTATCTCAGAATTTACGTAAAAATATGTAAAATAAATCTAAAAAGCCTCCGAAATCAAAGGCTAACACTGTGAAAAATTGCCTACAGTGTTTTTTCATGCGTATTATTTCATTATGCGTATTTTTTGAAAAAGTTTTATTTGAATAGATAATTATCAAATATACATCTGGCTATCAAAAATAAAGTAGATAATTTAAGTAATAAGGTGTATTAAAACGAAAAATGTGGTTAATCTTTTTATTACATAAAATAATTGACAATGTTATTCCTCAATTATAAGCACATCATCCATGCCTAATGCAAGGTTGTTTTTTTTTTGGTGTTGTTGCTTGTTTGTTTAAATAACAAGAACACGTACACATTACTTATTTTAACAGATTTTAATGTAGGATTCAGGAATGATTTGTTATTTTGTTATATTTTGTTATTTTAAAATGCTAGTTGCAATTTAGTATAATAGCGAAGGTTTTTATATTTTAAAAAATAATTAAAAATAAACAAAAATACTAAAAATATGCAAAATAAAATACTGCGCCTTATCAAAAATTCTGGGCAACTTTAATGTGTTCACCACTGATTTCAGACATGTGGTCTTTTTAGATTTACTTTACCTAATTTTACGAAAATTCTAACATAAGCTCATTTGCGTCAAGGCCTGGGGCTCAGATGAGACTGGTCATCCTTTTCTCTTTTCAACTTTCAACCTTTCCTCAATAGACTTTGAATATGGACTTATAATTTAAATGAAACAATTTTTACGGATCTACTCGCGTTTATTTTACACATTACTTATAATGTTTATCAGGATAAACATAAAAAAGTAATGTGTAAAATGACGTTGCGAACCTTTTGCAGGGTCCTTGGTCACAGGGAGACTGCGGTGTGACCAACACCGTCTCATAATTAGTTAGTAGCTTGTATACCCTCATTTAAATTTAATCAGGTGCGTTCCGTTTTACGTAGAAAGAGCTTACAGTATCTTTTAGTCTGGCAGTATGGTGTCGGTGCTGGGATTTAATATTTTGTATGATGCGATCCCAGGCTGGTGGTAGATTCCAACCATCTTCTCTATTAAAATTAGGATGTTTTTTTAAAATTTCAATAGAAACAGAGCACACACACATATCACCAGCTCGTTTAATGTCGCCACTGCTGGGGTACGAGCCTTCCCTATCAATGGGTAGTGCGTATTGGTGGTTGTTATCGACTGCGAATGCGAAGCACGGAGGAGATTGAAATGACAATTTTTTAATCACTTATCCGATCTGCTCCATTCGTGCTTTACCAGAGCTATTCAAGACAAATGATGCTTAGAAATACTTTTATTAGGTCGGATAGCCTTTCAGTTGGATTCTCAACATAATCCTACCATAATCCTATCAAGCAAGTGTTGCGGTAAAATCGTGATTAGGATCAGGCGATTGAATAGAAAAGCTTAGTTCATTAAATTTACCTGTTATTTATTCCCTATCGTAAACATTATTCCAACTCAATATTGCAATTTCACATTAAAGCCTATATTAATCTTTCACTGATTGTCATACCCGTAATGGAGTAAGCCTTTTATGGAAATATAGCCTTATTGCATCCCCTCAAAGTCCACAATATAAAAACTTTTGAGGTCTTCAATATCAGAAGGAAATTAGCATGTCTGCAGGGCTAAGGTCGTTATGAGCCGGAGCTACGTCATAAAACAGCAAATTGACCATTTGGAGACTTAAATATTACCTTTGGTAATAGCTTTCTCTTATATCTATTTCCTGTGTTATTTAGTCACCCCTTTCAATTCTTTCAGTGTGACATAAAATTTATTTATAATTTGTCAACTTTCTAGATTCCTTTTGTCAGGTCTAATTAACTTGGATGGACCGATAGTTAACCTTTATATTTGGCTACTATTTACAGAAATAAATTATTCTCACGATGGTAGAATATACGTAATCCTAAATAAAGTTTGGGCAGTAGAGATTATGTGGGATCACAATAAAAATACCGCACTTACTATTTTCGAGTATTAAAGTTTATTTAAGACACATACATCAGTATTATTTACGGTTAGTCTTTCCATTTAGAATTTTTTTATCGCCTCAGTCGTCGGGTGGCAAAGCACTATCGGTCGGGCTAAGAGTGTTTTGGAGTTTTCAACGTTTGTATTTACCGACCCGCACTTGGCAAGCCCCTCAATTGTAACGATGACTTGAATTCAACGATGGATGATTGCCATTGTTCAACAATGACAGTATATACACATAATCAATAAAAGCACACGGCGAGATCGATTTATAACTCACCATGTTTCTGAGGCACGGTGGAGCTCGTGATGATAATTTTTGGTCATCCATCCGATGACCGGCCTTTGCGAAAGTTGCTAAAAAACAAGCGCGTTAACATTGATACATGAATATCGGCTAATACGTATCGCCGTACGTTTTCTATCGGTGTTCACACTATTTACTTATTTCAAACAACTATTTATTGTTCTTATTGGCTAAACAAGAATGAAACGTACAGCATGTTGGACGCCTAACCTACTTGGCAACAATCGAAGATAACAATTTTACAACCGCATTTTTCGTCAGTTAAATAGAGGTATCATTTAATATTCTAAGGTCAAATACTAGTTTTGAAATAAGCAGTTGTTACCCGAATGTGCTTGCTTGTGAATATTTACTGAGATGAATTAGTTACTTTAGATGTTTCCGTTAATTTTAAAAAAACTTTTCAAACGCAATCGAGCCTGAAGTTATTAGACTCATAAAAATCGATAATATTTTTTATTTTATCGATTTTTAGATTTTAGCCTCAGACTTCTTTTTCAGCGTCACCGGACTTTTTTGGGGGTGGCAAGAAACTCAAAGGGTTGTGATCGAAACACCGTCAGAGGGTTTCTGGAGGAAATGACATCACGCAAGCGTGTCCCCTTTTCCTACTAGATTCTCCGAGGGGTTCTGATCTACCTTCGCTGGCGTACGCATAACAAGTGACCAAATTTTCATCGCAATCTGATTAATGGTAGAACACATTATTAACGCACATTTAGATTATAGGTAGTTTGTATAAGATACATAAAAAGTCAAAACGTCCAATAATTTGGTTGAACTATTTCAGTGAGTATGAAATCAGATCGAGATGCCAGATGGGCCCCGACCTCAGCGTTCGCACAGAATATGCACAAACTAATTTGAGGTTTAGCAGAAGAGTGAAAGATGAAAGTGGCCAAAGCGGCTGGAAGAACGCCAGCTGTCGATACCGGCGGGTTCCCATGAAGCACTAGCTTGACATAATAATAATTAAAAAGTTTGTCTTAAATAGCAACATACATAAAAACTCTTGAATAAATTATAATAAATAGAAAAACATGGCAAAATGCTTAGTTGTACGCCTCATTTTCTGGTGTTACTGGTGTGTTGTGTATTGGTTTTTTGAAAGTATTAATTAGTTCTAAATTATTATTGGATAAAGAACTTCACCGCCGGAATGCCGGAATGCCAGCTTGCCGGATTTTTACAATATTGTTTATAGCAATTTAATGTTGTGAACTTAAAACTGAAAATTTAAAATACGCAAGAATTTTTTTTTACATAAAATATGTTTATATATACAGACAAGTAGACTGTAATTGTTAGGGCGAGAGGTAGAATGTTTAATTTGCATCAATTTCCACTCGATGGATTACGCATAATTAAATTTAAATGCGTATTACGGCACACTGGAATGCATTTTTAGGATAATAAACAATAGGATAAACAATAAAAATATTAAAAATCTGCTGCAATTTATCAGCTTCAAATATAAATAGAAAGTATTATTTTTAGCTGATGACTCACTTATTCCATGACCACCTTTTAAGATTTTATGTTTATATTTCGCCTAGTTTTTAATTCATAACCTAGTTGTTTTAATTCCGTTAAAATTTTATTTAAATGAAATGCAAAAGTAAAATTATTTATTATAAGAAGATACTAAATACTAGAAAATACAACCAGTCTTCAGTATCCAAGGGTCGTAGGTTCGATTCCCACGAGAGCTGTCCGAGACTGGTTGTTTTTTCCTATTTTTATTTTTTTAATAATCTTATCAACGTCATATATCCAGTAGTATTTAGTAGTAGGCATGGACTAATAGACTACAAAAATTTGCGTTTATAAATATCATTAGGCCGATGTATATAAAACACTTTCCAATGCCATAATGCTCGTTGGTAATGAACCGCGCCGAGCAGTGAACTTGGGCGAGCCAAGGCGAGCGGCACTCACAAAATGAATTACCTGAATTAATTGTTTTTCGCCGCTTAGTGACGTGATTTAATTGAGAGAACTAGATTTTAATTCAGTCTGTTTTAGTTAGCCTCGATCTTGTGATGGATTGAGAAATGTTTATTGAAATACTTGCTAAATAAAATGCGTTAAGATACGAATAACCCATTCGAGAATAGAGTGTGTTTTACATTTAAGTTTTTTTCTAGTTAATAGCGACGAAATAAAACAATCATCAAAGAAGTATTCATTTCAAACGAAATAAAAAAACTTTATGGCTGCATTTTTAGATCAATTTAACTTTGTAGACCACTTTTCAATTAACTATTTTTTTATGTAACAAAAACCTTATTTTAATTTAAAGGAATTGTGTGTTGCCTGTCACTGTTGTTGAAACGTAGTAATATTCATTATTCTATACTTCAAAAAATATAATAAAACAACTCTTTTGTATTGCAACGTTTTCGAAAGACTTTCCGATTGATTAAACTTTCTCTAATTTCTGTTGCATGCGACTGAAAGACAAGTTTGAATACCTATCCGGTGGTTCAACATCCTTACTAACTTACTCCGCTGACTCAGCGACCTAAAGTGGATCTTGGCCTCTGACACAAGACGACGCCACTGCGCTATGTTCTGCGCAGGCTCTTCTATTTTGGTAGTTCCTTGCAGCTCGAACAGGTCCCTGGCTACTACGTCCTTCCAGCGGTACCTACTTGGGGCGCTCGACCGGCCATCGCCGATATGGTGTTCTCAAAACAATTTTTTTATATAGAAAGAGCCACGATAGCATAGTTGGTAGTGCACCTGACCCGGCATGTCATGGGGTGCGGGTTCGAATCTTGCTCGTGGAAAAATTTTCAACACTTTTTTCAAATTTTAATTTTTCAATTTTAAACTATTCGTCTTTGCCTATAATCTTTGTTGTTTATGTACCATAGATCTAAGTTACCCGTACATGTTTGCAAATGAATAAATGAATAATAATTCTTGCCTCCATAAGTCCAGGCAGTTGTCATTGGCATCATTAGTTGAGAATTTCGAAGTGCGCTTTCTCTCTCAACTTTATCATATTCGATTAGCTGATCGCAAAAAGGCCAAGTTCTCCTTGTAAATAAAAAGTAGTAGTAAAAAGTAAATAGCCTAAAACTGTCCCTCTGCTGGGCAAAGGCCTCCATCATTGAAATCAAGTCATCACCAATTGATGAAGTATGACTTAATCACCACGCTTGCCAAATGCGGGTTGGTGATCGAAAAATCCGAAACGCACTTTGCCCGACCTGGGAATCGAACCCGGGTATTGAACTAAGACTTTGCCACTCGTCTAAAGAGGCGATAAAAAAATGTCTGTAAAAAAAGTATTTTGTAAAATTAACGATGTTCATTTGTCCCACTTTTTGTCTCAAGACTCAGGTAGACACTGTCAGTTGTCGCGTGGTCGTCGCCGACGCCACTCGCGACGTCCGCTGTCACTTTCGACGAAGATTTATTGTGGTTTTTACGAATTTTCACCGCGTTATCAAGAGTGAAGTCGATCTACATTTCTCTACAGAGACCTATCGTAAACATGTTTTATTCATAAAACACTATCTTACGAGAGATAATGCACTAAGTCTATTATCAGATACTGTTTGGATAGCTACCATCCTCATACCAATTTCTGTCAATAAGCATAAAGAGCATAAGTCAGGCCTGAGGCGAGTGACATGGACGCGCTAAGCGACGACTATGGCACGACTTTGGACTTAATGACGAGTAACAGCGGCCGAGGGACGGATTCAAGCATGTATTTGTCCGACATAGCTTTCATTTAAATCGCTGGTCTGTTCGGCCTAAGCTAACCCTTATAGTGACATGATGATCACTATCTTCATGGACATGGTGACCACAGGCCGTGAGAGTTGGCCATGCATTGTTAATGCTCATAGTGTAGCAAGCAATATTGTAAAATACAGTGAAAAAATGAAATCCCTACCCGGTCGGGTAAATAAACCGGGGTCTTCCGCAATCCGGGCGGCTGCACTGACCATTATGCTACCGGGAAGGATTGCTGGCTGGGTCGGGTTCGGATAGGCATTTAATTTTTTCACTGTATTCTATAAATATTTAATTCAGCTTCAGTGCATTAGCACTTAAAAATAAAAAGTAAAATAAGCAATATTGTGTCACTGTGTGCGATTGCTTGCCACGAGGTGGACGTTACTTTGTCTTTTTATTTATTTTAGTAATTATATCCTCAAAATTTGTAGTATCTTGTTAAATATTAACGCTTTTATCTATGCTTCCATAATATTAGGTCCACTCCTTATTGTACTCACGACAATAACTCCTTACCTAAATCTAAGCACACACCCATGGTTGATTTAAGGTTACAGTGCTCGAACGTTTCAAACTGCACATATTCAATAGGCAACCATTTCTAACCAGTATTCATGCAGCCGTGTCTAATCCTACAGACGACATGTTTGAAGAAGCAAGTATAGACGCGTCGATGATTTAGAAACTTCGAATCACCAGTTGCTGTTAAACAGGTGCTATATCGAAATGTTCTCATGTTAATAATTATTAGCGTAATGCAAGGTGTTTCATTTTGTTTTGTAACCGTAAAATTACTTTTCTTCGTGTAAGAATGCAGCCGAGAATCCGGCTGAATAGCGACCACCATAATACATATTTCCCTTAGCTATACATTGCCGAGTTCCAATTAGAAGGATGAGGCAGGGCTTGGTTCAAAAAATTAACCGGTTTCACGAAATTATGCATGGAACTTTATTAAAAAGGTTACGTTCCATTGAACCGGTTTTTGAACCGGTTTACAAAAAAATAGGATTTTTTAATAAACCGGTTAAAATTTAAAATGATAATTACTTGATTTACGTTTTCGACCCATATTGATAGGATGCGCGCAACTATCAAAATGAGATAGCGCTCGTGACGCAACACTGGTGCGCGCCGCACTGGCATTTCGTCTAACAAGTTACAACAAGTCGCAGCCAGCGATCGCTAGAAATAAACCGGTTTATTTAGGTTCGAAATATCGCTCCTATTTGGTTCCGCTCCGGAACGGTACTTTACGATAGTACAGGTTATACCCTAATGAAACCGGTTAATTTTGAACCGGTTTCAAGCCCTGGGATGAAGAAATGACACCGGTCGTATGCTGATTAGTCGTTGGATTTGTAAACCTTCGCCAATAGTTTTTTTAGTTCAAAATAACCTGAATGTGTTTGCATGGCGTAACGCTATGGAAATAGACCAGCTTCATACATACATTCAACTCAATGTTTATCACCATAAAACTGTCAACATTTTAATTGATCGAGCCATTATTTTAATCGTTGAAGAAGCAGCAGATTCAATTCCATGCGCATTTCAATCACGATAAATCATGGCGAAGGAAAAATATACGAGGCTGCAGATGAGAAGGTTAATGGAAAAACGTTGTATTAATTCTAATAAACGCAGTCATTTGTAGACATTTAATAATATTAAGATACATAAAATGAACGTCAAAAAAACAAAGTGTTGAAAAAATCAGGCGCGCTTAAGCAAGCAGCAGTGATCATAAATTTAAGTACACAGAGGTTACTAAAGCACTAGGGTGTGACTTGTTTATTTTGATGTGACGTCACATTAGAAATATTTAATTAAAAATTGTATAAAAAATAAGGTTAATAATTATGTCCTAGTAACTCTGCATACAAGACCTAGATCAGATTCACTTTGGATCTTTTCATTTTTACCAGACCTTTTTGTTACACGTTGTATAATTTCCGCGATTACTTACTGCGATATTAGCCGAATAATTTGTGTTCGGACAACGCAAGTCAAATTATAATGGAGAAGAAATAACAAATATTTCTTTTTATTTTATTTTATAGCACGTAAGACAATTATCTCATCTGGTGAAATAAAGGCGAAAGTGCACTTCAATCGAAACAACAAAACGAAAACAATTAACGAAAGCTTCTAAAGTTTACAGTAAAACCGTCACTGAAATAAGAAATTCCATTTTAAAATACGATACGAAAGAGTTCGTAACGCTTTTTAATGGATTAAGGCAAAACTTCGCGAATATTCAGCATTTTTAACAAGGATTTAATCATGTGTCCTACTTACTACTGTTATTCTTGTTTTCAGATATATTATTGTTGACTAATCAATACAGTATTTTACTGAAGCCAAAACATTAATGGAAACAATTTTCTCGATAGAAAATAAATCCAAAGATGACCCTTTTCATTCTCTTTTTTCTGTTTTACAGGCAGAAGCACGCATATCTAAAACGTAAATAAATTACATTAAAAAGGCAATAAACTATTGTAACCATTCTCCAATTTTCTTTTTCAAAAAGCATTTAGTTTCTTAGTAAATATATAATTTCCAGTTTGTCGCTTACGTTATTTTATTTAAGTGCGCGTGCGCTATGGTTTCCCTTTCCTTGCACTGAGAATGAATTTCTCTATCCCTTTGTGTACTGGCAAGACAGTCGGCGTCGACAAGTTGACGAGGTACCTATCGTCTTAAAGTATTTCGCTCTAAACCTGAACTGTATAAAACTAACTTCTAGCAGTGCTCAACATCAACTAAATATCTGAAATACAAGTAATCATATCTTTTCAGAAGAAAAAGGATGTATTGCTACCACTAATGTTGTATGTTGAGTGTACAGTGTTAGTCAAATAAATACCTATTCTATTCTAATTTAGGATTCTTATTGTCTTGTATTATGTCATGAGTGTTTTTCACCAGAGGCCAAGCATAACGAATTACTTTCATGTATCCGTAAATAATTTCTGTGTCTGCTTCCCAACCGTCAGTGCTTTGTTATCACAACCTTGACTTTGAATATATCATACACAAACTAAAATGCCCCAGTTACCTGGTGAGTTGAAACCATATGTTTTAATCGTTAATCTCCTCATTACGTATACTCACAGCTCCACTAGAATCCGGAATGTATACAGATTTGTAATTTTAAAAGCACAAGTAAGCGGATCTTGGGGCGCTCCCGATTGGTTTGTAAACTGACTTCAATCACAATTCATCTGGCATTTAAATCTAACGTAGCGTTTTAAGTTTGAATATTTGGTGTACTCCTGTCAGTTCTTTATACAATTTTAAACTTTCTATATATATATATCATATATACTACATACTATCCCAATTACAGTGTTCAATGGCCAATTCCATTTGACGTTGAATGAAAATTCTGCTTCGCAATCAGAGACGTAACAACAGCAATTAGCCCTTGACTTGACTGGTCTATGCAATTTGGTCTCAGCGTCGAATTTCAAAGGTACCGGGTTGCTTTAGAATCAAAAGTAACATTAATAGCAGGACTAGGTTCTTCAATAGCTGCTATTAACGGAATCCCTAGCATCATATGCGTCAGTGTTACTAGCTTCAATTCATTCAATTCAATTACTAAGTCAAAGTATTCAATGTAACTCTGGTTTACCCTATACCTAGGATACCTATATGCTAAAACCGCCAGTACAACATCTATAACTTCGAACTCTACACTGTGAGAAACTCATCATCTTCATCATCATCATCATCATCATCATCATCATCATCATCATCATCATCATCATCATCATCATCATCATCAGCTCATTATATGTCCCCACTGTTGGGGCACGAGCCTTTTGGGGCAAAAGTTGGGGCAATGGGCCATAAACCACCACGCGGGCCCAGTGCAGATTGGTGGTTGTTAACGACTACTAATGCAGCCGGGACCAACAGCTTAACGTGCCTTCCGAAGCACGGAGGAGCTAGAGACGATACATTTTTGGTCACCCATCCGATGACCGACCTTTGCGAAAGTAGCATAACTTCAGCAATCGCAAACCGAGCGCGTTAACCACTGCGCCATCGAGCTCCTCCTCCTTCTCCTCCTCGAGTGAGAAACTACTCTTTCGTTATACAATAACAACAGATTGACTAATCTGTTATTATTGTACTGACTACTAAAACATTTCAAAGTAAAAGAAGACAAAATATTTATTGGTTCTTAAAGCATACAAAATGTCGGTTAATTTAACCGCGCCAGTCTGTTGCTAAGTAGCTGTGTCGTGTTGAAAAGCGACTTGACCTCTACACCTATCGCCTCTTGTTCCTCTTTCTGTGGCTGCGCCCTTCCTTTCGCAATTTCCCTACGCCGCGCGCGCGCCGGTCGTCCCACGCGCCATGCGTGTTTGTGGAAACTGCGGCCCGCGACTGTTTGTTTACACAGGGCTGTCAGCTCTAACGACACTGCCACGTTTGGGATTTTCTTGACAAACCTCGAAAAAAAGTTTTATCCAATGAACTTAAAAAATATAGAGATCTCAGAATAAATAAAAATCTTTTATTCATTTGAAAAAGTCGAAAAAAGTTTCTGGTCGCATAAATTCATTTTATTACTTGCATAATATTGGTTTGAAAAAATTATAACTTTCAAGTTCGTATGGGATCGCGTTGCATTATAATGTTTTGTACTTAGAAAGCGCTTTTACGTTTTCTTTAGACTGACGTTGCGAAACTTTTGCAGTACCTGTAGGTAGCTAGCCAGAGGTGTTGCTCATGAAAAATCACATCAGCCCGTAAACGTCTGACGCACAGGTAGACTCAGTCAGGCATTCGCAACTGAACAATAAATAGGAATTATTTCTTACTTTATACCACCATAGTTAAAATCAGGCAAAGTCAGCCTATAGTAAGTGGTTACCTACATATAGCCTATCCTTTTCTTCTGTCTTCTTGACTTCGTTTATTGACAATTCTGTAAACTTTTTCTTACTCCACGCTGTAGTACACTTCGTAGAATGTTATTTAAGAATTGGAGTAAGCATTCAATCGTGTTCAAACGTGAATTGACCTGTGGCCCTGTGCTATTTGCTATTTGCTAGGCACTTTCGCAATTTTTCTTAACGAGGCTTCTCCCACGCATGTTTGAGAAAATCATGTCTACACAGGGCTAACACTATGCGTCAATCTTTTTGTAACTTTCATAATTTAAAATAAATGTTATTATTGAAACAGTTATTATTGTCCGTTCAATGTGTAAATTTTTGCTGGTGACAATCCAAACAATAAATCCGTCACAATAGACAGATTGATACAATCATAATTAAAAGTAAAACCGATAAAAACTCTTATTTTTGTTTATAAAATTTACGTAATTTTTATTTAGAACAACTTACAATCGCTACTTTAAAACCCCAAAATAAAATACATTTTATTCACGAGCTTTATAGTCGTGCCAACCCTAGTCGTCAGTTTCTCTAGATTTATAGGCTTTATGACACCGAGTATTTCGGGCCGGATAAATATTATATTGGCCGTAAAAAAGGCCGCTAATATTACCGCTAGATTGATGGATCCGATACACATCTGTTCTTTGAAACATCTCACTATGCCGATACGAATTTACCGGCTGTTATCTTTGCGTCTTCATGGAATTGCCAATTGAAATGTTTTCGTCAGTACTTTAGACGCTGGAAGGTTATGTATCTGGTGCTATGAGTCTTAGAATGTAGGCGTTATCTGTGGAGAGCATAGAAACAGTTGAACGTAAGCGTATTTCAACTTTTATGGGATTTCCCGACGTTATATAAGCACTTACTCGTATTTGTGCACATCATGTGTCAGTCATGGAATAATAAACTCTGAAGCAATAAATCAAATAATGTGTACTTTATCTATACTAATATTATAAAGCTGAAGATTGTTTGTTTGTTTGTTTGGTTGAACGCGCTAATCTCAGGAACTACTGGTTCGAATTGAAAAATTATTTTTGTGTTGAATAGTCCATTTATTGAGGAAGGTTATAGGCTATATTACATTACGCTATGACTAATAGGAGTGGAGCAGCAATGAAAAATGTTGCAAAAACGGGAAAATATTTTTTTACGCGGGTGAAACCGCGAGGCACCGCTAGTACCTAACAAGTGAATTAAGAATGAATTTTCAAGCTGATGTAGTTATATTGATTCTGTGAAATACAGGCATAGGTCAGAGCTCGACACAGTTTTTGTCGCCAAATAGATTTTCATTAAAATTGTTCCGGATAACAACTAGGAAGCAGGTGGCTGCATTGTATTGCTAAAGACAAACATTTGTTGATGAAAAATATGATTTTAATGATTAAAGAAAAATATTATGTCGATCACTGGTTCCTGTTTAACACTGGCGCCACTACCCAAACCCCCTTATTTTTTTTTTTTTTTTTTCCTTTAGTTGATGGCTTCGTGCGGTTAGCACATTTAGCCAGTGTCAAAGTAATTTTTCTTACAAGTTATAAATAAATAAACAATATTTCCATCTTGTATGATAATGATGAATAATAATAGAAATGAGAAGTGAGAAATGATATACCCCCCAACCCCTCGAGTATCTTAGTAAAGATGTGGAGCTTTACTAAGTCCTCGGGCGGACTTCTTGAGAGAATTTTAAAAGTGACGTTGCACTGTTTTGTTTCATTTGCCAACAATCATGCACACTCACGAACACTTAACGGTTAATAATCCACCATTACTTCACATTAATATTCGACATAACACAAATTTTGAAAATAAAACAAAACCGCAGACATGACTCTTCACTTTCCCGCCAAGAAGTCCACCCCCTTATTCATAAAAACTATTTGTGCATTTTTTTTCCATTAGTTGATGGCTTTGTGCGATTAGCACATTTAGCCAGTGTCAAATTAATTTTTCTTACAAGCAATACATGAATTTCCTTCCTGTATGATGATGGTGAATGATAATAGAAATGAGAAGTGAGAAATGATTTACCCCCCAACCCCTCGAGTATCTCAGTAAAGATGTGGGGCTTTACTAAGTCCTCACGCGGACTTCTTGAAAGAATTTGAAAAGTGCCGTTGCACTGTTTTGGCCAACACTCATGCACACTCACGAACACTAATTAATAATCCACCATTATTTCTCATTAATATTCGACATAACACTTTAGAAAATAAAACAAAACCGCAGACATGACTCTTCACTTTCCCGCCAAGAAGTTTAATTGAGCATTATTTATATTGTTTTGTCAACGTCACACAAACGTCATTTTGAATTTGAGAAAAGGTTAGAAAAAGAGACAAAACAATGATTAACTAAATAATGCTTATAAAGGCTTCAATAGTTTTTATGAATAAAGGGGTAAGTATTTAAGCTTCAGGTACAGCAAAACAAGCTTGTTGGAAGCGGCTATATGCTATGTGGTATATACAAAACAGACGAACAACAACTTAATAAATAACAATAACAATTATTATTTTACAACCAATGTACACAACATAGAGCTATAAAAGAATTTGAATTGAATTGAACAACAGAGTTGTTACACAAATTTTTTTTTTGAAGAAATACGTTTTTTTATGCATCTCATGCGGGTAAGCACTTTGCCGTCATCTCATCTGATGAAGGCAGAAGGTGTAAGCGCACTTCACCCGGAATCCTCAATTGCTGAGGCACTGGCTATCTTATCTCTAGCTGCCGGAATAATACTACAAACATTGATGTTATGGCGCCATATTTAGATGAGATAGTGGTAGCTAGCCAGGCGGACAAACAACCTGTATCTATTTTTATCAAAATCATATGTGTCTTCATAACAATAGGTTCGACATTAGCTTGACAAGCGTGTAAACTTTAAATTGTTCTGAGAATACTAATAAATAGTGTGTCGCTAAGTCGTCAAAGAAGCGGCTCTTCAGAAATGGCAAATATTAACACATGGCCGAAGTGGGACAATTGCCAATGAACAACGCGTTCTTCCTGATGACTTCACTGCTCCGTTGATCGAATCAGCATTGATGATGAATGACACTGGCATCACGAACTAGATGTAAATCATTTACATAAGGTAAAGCTACCAAAGAGCACCGCATTATCGAATTGTATTTTTACTTTTTTCCATTATTTTATGACTTGGTCTCACATTTAGCTAATGACATAGAAAGGGAGATTCTGTAAAATAGTTTCTTTGTTTAATAAAAGATTATATAGAGTAATGATAGAAATGTATGTTATAATATAAATTAAATGATATTACCGCTAAAGACGTTGAGTGCCAGTAAAGGTATGGAACTTTAATGAGATCTTACGAGGGCTGGTTGAGAGATTTAGAAAAGTGACAATGCACTGTTTTAATGCTTAACCCTTATCCATCATTATTTTACATTAGATATGACGGTAAATTCTTTTACCCATACTTTGACCCGTCATTACAAAGTTGCATAGCTTTCACGATCGTTACCATCAGCTGCGCCTACGAGATGATGAACAAAACGACACATATTAAAAAAAATCGATACAAAGTCATCTGAAAAAGTGGAGCGTCAAATTACGAAAATGTAGGCCAGAACACTTGCGCATCACTCACTCTGATCAAACAGATATTTGGCACTTCAAGGATTAACCTCGCTTTATCTCAGAGAATACGGCTGTATACTGTTGATTTACGACCCTTTCTAAAAACTACAATGTATTATTCACCGCTAATTATGTCAAGGGAAGTTAGTTCGGTCACTTTAAAAATCAACATACAGGTGCTCTAAGAACTTCACAACACACTGACATGGCAGATAGCTTGGCTTCAGATCTATCAGATAAAAATAATATGACCATACCAAAAGTCTTTCCAAGAAACCGCGTTAGCGTTGCTTGGAAATACTTCCAATTCTTGTTCTTTTAACTCCTTAGCTAATTTGCATAATTAATTATTCTAGCCAAACTAGGCATTGAAATCACCTTTTTTACTAACAAATCGTTTTTAAAGTCTACCCAGTCTAGTAACATATCCTATCCTATCTTATCCTACCTCTGTCGCTACCTACTCGGTGCCTGCTGTTCGTGGTCCCGAGGTACCTATGCTGCTGTGCTGAAACGGTGCTGCGTTTTTAGTATGTGACCCCCCTGCGTTCCGTTGAACTCCTCGGAGTTGTGCAGAGTGCTAGGGGGATAAGTATTAAATATTATGCATATTTCGTAGCTTAAAAAAAGAAGACCTTACAATAGATACAAAAGAAGCGGTATATGGTTCTGTAATGTTCTGTCTTGATCTCTTTTGACAGCGAAAGCCTCAACCAAACGTCATCACAAAACTTCCATATGTTTTATTGAATATTCTGTAATAAACATTATTTGTTGTTACAGGACCGTGACAGCAATTTGTCGGTGCCGGCGCGGTGGGAGGACAGGAATCTAAGGAACTACCTCAACAAGCCCAGCGTAGGTCAGTACCAACATACTCATATATTACGATATATACACGTGTTAAAAATTACGGTCACGGTATCTCGTGCCTATATAATAGTGTATTCAATGTAAAGCATTGCAAGAAATTTCTCTCCCGATTCTTCTCAATTTTATCATTATACTTTATTGGTGTTAGAATCGACATTATTATATAATTACCTAATCAAAGCAAGAATGTGATGATATCATTAATTTGATACAGTAATTATATTTTTAAATTACAAGTTTATTGTTATATCAACACTATCATCAGTGGCATCACTCCACTTGCGCCCACTGCAGTGCCTATTCCCCTTTTCCAGCCTCTTCCATCTTTCGTTTCTACATCATATAAATAATTTTGTATATAAGTGTATATAGGTTTAGGTTTAAAGACCTTTATTCTCATACGAAATTACATTTCACTTATAATGAGATATAAACAATATATAAATTACAGTATACAATTTGTCACTCTGTGGTACTCGTTGCGGTAGGCTTGGTTTTAAACGCCTACCAAAAATGTATCAATTCTACTAGCAATAAAATTCGAAACGCTTACCAAAACGAATAAATGCTCACCAAATTGTGTTTCCCAAAGTATTATAAAAAGGATACAATTTATATATTTTTTAAATGAAATAAAAATATATGAATACCTTTTAACTGTATTTCAGACCAAATATGTTATTTTGTCACCAAATAGTTATCTATTTTCAAATAGTCAAATAGTCACCAATATTTTCAATTTGGTAATTTTTGCTTTCTGGTATCAAAAATAACCTCGAAATTCAAGACAATCGCTGCGCTGCGCTTCGCGATTGTCTTAAATCTCAATCATTTGAATAATAGTGTAAAAATTTGGTGAGCATTTATTCATTTTGGGAAGCAAAAATAATATTTGTACAGTCATTTAATTTATTTGGTACTTAGGCTTAGGGTCTAAAAAATATTTCTGGTGAGCGTTTAAATTATACCCGTTGCGATATGCAGTTTAAGTTTATTTTTAAACATGTATCACAAGTTTTCACTTCATCTGTTAACCTGGTTGTGTTCCCTCAAGCAGAATTGTCTTTTTCCTATATTTATCCCTAGGCGTAATTAATTAGTTTTAATTTGTTTTTGTGTCGGAGATCATGCGTACTTTTTTTTATATCTAATTGTATATTTGATTTAATACTCTTTGCAATTATTTTTTTTATTAGAATGCATGTTGTATATTTATGTAGTTGGGATAGGTTCATCATCATCAGCTCATTTATGTCCCCACTGCTTGGGCACGAGCCTTCCCTATGGATGGACAGGGAGAACAGGCCATGAACCACCACGCGGGCCCAGTGCGGATTGGTGGTTGTTAACGACTGCTAATGCAGCCGGGACCAACGGCTTAACGTGCCTTCCGAAGCACGGAGGAGCTCGAGATGATAAATTTTTGATCGCCCATCCGATGACCGGCCTTTGCGAAAGTTGCTTAACCTCAGCACTCGCAGACCGGGCGCGTTAACCACTGCGCCATCGAGCTCCTCATATAGGTTCCTCGGGATAGGTTCATTAGTTTAGTTTTATCGTACAATTGACAAGAATTTCTTACACCAACTAAACAATTGTACGACTTACTAAGAAATGGATAATGGAACAGTCTTTATTATTTTATTTTGAGATTTCTGTCGCGACTTTAGGTTAGTTGGTGCGGCTGATCCCCAGATTTCAATTAAGTATTCTTGTATGAAGTATCTCTCCTCTGAAGTATTCAATTAACTCATAAAAATAACAAAAATATTAATTGAACTATCTTTTCTAAAGTATCTTTCCTCAAATTCCAGAGAAAGCAAGCCGCTGGATCGGCGGCATCTACGACTACAACTCGCGCGCGTGGAAGTGGGGCGGCGAGCTGCGCAGCATGCACTACCAGTCCTTCTCCAAGATGCGGCGGCTCTCGCCCGAAGAGCTGCAGTGGCACTGCATCGCCATGATGCCGGAGCTTAAGTACCGGTAGGTTCCATTCTAGTGCTGTTCAGGAAGGTTCAAGTACCGGTAGGTTCCATTCTAGTCCTGTTCAAGAAGGTTGCAAGGCGTCCTCGTTGTAGTACTCCAACAACTGGAGGAACTAGCTATCGTACCTTTCACTGAGAGACCTGACGGAACATAACTATAATATTCACATTAATGCTTAAGCTAAAGAAAGTAGTGGTAGCTACGAGTAGCTAGGCGGATATAAAAGAAACCCTAGCATGTGCTATTGGTGCAGAGTTCACGCATCTGTTCTCATCAAAAAAACATTAGGTTGGGTTATCCCAATCAACATCTAATGTTTAAATGACAACAACCTCAACTACAGACTTAACATACCTTCCAAACCACAGAGGAACTCGAGATAATAGAATTTGGTCATCCATTCGGTGACCCGACACTGCGAAAGTTTCTTAACTTGCAAGATCGCAACCCGAATGCAATATCCACTGCGCTATCGAAAGCCGCAAATTCAAATAAAAGTCACAAAATCCTAATCGAATTCGTGACTAATTCAATATTGGGTGGATTCAAAGAATAGGGAGATGAAATGTCGCGCAGTTTCTGTTCGAACCCTAAAGTACAGAAAATAAATAGTATATGTTATTCGTGACCACAATTGTAACGATTTAATGGTACAAGTAATCAGATGAAGCTTCCCTACACATTGACAGAGTACAATTTACTTCAGGGTGTTTGATGGCAACTTTCTAACTCATCCAGGCAAATAAAATAGCAAAATGAAACTCTCTTATATACGATCATCTTTAAATATGACCTTCTACGTGGTGTACTTCAAAGATCTCGGGTTTAGATGTATGTAGGGATACATGATCTGTTTGATTGTTGGTAGAGTTTATCCTAAGTTCACCTAGTCAGCTACCACCATCTTCTGTCTCTATAGCTACCATATTAACAGCATTGTTACGTTCCACAAATTCCTCATTGGTTATGTAATCCAGGTAAAGTGCGCTGTTATCTCCGGCCTTATCACTACTTACCATCAGGTGAGATTATTGCAGAGAACTTTCTCGTCATGAAATTAAAACGCTGGTCGCTTCATCGTTTACTCTGTGCTCCACAACAACGAGCACTCATTGGCCGAAACGATTATTGCTAAACAGTGATCGATACCACGAAAACCAATATAAAAGTTTACGATTTGCAATTTGTATTGTGCTGTTGGCTCGAACAATAGAGTTCGTTCTGCGCCCTCCGTTCATAAAATGCCACGCACATGTTACCCCAAGCCGATCCGTGGTAAGCCTACTATAGTTCAGTACATTGATTCATTGAGAACGATCGTAAACATCATTCAATTTGATGAGCCTTATCTCGCCGTAAAAGTCTGTTTACTACTTAAATCGGCTGTTCGAATAGGTATTAAAGTTATTGCCTAGACGTACATACTAAAAAGCTAAACGGGTTTTAAAACACTCAGTGGCGTTACAGCAACGAGTACAGACTTATTAAAAAATCCAGTAGGTTTCTATAGATATTTCGGCTGAAAAGCAATATTCTTTCTTATGAATTAGCTTGATTATTGACTACTACAAAGGTCAAACTCAGTAAGCAATTAAGCATGTCGAACAATATTTTTTTAAGTAAATAAAAACCGATGTCATAATATGGTTACTTAAAGGATCGTTGACTCCACATGAATGCTACCGACGCGACGAGCAAAAACGTTAATTAGTTTGCATAGTTAGTTAAACAGATTAATAACATCAAAGTGTTTGGACTTATCAATATTGACGGTCAACCAACAGCTTCTTTAGGAATTCCGCGTATTTTACTGTATGTTAAAAGTACAAAGTCATTAACTTGACCATCTGATCAATCGAAAGGAATGAATTCGACTTTAAAGCATTAAGGGCTTGTAAGCTTTATATAAAACTAAACTTGGTATCCATTCACTTAATGGTAAGTGACAATAATGACAAAGAAGTAGAAACGATTTTTAGAAACAATGCTACAATGACAGATGCTATGGCAGAAGACTTAGATGATATAGTGGTAACTTTCCAAATAGAATTAAAATACGACCGGCAGCTAAATCAAAAGAGAGAAAATTAGCAACCAAGACTTATACAATATTTTGAATTTCCCATGAGATCACGGGACAGTGTTGTACGCGAGGGAATTCACGTTCAATCGCTACCTAGTTACAAGAATTAACAACAATTAACTTTGCATTTTCCAGATGGGCTCCAGCCAGCTGCTACGAGCCCCGCCAATACATCTGCCAAACGAAACTGCGTAAAGTGCCAAAGTCCAAAGTGAAAGATCTGAGGCGTCGCTGGCAGCGCATGGGTACTCTCAACGAGATCACCGCGCCGAGTGTGAGCCGTGAGGTAGTAGACCCCCGGTTGAATGACGTCACGCTTAACCCGCTGCTGCACCCGAAGTCGTTCGACCTGCGCCCGAGCCCGCTGCGCCTGCACAGCCCCCCGTCGCGCCCCCCCATGCGCCCCCGCCCTCGCCTGCTGCGACCCAACGAGCTGCGGAAGAGGTCGCGCCCGAACCAGCAGCGAAGGCTGACGAAGCCGTTCCCTGGGTAAGATTTGAAATAACAAGCTAACAATCAAATCTTTTGGCAGCCGGTGAAGGATGGAAGAAAAGTGTATTTTGTGAAATAAACAACACATTTTTTGGCTTTGAGAATCGGTGATGAATGGTGATGGAGATAGTTTTGCATATCAATTTTAAATTTCTTTCATTTCTCGTAACGTATCTTATAAAATCTCGGCCTTCTATGAGCTTATATTATAGGTATTAGGTAAATAAGTGAAAACAATGTTTCAATAAGATAAGGAAAAAGTACTCCGATGTTTGCCTTTACGGTTTCTACAATAAGTACTAGCTGTGCCTGCGGCTTCGTCCTTGGGGGCTTACACTTTAACATTATCTAGATGACCATCATCATTCGACAGTCAATTCTGTTGTTAATTCGTTAAAATACACTTTTTTTAAATGTCCTATCATTTTTTCCACATTTTCTTTTCTTTAAAAAACTGTTCTCTTCATCATGCTTTCTAGTTCTCGTGTTTCTACCAGGGTAGACATAATATTTATGTTTTTGAATAGTTTAGATTCCACAACGATTAGAACGAGACATTTTTCGAAAAATATTGACTTTATAGATACAACCCCATTACATTTTATATTATACTCGTAATACCTTTCTATAGACCGATGATTTATGTGAAAAAACTGATCATGAATGCAGTGAAATTGGTATCTGTGTTTAACTGTATTTGTCGCATCAATTTTCGTTCAAATACATAATTTAAGTCTTTAGTTATTATGTTTGTTCGACGTTAAAACTTTTCCCATTATCGTTAGCGGCAGCGCAGCAGCTACGATCCCATTCTTGGTACAAATCTACTTGCGAACAAAACACATTTACTAACTTTTATTACCCAATAACACAAAAATAATTGACCATCTATTTTTGGGACCGGCGAACTAGTTTATGCGCTCCTGTCCAAACCTTAAAACACAGCATCTAATAGCTATTGCCATTAGAAGCTTCGCTATAATAAAATCTAATTTGAATTTCTTATTTGGGATATTTTATAGATAGGTAGTCATTACACATATTGTCTTAATTGTTGTTAAAGTAAATTAGGCAACAACATATCATTACTTCTGACTCATCCTATCCTCTTCGCTTCAACAGAAATGAGACCGAAAGAAACTCATTAGATTGTCTTCGTTTCAGCTACCAATGGAATCGCCGCGAACCCGAAGCGTCTTTCCAGTACAACTCCGACCTCCTCAAGTCTGGCAAGACAGGCCTAACGGCGCAACAGGTGAAGAGTCACCTCGCGAGACTTCAGCACTTGCGCGACAAGCAGCTGGAGAGAAAGAGAAGGTTGCACGAGAGGGCAGAGTGGCTGGTCAACGACGAACCGCCGCGCCTGGCTCGGACCCACGCGAGGACCTACATGGTGGACAACAACATCAGCGCGCTCCACCCTAAGACCATAGTGGAGGAGTTCGATATGCTCCCGCCGCCGCCCCCACCGGTGCCAATGACGAGGCTTGCGCGCGGAACCTTTTTAGGACACCATTAAAATTTGTCCCCATTGGAAAAAGACAATTTTGATAGACATTATATATGTGCTGTACTTAAAAAAGAGAGTTTTTTCGTTAGGAGACTTAAGGACCCAGTTGTGCTAAAATGATCCAAGCTTTTTCTTGTCGATACAATGCAATTAACGATACATAAGTTTTTTAGCGCTTTTTTGATAATGCTAGACTCTTTTCTAGTTCCTCTTCTTGTAGGAAGCAGCAATGAAGTAAGTCGAGTGTTCGCTCCATGAAAAAAAAGGGGTTTGTGTGTTATATATAGTTTTTTATGTCGTTAACATTTTGGCTTGGATAATTTTAGCACAACTCAGGTCAATTATGAATCGGAACTTTAAATCTTTCAAGTACTTGTGTGTTAATGATACAAACATCGGCACTTAAAGTAATGCCGTCTACCACAGAGATCTTGTCTTCTCTATTTTACTTTTTAACTCTTTGCATCTCTCTTGTTTTATTTTTAATTTTCGAATACCATTGTAATCCTCAGCCGAAGCTTTGTTTAGTTTTGCACTGAGGGACGACTCTCCTTCGCACATATGCCACTGTGCAGATCTGAGTGCTTGTACAGTGGATCCTGCAAAGTCTATGTTCTTCTTCTCTTTATTTTTAAAGTAGCGAGAGCGAAAAGCATAAAACTAGTGACTGCCTTGGTTACCAACTTCTATATCCTCCTTTTGAGTTGTTCTTTCCTTAATAATTAAGATGTATCTACTATTTTCATTAATATAAGCGAGTTCCCGTAGATTTCTATGTAAGACAGTTGTGATAGAATCCTTAACAAATCGACATCTAGATTGTCTAAATATGATCTAAGTTTCGTCGTGTGATAGATTCCGCAACATTTCCTACTGACATAGATTAAAAGTGGAAAATAATTAAAATGGAAATTCAAAGTAGACTTTGAATTCATTAAATACTATTTCTGCATAATTAAGTCTTAATAGTTTGTCAGAATAATATAAATATTATGTCTCTTGTTCTTATTTATAGCTTGAGTACCTACAGATATTTATAAAGTTTACTAGTTACACATTGAAGTAATGTATTTATAAATACTAGTCAGTAAGTATATTTCTGCGTAGTATTTTGTATTATAGGAATCATTTAACGGTGGATCACTCGTAATGGTTTATTTTTGTTTCAAAATAATTATAAGTTTATTTTTATCTTAGAATATTAATGTGTCTACTACACCAGTTTACTGAACTTTATAATTGTTTATTTAAAAATGTTTTTAAACCAAAAAAATGGTAAAAGGTCATGTAATATAATAATATACTAAATTGAAAGTAACACAATGTGTCGTACGTTTTATTGGCATTTCATCATTCGTATAGATATTTAATTTAAGTTTACGTTCCAGTGTTATTCGTTAGGTAAATAGTAAATTCTAATAAACTGCCAATATTTAGTCCTCGCATTTATACGACGAATTCATTTAGTGTTAAGTCATGTAAGAATGTTATTCCTTAGATTTTGTTTATAGAGTGAATATGTACCATAGCTTAAAAACTATTCAGCAAACGATGCGTGTTTCCAATTAAAACCACTGTTAAAAATGCATGCTTATGATAATTGTACGCTTTATTTTTGATACAAATATTACTGGAGTACATATTCACTGATTTTTTGAAACACCGATAGGTATTTTAGCGACATTATTTTAATGGCTGTTCTAATATTAGGTTAGGTACTACTTACATACATTAATTTTTTGTTACAATTGTCACGTTGCTTAATTACTTATCTAACTTCATTTCACCATGTACGTACATGATAGAACAAAAACCCATGTTATTTTGTTTATTTTAGACATTGACATTTATTATAATTGTGAAACTAAACCTTGGCTAACATTTAAGACCAAATAAAAATAACTATAAAGTAGAAACATCACCTGTAAGTCTTGTTACAGTATATGAACATTACCCCTTTTTTATTTAAAATAATTTATCAACTTTCTCTTTGTTAGACTAACTAGATGGTAGAATAGTATTATTTTATACCTCAATGTAAAAAATACATAACTTTCGTCTAAAAAACTATTATTAGAATAGTAAAGAGATTGTCTAACACGTAATACCGTTATTTTACTACAAAATCCAATTTAATTGTATATACCGTCTTATCAAATCTGGAATTTCTATACCTACGGTCTCATAAGTGATCTATTTGTAATTCAGAAATAACAAAATAGTATTTATGTAGCTATTTTGAGTATTAATATTATAATTGTATTAAGGAAATAAAGAATCATTTGAAAGAGTCAATGCTATTTTTATTATAAACATCCTTCATTTAACAAAACGCTTGAATACTCCATGCATGCTTTAGTACAAAAAGTCGAGTAACTTCTGTAGGAATTGCGCAACTGATTCATTTGAAGGAGTGTGTTTGACATAGGAACTTCGGGGGTACATTTATATCCCCTTGAGCGTCGATCGACCACCAGGCCGATAACAATTAAAATTCTATTGTGTCTGGTATTCGCGCGCTTGAGCTCTTAAAGACACTCACTCCTGTGACCCATACCTACTTCCTAGTAGATTTACAAGTAAGCGGCTGATTAACAATTACACCTAGGATATAGCTAGACCGCTTAACTGAGTCCTCGCCTGCGGTAGGTACGCGGGGCGGGAGGTACGTAGGGCCTCTGTCCCGAGTACGAGTGTAAGCGTATTGTGACGCGGCGAATGGATTTCTAGTTCATTGCGCGTTATACTACGGCTGTCATAATCAGCAGTGATAGAAAAAAACGCAATGAACTAGAAATCCGTTTGCCGCGTCGCAAGACGTCAGTAGTCATGGTCGAGCGGTAAATAATTTTATAGTGGCACCTGTGTTCGACGCTTGTCAACAAAAAATAACAGATTTTTATTGAAATTTTACAGCATGACAGCTAGGAAGCAGGTGGTCTGTATTCCATTGCTGTTAAGGTCTAAAATCAGTTGCTGATCTCTATTTTTAATGATCAATGATTTCCTTTTGAACACTGGTACCACTACCCTACCATATTGTTAATCAGCCGGTAACTTTTAGATACTTACATAGTAACGCCTTATAAATAGGTTGAAATAAATTAATTCATTACATAACAGTCAGAAACACAATAACATCATACTTACTGAAAAAAAATTAAAATCCTCGGTCCGCTTTTTGTTTTCCGTTTGACTTACACAGCGCCATCTAGCGTTGAGTAGCAAACCTAACATGTAAACTTACATGTAGAGTATTGTAGAGTCATCGCACTCCGCCTCATTTAGGTATAAGATTTGATCCATCCTGAGTTTATTAGGTAAACCCCCCGTACTATCTTGTGGGAGAGGGGGTCCTCCGTATTTTACCAAATGCATTTATTAGGATGAAAAAAAAGTTTGGGCGATTGGGAAGAGAATTAACATAAACATAAAATGAGATGTTAGAACACTTTTATTGAGGGAAACCCCATCGTAGTGTGAAGAAGAATTAGTTAAGGCGAAGGGTAAGGCACACTAGCGCCGCTAATGGATTTAATTTGATAACTGCTAAACTGGATTTTTTTTCAAACATTGCGGACCTTCCGACACTAGGCAAACATCTATTATTTAATAATTGTGCACTACTTTTAGGTTTGTTTGTGTATTCATTAGCTAACACCAACAGTGGCCATTGTTTGTGAATAAATGCGATAGCCCGTTTTGTGAATAAACCACGCAACAAAAAGTAGTGCACAATTATTAAATAAATACTATGGATGCTTTCCTGTTGTCGGACGGTACGCAATGTTTAAAAAAAGATCCGGTCCGTTAGTAATTGTCAAATTATCAATTGGTGGCGCTAGTGTGCCTTACCCTTCGCCTTAAGTGTGTATGATTTCTGGTGTTAGTATTTATTGATGTTGAATTTGTTAATAATTATCATTAATCATAAAAGATTTTATAACTAATTTTACTAAGGCTTGTTATTGTCTTGAATATTATAGGTATGTTACAGGTAATTATGTCAACGGATTATTAATATCAATGTATATGTAATGTAATGCATATTTTTTGCTTTTATAAGTATTTATTTAAAGATTTTTATAAATATTATTAAGGAGGAACGCATGTATCTCGTACCTCGGCTCTGCTAGTTATCCAGATTTGTGCTAGAGATAGGAAAATACATCTCACTCCTCCAAGAACACCGGAACGCAGATGTCAAACAAAAATATGGCGGGCCATAATTGATTACGCTGCGGAAATCAAACATGACCGGGGTTATAAAATAATATGAAAATCGTTCATAGAAGCCAAACTGTAAATAAGTAGCGGATCAACGAACGGCTGACCGAAACCGCGTGTAGCGACGTGACGAGATGCGCCGATACCGTCGCCATGGCAACGGCCCGCAAACAAACGCCAATCGTCATACCCACATCCTTGCCCACAACACTATTGACCATAAAAATTGGAACCAAACAAAAATGAGCTTTAGCACTCATAATATAAGAGCTTAGAAGTGTAATAGAGGTTTCTGTATCGTTATGTCTAAAAATGAAACCCTGCGATTAAGTAGTAAAACCTATTCGGTTGGTTGCTACTTTGGAATACCTTGGATGCCTTCTATAAAACGATGCAGCAGTCACCTGCACTATGTAGAGCTTTGGCTTTTACACACCGAACTAGTTTCAAGCATTACTAGTACGTCTTTAACCATCTCTGGGGTCCAATTATTCATTCATTCATTCATTTTATTCAAGCATCATTTGGGTTAGTTACAATAGTTACCTTAGCCTATGTTAGTAAAATTAACAAATTCATTAAAATTAAATACAAATACCTACGTGACAATAAAATTAATAAATGAATAATAAAGTTAGTTGAAGAATAATACGATTAACAAACATTTATTTGGTCTTAAACACATGAGCACATGCAAAAATAATACATAGAAGTTACGATTAAGCTTAAAAAGGCTAGTAGTTGATTTCTAGCGCGGTACATAGTTTTTTTTCCTTTACTTGGTGGCTTCGTGCGATTAACACATTTAGCCACTGTCAAAGTAATTTTTTTTACAAGTAATACATAAATAAACAATATTTCATTCTTGTATGATGATGATGAATGATAATAGAAATGAGAAGTGAGAAATGATATCCCAACCCCTCTAGTTTCTCAGTGAAGATGTGGGGCTTTACTAAGTCCTCACGCGGACTTCTTGAGAGAATTTGAAAAGTGACGTTGCATTGTTTTGTTTCATTTGCCAACCAACACTCATGCACACTCAATAATCCTCCATTATTTTACACATTAATATTCGACACACAAATTTTAGAAAATAAAACAAAACCGCAGACATGACTCTTCACTTTCCCGCCAAGAAGTCCCAGTACGTAGTTACTGTACTCGGTTTGGTTGGTGGCAGGACTATGTTCTTAGGCTAGCTATAAACATTTAAGATCGTTTTATCTGTCTGTCTGTTGCATGACAGATAGAGATAAGATAGCCAATTCTTCTGTACTCATAAAATCCGGTGGAAGTGCTATTCCACCTTTCGCCTCATCGACATCATCACAAATATAAACTAAGCATTTTCCCATAGAGTAAAAAAATCAAAATACTCTTAGTTTTCAAAAGCAACAGATCGCTTATAAGCCAGTCCAATCAGAGACGAGCTCATGGAAACATAACTTTGAAGGTCGCGCAAATTCTTCTATTCTGTTATACGAAGGCTTCAACCAAGTTAACCTTAAAACCTTGATGCCAACTATAGCGGTGTACTGCACGGCAATTATTAGCGCATTAGCTGACGTTACATGGGGTAAACATAAACATCTAACTTAGTAAACAGCGGCCTTAATAGGGACTGCTTTCAGACTACGTTCTGCCTTAGAACTTCAATGAGTTGTTGATCGTGTTCTCCGCCGAAGGTGCATCCAGACTATATGACAAGACATGTTATAAAGCATGTTTTATTAGTGTGGACGATAAGGTGTCAATAAAATAAGCTTATACCTACTTATTGTTTTGTAATACTGTTATAATATAATATAGCATAGTAATGTAACATGTTAATTAATGTCGACTCACCTTATAAAGTTAGAAGATAAAACTGAATGTCCCTTAAGTAAAATTGTTGAAATAATTTCTTCGATTTGCGGGGATCGGACAGAACCACGACAGCATAACTGAAAATGGATCTGACCCTTTCAGAGAATGCGGATTAAAGTCCCTCTCGTGGAAGTTTTTTCAACACTTATCCGATTGTCATTTGTTTGCTACTCAATTTACGTGAAATATTCTAAATATGATTTAGGTCCTAAACTAAGGACACCTATGTAGCGCCACCTACCTATCCTATTGTAAATAGAAACCTTCACCACCACCATATTAAGATATAATAAAAATACGTTTACATATAATAGTCTTGAGAGCGAAGAATGTTCTACAAGAAGCAGTAATGGACCTATAGACAGTAGGACAGCTGAAAATATTTATATATCCCGATCCTCCTAAATGGTTGAACCGATTATGACGTTTTTTGTGTGTGTTTGAGTGGGTCTTTTGATTGTGTCTATTGACAATTAGACCCGGTAGGTGGCGCTGCAAAAGGTGTCCATTCCATCACGGGATACGGGTGTTCTCAAGCGGACGAAGTCGCGAGCAACACGCTAGAAGGGCCACTAGTTTTATATAGATTTCAAGGCATTCTTCCTTATCTGTAATACAAGTTGGTACGTACTCAAATCCATATCATGGCGTATGACTGTTTGACATTTGCCATATATGAAATCCACCTAACCTTCCTTAACCTAAGAAAGTTTTCACGTGACCCCAAACTTACTTCCTTTACTAGCTCTGACATTTACGTCGCCGATTTGTCTGACTTTAAATAGATATGTTTAAACTTTTCTTAAGTTTAAAATACTGAATTCGGAGATAGTTATCCAATAATAATAAAAGAGAGTTTCGATGAGCATAGAAACTGAATATAAATTCGCATAGTTTTTGTGGATTGCTCTAAGCCCTTCGAATTTTTTTAAGGACCGATATTGCAGAGATAATTATTTCTGCTAATAATAGTCTTTATTCCATCATATCTATGAGAGCGATTTAGAATTCCTCGACACCAGAATTAAGCAATATTCCTATTTAACGGGATTCTTACTATTTTTTACTGTGTTTTATTATACAAATATATCATGTCAATACTTACTCTACTGAAGTAAGTAAGTAACTAGCCTATGGCTGTCTTACTGCTAGGCAAAAGCCTCCATCGTTGAAATTAAGTAATCGCTACAATTGATGGAAGATGGGTGTTGGTTAATCAGTGATCACAAACCCGGGCTATGCATTGAAAAATTCGGAACACACTTTGCCCGACCTCGCCGCCTCTGTGGTCTAGTGGCTAAGACCACCGGTTTAGACCCAGAGGTCCCGGGTTCGAATCCCAGCGGGGGGTACATGTTTGTGTACTCGGTTTGGTTGGTGGTAGGACTTGTTTGTCTGCCTGACTAGCTACCACCATCTTATCTAAATATGTCGCTATAACATCAATATTTGTAGCATTGTTGTGTTCCGGCAGCTAGAGAACACACACATTTAACCGCCACTGTGGTCTAGTGGTTAAGACCACCGGTTTAGACCCAGAGATCCCGGGTTCGACGACTCCCAGCGGGGGGTAAGTACATCTTTGTGTACTCGGTTTGGTTGGTGGTAGGGCTTGTTTGTCCGCCTGGCTAGCTACCACCATCTTATCTAAATATGTCACCATAACATCAATGTTTGTAGCATTGTTGTGTTCCGGCAGCTAGAGATAAGATAGCCAGTGCCTCACTAGTTGACCATCCCGGGTGAAGTGCGCTTTCATCATTGGCCTTATCATCACTTAACATCAGGTGAGATCAAGGCACTGTGATTACCCGTTAATATAAAAAAAACCTGGGAATTCAACCTGGGACCTTTGTGTATCAAGCCGAGCGCTTTGCCACTGATGTGTAATGTATACTAGAGTAATTAAGACCATGACCATGATAGTTCAAAAGATATATAAATATTCTACTGTTCAGACAGATGGCTTTAGTAGTTCGAATTGGAACAACCTCAAAATCTCATACTTACTAACTCAAACTCTTATTTTGTTTCATCCCCTCTCACCGCCTTATCAACGGTTCCAATACCTTCACGACACGCACTCACGAGCTTTGAGATCGTCGGAGAGCTTGAACTTAGCGATACCAATGCATTCCACAAAATTCCTTGACACATCCTTTTCAGTTCATGCTGTCCGTCTGTGGAATGATTTGCATGAAAAGTCAAGTGTGCAAAATCCTCGAATAGTAAGCAACAAGTTATAGAGCACTATCTATCTTTGTCACTTTAATGTTATTATCCATACCTTTATAATGTAATACAGTAAAATCTCTTTATTCGCGGGGTATATGTTCCATAAATATGCCGCGGATACAGAAACCGTGAATACAGAATGGTAATTTATATGGGTTTATAGGGGATACGTTCCTAGGTGCCAAAATAAAAAACACAAATATATAAGAAAATCAATTTTATTGATGTTATTGAACATTTTGATTAATCATTATCCTCAGGCTTAGGCAATGGTTTGAAGAATTTTGTTATTTTCTCTTGCTTGGCAGTTTTTAATAGCTCCGACAATTCAGACTGATACTACTTTTTAGTTGACATTATTAATTACGAAGAACGAAGAGAGCAGTAAAGACGTGTTACTCGATCACAATTTTTGTAACGAATGTGAAAGATAAAACAATAAAATAGGCAAAGCGGCTTTTACCAAAGAACGGAACAGCAACATTTAAAAATATACTTTATTCCTTCAGAAATAAGGTTGCTTTCTTCTGTTTGTTTACATTTTCAAAAACGCCGACCGCGGTGTTTGCGGCAAATGCGACAAAGGCGCCTTAGGTCAAAGTGCTCGGCGGTACCATTTGACGGCACTTGCAAAAGATATTGCGTTAAACACCTATTGGAATTTTGTATGAAATTTTAGATCCGCGAATAAAGAATTTTTTTGCCGCGAATAAAGAAATTGGGTTGCATTTTTTTAATCCGCGAATAGTGAAAACGCGAATGACGGAAGCGCGAATAGGGAGCTTTTACTGTACTTTGTCCATATCTAATATATAAAATTCTCGCGTCACAGTTTTCGTTGCCATACTCCTCCGAAACGGCTTGACCGATTTTGATGAAATTTTTTGTGCTTATCCGGTATCTATGAGAATCGGCCAACATTTATTTTTCATCCCCCTAAATGTTAGGGGTAGTCCACCCCTAAATTTTTTATTTATTTTTTATGGCAAAACAACGTTTGCCGGGTCATCCGGTATCTATGAGAATCGGCCAACATCTATTTTTCATCCCCCTAAATGTTAGGGGTAGTCCACCCCTAAATTTTATTTTTATTTTTTATGGCAAAACGACGTTTGCCGGGTCAGCTAGTAATATATATTTAGTTTATATGTATGTATTAAATTTATATAGATGTATGATGCATTGTATGTATGTTAATTAAGTATTTTTATATTGTGTGTCATTAAACGTCAATTAATATTTCGGAATTACTTAGCTTTTTTGTCCAGTTAACACATGGCCTGGAAGAAATTGCTTTTTAGCGATAAGGCCGCCATTTGTACTTCTTCTTGTATTGTCCTCTCTAAGTCTTTTGCGTGGTGTACAATAAAGAGTATTTTCATTTTCATTCATTTCAAACGGTTGTGGTTCAGCTTTCTTTGTGTTTTCTTTATAAAAATACTGAATAAGTGCGTGTTGAGTTCGCATTAATACAATCTTTGTCCAAACGTAAATGATTATGCTATAATAGAATATTTACACGTTCTTGGAAACTTAAGTTTTCTACGAACCGCCTTATATTATCAAGTGGTATGTCGGGGCCCAGGATATGATTGTTACAAGGGGTGTATATTGTATTTAGTTACTCATTTGGGTTTGTAGAGCGGGCCTTCTTCTAAGTCAGCTTGGCTTCCATCCTATCTTAGTTTGCCGCGGTAATAATAACATTACTAGAATAGTTGTGTTCTGCCATTTTTAAGATATGATAGCTAGTTCCCCCTTTTGGACACGACACATAATAATACAACATAAACACACACAGGTAGGTATTTACAAACATATTACTGATTTCTGCAATTTTAACTATAATAAAAAATAAAGGGTAAGAAATGTATGAAGTAGGTATAAGAAAAAAACAAAATCACAGACCTTAATAAGTTGTCTTGTATTATAATATTATATATAGTGTTTTGTTAAGTTTGTTAAGTTAATCTAAAAATAAAAACTGTAATGTTCATTCCAAAAGTGTTCACTAATATAGTCCTGAGTTGGGGGGCCTGGTGACTTGTAAATCAGGTTTCTTTGAAACCTACTTTAGGCATCAGTCTCTCACAGATAGGATATAATATTATTATACCTTACAGTTAAGTACCTTTTGTGATGAGAAAAATAAATAACATTTTTATTTTTTATTTTTATTTATTTTTGGATTCCGGGTAAAAGCCACTTCCCTCTTCGGCCTTAACCTCACTAACCATGAGGTGATATCAAGGCCACGCGTTTTTCCTTAGTAGTGGTGAACCGCCAAAGATCGATAGAAATAAAAGAATTTGGTGGAGGTCTTGCCCAGGTCAAAAAAAGCTAAATTAAAACAAAAGTACTCATAGAGATGTTTTCTAAAATTTACGCGAACACTACACATTGAAAATAAAGAACTTTTATTTTAACTAGAGTAGATCTGTAAAAGTTGAAAGTCTTCATTAATTTTAAAACTGCGATTTAAGAAAAATAACGAAAAAAATGTGAGCTAATTGTTATGTAAATACCACCCAACCAAAGGTGAGCACAAAAATGTTAAAAGTGTTTTCCAGATAGCAATCTCGCGTGGTTGTGGCTAGTTTCAGCGGCTAGCTTACCTAGTATCGCCATTGGACTAGATCGATCACGTTACTGACAATCTGAGGGCGATTTAAGTTTAATGTAACTGAAATATTACGGAATACGTTTTAGTTAATATAAATATACCTAAATATTTATAAAATACAGTGAAAAATAAAATGCCCATCCGACTCAGCCAGGAATCGAACCTGACTCTTCCGCAATCCGGCTGCACTGACCATTATGCTACCGGGAAGGCTGACGTAAGCACTGAATTTTTTCACTACTTTGTGACTGCTTTTTAGCGGCAGTAGTGACATCTATCCAACGGTTATTGCAACCGATTGATATTTTATAATTATTTAATTCAGCTTTAGTGCAGCAATTAGCACTTAAAATAAAAAGAAAATTGTTTATTTCTGTATTTTTCTGAGTAGTAGAGCCACGCTGCGTTGCAGCACGAAATGGGCCGGCTCGCCCGGCGTAATACCACCCTCTCACAGAATATCGGCGTGAAACAATGGCACTCGTTGCTGTTGTGTTTCCGGTGAGTGAAAGTACCAGAGGCCCATCTCTCCCCCATCCCGATTCCTACTCCCTCCTCAAGATCCAACTCCTTCCTTAAGGCCGGCAACGCATCTGCGATTACTTTGGTTTTGCGGGTGTCCATGGGCGGCGGTGATTACTTTCCATCAGGTGACCTCGCCTGCTCGTTTGCCTCCTTTTAACATATAAAAAAACCTTTTTTTTGACTAGCTGAATTTCTGTGTTACGGTTAATGAGGTAGAAAGTCCTCTCCTACTTCAAAAAAAGTCTACCCACGAAAAGGTTGACGAGGGAAGGGGAGGCCTCATGATCAGCTCATTTTATGTCCCCATTGTTGGGGCACGAGCCTTCCCTATGGATGGATAGGGAGAAGGGGCCATAAACCACCACGCGGACCCAGTGCGGGTTGGTGGTTGTTAACGACTGCTAATGCATCCGGGATCAACGGCTTTACATGCCTTCCGAAGCATGCACGCAAGCAAGCACTTTTTTTAAGGGGGAGCCTATTCACTAAAAACCTAGTACCATCCCTTTTCTGCCACGAAGATGGCTCGGGACCACGATCAAGCGTTTGCTGATTTAGGACGAAGATCCCAGGCAGCACTAGTTTTCAGCCATTCCTAATAATAAATAAAATGTAGGTGTAACAGAATAAGCAGATCTAAAACTGCATACTGAACCAGCTAAGAATAGCTTGTAATCATGCATCATGCAACCTTCACCCTGCGTGCGGCTGAAATAGCTCAAAGGAAAACTCGGTGTTTGTACGAGACATTTCTTAAATGTCACCAGGGTCTAAATGCGAGCTTTATTTGCTCTACGAACACGTTAGCGAAAATGAGACTGTAACTTAAATTACTACATTAATTTATACATAAATACATATTAAATTAAATAAATAAATACTTAATGCCTCCAAGGCCTAATAAATCACCCCCATGAATGTTTGATAATTTTTAATAGTTTAGGAAATATAATGTTTAAAATCTTGTCTGTACGTTATGTGGACTTTTTGAAATTAATAAATTGTATTCATATTATAATAATAAACAAACTGCTACCCAAAAAAAATCGAAATCTTGATTACGTACATTATTAAACGTTTACAAAAAATTTTATCAATTTACGATGGGGCCAAACTTTTAAGTATATTTCAAGAACTTCCATAAATTCCCAGTAGTATAAGCATTTTGTTATAATAATGATAACAATTTGGATTCCTCAAAAACACCCGATATGTCTTATAAACCAAAAAGCACAAATTAAAGGCTCTATTAGCCAAGATTCCGACAGAATTTGAATACAATAGACATCTTCGAATGACAAGCCATAGGTGCCTCGGTTAGTTCGTTGGCATTTGACTGTGCCACGCAATACTCTAATTTAATATGCATAGGGGTTGTTCTTCGGTATCGGTGCCAAAGCCAAGACGTTGCCGCCCGGCTCATTATGCGAGTCGTTAACCTTGCGGCAACGAACCTTTGTAATTGGAGATTTCAGTGGCTAACGCGCCCGGTCTGCGATTACTAAGGTTAAGCAACTTTTGCAAAGGCCGGTCATCGGATGGGTGACCAAAAAATTATTATCTGGTGCTCTTCCGTGCTTCGGAAGGCACGTTAAGCAGTTGGTCCCGGCTACAGCAGCAGTCCTTAATAACCACCAATTGGCACCGGGCCTGCGTGGTGGTTTATGGTCCGTTCTCCCTATCTATCCAAGGGGAAGGCTAGTGCCCCAGCAGTAGGGACATAAAATGAGCTAGTGATGATGATGATGAAGGGTTATTCTTCGATATCGGTGCCAAACGCCAAGACGTAGCTGTCTAGCTCGTTTTGCGAGTCGTTTTCTTCGGTATCGATGCCAAACGCCAAGAGTAGCTGTCTAGCTCGTTATGCGAGTCGTTTTCTTCAGTATCGATGCCAAACGCCAAGACGTAGCTGTCTAGCTCGTTATGCGAGTCGTTAACCTTGCGGCAACGAACCTTTGTAGTTGGAGATTTCAGTGGTTAACGATTAATAAGGTTAAGCAACTTTCGCAAAGGCCGGTTATCAGATGGGTGGCCAAAAATATATCATCTTAAGCTACTCTGTGCTTCGGAAGGCACGTAAAGCCGTTGGTCCCGGCTGCATCAACAGTCACCCGCGTGGCAGTTTATGGCTCTTTCACCAAATACATTCATATAGGTAGATGGCGCGTGTCCCAGCTGTGGAGACAAAATAAGCTGGTGACGATGATGAAGGGATGTTCTTTGGTATCGGTTCTAAACGCCAAGACGTTACCGCCCCGCTCATTATGCGAGTCGTTGACCTTGCGGCAACGAACCTTGGTAATTGGAGATTTCAGGGTGCCTGCTGCCGAGTGCCAGTGTTGGCATTTGATCACGATAACGAAAACGAGAATTTGTTTGTAGCGAAAGAATCAACAGCAATGCGTTCTGGTGAAAAACGAGTTGAGTTAAAATGTTGCTATACAAATTCTCATTTTCGTTGACGTGGTCGAGTAGCAAATAAAACTCTCGCACTCTCATTTAATCACGGAAACAAAAAATTACGACATTTAAGCCTCCCGGTGTCAAACTCTCCCTAAGTTAAAATTTTGCCGTACAAAATCTCGTTTTTGTTAACACAACCAATTAGCAAATAAAACTCGCACATAAGCACTTTTAACTTTGTTTTATTGTTGGAACTCGCTTGCGTCATGGCTGGTCTTGTCGGGCTATGAGGTACAATGTAGCTTTCATGACTGATAATCTCTTGGTTTAGTACTGTAATTTTCGGACCGAACCTAAAAGGCATAAATTTAAGGTAACCTTTTTGGTGAGCTATTTGAAAGTTTTATCCGATTTTGCTTTTCTAGTAAACATTAGTTTAATGTGGGGACAGTAATTCAATATTGTTAATTATGAATGTTTAAACAACACCCAAATTATACCCACTAAGATTCTTAAATAGAAAAAGAAATAGAAAAATTCAAAATACAGGAACAATAATTCTTCTTATATTCTAATTACACTTTTTTAATTATGTTATACGGATCAAGTAGTAGTCGTTTGAGCAGGATCTCGATGGATAGCGCAGCAGTTAGTGCATTGCCATCGCGAACTTACCTACATGTTAAGCCACTTTCGCAAGACCGAGTCATAGGATGGGTAAGAAAATCTTTTGATAATTTATCCTATTCATCATTGGTTTTCATCGTATAGCAGTCGTTAGAACCCACCAACTCCCATGGGCCTTATAATTTATAAAAAAATAATTAAAAAAAAATAGTGTTCAACCTCGAAAACCTTTGCACTGCTTGAGAAAGCAAAGATAAAGATCTTAATTTCTATGCCTTCTCAAGAACTATACCTAATATCACACCAAATTACTTTTAAGGTAATAACAACCGCTACTGACATGGTGCATAATGCTAATGAATGACTCGTGATTAATCTACCACATAGTGTTGTGGGTTGTGCTTTCGTGTTGTGCCTGCCCCATCGTCCTTGGTCTTGTATTGAAGAGCCAAGGCTACTGTTTCCAGTAGTACGCCCATTTCTCTATGTATTCCGATAGTTTGCGTATACGCACGCTACGTTAAAGAAGGAAGCCATTCCAAAAAAAAGAAAGGTTCTATTTTTTAATCTTTCACAAACCAGGAGCTACCGGTAGCGTGACGATACGGTTACATTCATTATCATCATCATCACCAGCATAATGTCCCCACTGCTGGGGCACGAGCCTTCCCTATGGATGGATAGGGAGAACGAGCCATAAGCCACCACGCGGGCCCGTGTACGTTAAGCGTTACTCCAGCGGAATGTTGTTCTTAAATTTGTGCGTCCAGTAGTTTTTGAGATATTCGCGAAAATCAGATTCCGCTGGGGTAACGTTACTAAGCAAATAATTAGTGCCTTCATTCAACTTGCCATCTGCAAATTTTCAGCCCAATGCACTTATTAATTAAAGATTTATACGAAAACTAGTAAATGAAGCGAAATATAGTGATAAACCGACCAAGTAAAGATGAATATCAAAAAGCGGCCGCTAACGCAGCCAGGTCCAACGCCTTTACGTGCTTTCTGAAGCACGAAGAAGCTCAAGGTGATACATTTTTGGTCACCCATCCGATTACCAGCCATTTGCGAAAGATGCTTAACCTTACCAATAGCAGATCGGGCGCGTAACCATTGCGCCATCGAGCTCCTCTCGCTAACATTGCGACCTTGCAATTTATGCAACGCATTGTCGTGTCATCACCAGATTAAAATTGTCGTATTGCTCCTGTACTTCAGAAGGTATGTTTTTATCGTATAGCAGTCGTTACAGCCCTCTAACCCAGATAGGCCAATGTGACATGACAGGATATGCTCCAACAAACATATTTTTACTCATTCAGGATGTCTTTAAGCTGCGGATAAGAATGGACGCTTGACTGCACAGCTTTATCTCACAATCTTCTTCACAAGTTCAAGGGTGGAAATATGAGTGACGTGAGCTGCAGTGACGAAGATGACGTGTGTGCTCTGCATAATCAATCAATTTTATTGCGACCTTGTCCAAGGCCGGTGGCAAAAGCATTCCTCGCCGTTCATATTTCTATCAGTTCGAATATGAAAGTCACGGTCGGTTTTAGCGATATTAAATCGTAACATTGAATGTGTATTTGTAGAAATTATACTGTTGTTTATTTGTGGACTTGGACTAACATAGTTAACCTAGATAGAGTCATAGAATAGATTGGGCATAGTGTCTATGTTCTCAAATAAATAAAACCGGTCAAGTGCGTGTCGGGCCACGCGCAGTGTAGGGTTTCGTAGCCCATCTCAATAATGCGGACTCTGAGATGAGGGCTTTTATGAACGATGGCTCATATATTTAAATGTAGATACCTACTACCGGCTTCACACACCTGACAACAACGTTATTTAAGTAGTTCCCAATGAGGAATTTGTACTGCGCGAAGTACATTTTTGGTCGACTATTACTCGTAAACTTGTAAAGCCTACTTAGCTGTGATAGTTTTACTTTTAACTTCGTCATATATACAACTACCGTGAATTTTTTCACGTATCTAAAAACAACCGTTTGGCTGGCAGGGGGGGGGGTATAAAAGTGTCCCCACACTCTAACAAAATTTACTTTAAAGCTTAATAGTTCACAAACGGATGCCTCAATCAGAAAACTGTTTCCACAAACCCGTAATATTTTTGAAATTGCTATCTAACGACACCCCACACTATAGGGTAGACAAGAAAAAAAAATTACACCCCCACTTCACGTGTAGGGGAATTAACCTAAAAAGAATATTTTTCAAAATTTTACTTCACCACTTTGTCGGCGTGATTAATATGTATATCCATGCCAAATTACAGCTTTCTAGTACTAAGAGTCTATGAGCTAGGCTGGGGACGGACAGACAGACAGACAGACAGACGAGACGAATCCATAAGGGTTCCGTTTTTTGTCATTTGGCTACGGAACCCTAAAAAAGATCTGATACCCTTAAGATTGTCGCTTAGTCAGTTTCATTTCTACATGGTTCCGCCCCTTCGTTTTCCTTCCTTTCCATGTCCATACAAATGGCAATCGAATAGTTGCGGGTCGCATGATTACGGCTACCACTTTCCTACGACAATAACAATGGCCGGAGAAATAGAAGTTATGGAAGAGCTATCTTAAAAACATTAAAACTGGTATCAACATAACCTTTATTAATATCGTTTAAGTAGTTTAACTCCCTATCCATACCCAACAAACATTTTGGCTCTAAGGGCAACCATTTTTAATGCTCATAATTCTATAAATGGTTTAGAAAAGCTCCGATAATAACAGTGAACTCTACTGTGGTGTTAAGGATAAATAATGAAACCTTCAAGAGGAATAACAGTAATTAAAGAAAATTTTATAACTTACGACGATAGCATGGAGTTAGTCGAAATCGTTATATAACTAACTATTATAGCTTTAAGAAGTATATAACACTAAAAGAAGTTGTAAGGTGTCTGCTAACGCTTACTTACGACTGATGTCATTAAACAGAGTTAGTTAAATGCCTTGTAAAACTTTAAGAGTTATTCTTATAGCTTATGGAAGAGTAAAACACCAACAGTTTTTGTCAGGTGTTTACTAACATTTGATATTGTTAAATAGAGTTACTTCAATGCCTTGTAACACCTTAAGGGTTACTCTTATAGCTTAAGGAAGAGTAAAACACCAAAAGATTTTGTCAATTATTTACGAACACTTTATGTTCTAAAACAGAGTTAGTTAAAGTTAGTTAAATACCTTGTACCACCTAACAAGTTCTATGGCGCTCTAAGAGGTAACAAGAATGCTATTAGTGTATTAAAAGTGTTAATTATAGACCCCATAGACCTAAATGCTGCAAGAGTCGGAATCCACCTTTAAATCATTGCAGGTTATATACTGGGGTTAATCGGTCAACTTTAGGTAATACAGCGGTTTTTAGAAATACTTTTATATGGCGGCAAACATTACTTGCAAACTTTATAACTTTTAAATATCACTTTAAGTTGAGTTACTGAATTAAAATTACTTAAATACATTTAATAGGTTATATTATCTGAATTATAATATTTTACGTTGTTTACACTGTGTGACGCTGCGCAAGCAGCAAACATATAACAGGGTTCCGTACAAAAGGATAGTGATATTACTGACGATGAGTCTAATATATTGTTTCCTTTCAGTAAGTCAAGTTCAAACACCAAGGTGTTCAAACATCAAGAGCAAGAATACGAATACATGAAAAATATAAATTTAAAAAATTATTTACGTACATGGGCTCTACAATAAATATAAGCCAAACTGCTTTGAAGTATTTGCTTTTAATTTTAAACAAGAGATTTACAGATATTTTACGCTAAAAGCTAAAAGCTCAAATTATGAATTCTGGCCTATATTGGCTAACACGTTTGAATGTAAAAGTGATCCATTTATCATTGGTATTTATTATGGAAAAAGGAAACCTAAAAACCTGAATTCATTTCTAGAAGATCTTGTAAAGTCGTCAAATGAAGTTATATTTTATTCTAAAGATGTAGATGTAAATTAGTATTTAAAAAAGTGGTTTTCTGTCTTCTTACCTCTTTCACATACAGTAAGAAAATAAAACTTGTTATTATTTTAAAAAATGTCCATTTATTCAGAATACCTTATAGCATTACTTACAACAGTATTTTCTTTATTTTCTTCATAGTTGATCTCTTCTACAGAATCATTTGTAACTTTGTCAACATCGTGTTGTTCTTTTTCCATTTCTTTGATCGCAGCGTCATCTTTTTCTTCTTTCTCCTCCTTCTCATATTCTTCTTCCTCCTCTTCTTTTGAACCTGTTATAATTTTCTCTAAATTGTCTTGTTTCTTTTTCATTTGTTGGACCTTACGTTTTTTTCTGTAAGAATGTTAGATTTGTTATTTTTCAAAGAATTGTTCAAAACTATACTTTTTTTTCCGTTTTTTATTTGTGTTTCTTCTTCTTTGTCGACGTCATTTTTTTTCTTCCACGTCTATATTTTGATAATTTTCTTCTGTGGTATTATTTATTGGATTATGAATTGGATTTTCTTTATTTTCTTTTTCAGTTTCGTAAACAGATGTATCTTCATCTTCGTCAGTAGTTTCGTCATCATTTGAAGTTTGCAGCTTTGACAATTTTGCACGTTTTCTTGAAGTGGAAGCTCTTTGATTCTTTGTCATTTTAATTCGTAAGCATTGTTATCTGTTCTGATAAGGGAAGCAGCTAGTATTGTGCGTGTTTCAGCAATAATTTCACTGGATCCTGATACAGTAGTTCCTTTTGCGGAATATACCTAAACAAAATACCGAATTAGAAGTAAACTGTTTTATACCATGTCAGTTTTAAGCAAAGAAGATACAGTCGACAGAGAACTTATGGATATTTTTTGATTCAATTTAGTACTAGAGTTAACTATGAGTGTGTTGTCGGAGTCAAAAGTCCATGGAAGGCATTTCAACTTTTTTATCCTTATTTATTTACGATTCATTGCATATATCTATTGGACATATCTATGGACTTTTGATCCCAACTACGTATATATTGAGACCTTGATTATAATGAAAGTGGTAATGTAGTTTAAATGTGTGTTCAAACAATAACTGAACCCTAAAAAATTCAGCTTATTGCTCCACATAGGACCTTTATGCAAGCTAAACTTATCGTTTGTTCTGTTTTAAAACCATTTTGTAAAACTACAAGTGGCATAGAAGTGCTAACTATCATTCTTTAAACACTATTGTAAGAAATAACAGAGTGAAGAGGAACCATAAGTGATTGCAAATTGACGCCATTAAAATAAAGATAACCTATAAAAAATACAGGAAGAAAACTTGTTTCAAACATTATTGCTTTACTTATTAAATCAAACTATTGTTACTTTTCTTTTAAAAACCTGTAGACGCTTCCAGAAGCTGTTATTTTCCATACTTGAAGCAAAACATAACTGAGACAATATTTACTTTTCTAGAAAATATCATCAAAATAGTTTATTTTAGTGGCGCATTAAAATTTGAATGAAAACTAATATATATTCTTATAGAAAACTAAACACCGCAGTAAGATTTCACATCAGTACTACAACACCAGTAATCCAAAATACATATTATTGACTTACTTTCCATTTGCTGTTTTCACCAAACACTCGTATTTACTGCACTTAATGAAAATGACGCTGTTGGCGGTAACAAAACACAAAAATTATGATATTAAACAACAAATTAAACCAAAAAACGCTTTGTGTAATATGCACTGCTACCTTAATCATTAATGTATTACCAAAAGAGTTATCAGAGTTGTTTTTACAACTTATGTACTACTTTAGCTTGCGGTTGTGACCTATTAATACCTCACAAAACACTTAAAGTGGTAATAACTGCTCCAATAGCACTATTGTAACTATGTATTATCACTCAAATATCACTATTCTTTAACCCTTATATCACTTTAAGCTATAAAATCGTGGGCCCAAATAAGGTTTATAAGAAAGTTAGAGCACGCTATATCACCCATTGTTATTGCCTTTATGGCAACTTAGGTTTTTAAAATTCTACTTTAACACTCATGTAGCACTTATTCTTATCACCAAAATGTTAGTTGGGTAGGGAAGGCTCGTGACCCAGCAGTGGGGACATAAAATGAGCTGATGATAAGTTTAAAAGTCGTCGCTTGAATCTCCAAAGCACTCAACTTATTGAACATATATTTTCAATTAAAAATTGTGGTTTTTCCTTTTCCCTTCCATTTGATACTTTTATTTTTTGGTAAGTATGTCTACCTTACAATCGGGAAAGAACAGCAAATTAAAGCTGGAAACAGGCAAGAATAGAGAAAGGCTCTGGATTCGTTTTATAAATCTTACACGTGATATTGTAATTACAAAAAATACGTATTTCCTTGAAATGTACCAAATATTTCTTTATTTAACTTTCAACTTTCTAGTTTTTTTTTATTATTATTACTTTCTTAATGAATTTTATTATTATTGTCACCGGTTCAAAAGTTGCACGCTAGTTGCACAACACAAAGGGGAACTGGTACTGGTAAGTTACCTAATTGCTTTTTAATGTCAGTATTTTTCTGAAGTAATTGTAGCCCTTAATACTTAGGTAATGTAGTGTTGTCATATTGTAATATACATAGTATAATGTATGAATATAATATAATACATTGTAATAATAATAATTGTTACAGCCAACAACGGCCTGATTGCCAAGAGCCTCGATCAACATCTAATGAGGCTCTCGTTAGGCGGCTGGATCAAGGGCCTGATTCAGAAGGCAGTTCTCCTCGATACGGCACGCATATTGAGGAGGTTCCTGCCTCTGGAGCCCTAACCACCGGTAGCTTGGATCCTGGTCCCGATGCCAGCGAACCCCTATTTTTTTTTTAAAGGTTTTACTTATTTTGTTTTTAGAAAATATTTAAAAATGTAAATTTGTATATGAGAGAAAATAAATAAAGAGGAAAATAATACCTGTATCTATATTTCTAACACTAGAATTTAAGCAGTTTATGTTACTAACTCAATATAGATTACGGCTGAATTGAATACTTTAAGGTAATGTGGTATGAAGAGCCCTTTCCAGTAGTGGTAGATGCGTGTGATCGATGTCGGCGAGGGTGGCACGTGGCGGGCAGTGGTCAGTCGTCGCCCCGCGGCCGGCCCGACCACGCCATGACAGGCTAGCCACCGTAGCCAGCACCATGACTGACGACATACCAGGTAACGATCAATTCAGCTACATGTTAAGTACATCTCTTTTGTTTTCGCGTTCCAAAGAGTTTTAATATTTTGTAGAAGTCAAGTTGACAAAAGAAGTATTGATTTAAAGGATTTGTTTAACATTTCGTAGTGGCAGTGTTCACCACATATAGAATTTCGTTGTACCTACTGGATGACATCTAGGCAGCAGGTTGTTATTGAAGCAATTGTTATTGAAGTCAAAAATCAGTTAAAGACCCCTATTCTTAATTATAAAAGGAAATATGTCGATGAAATGTGTCGATTCACTGTGTCTTTTATCACGACATCAACGGTTTCATAACCCAAATACCAGATAGCAATTAATTCAAATACATGTTAGATCTCTTTTGTTTTTGCGTTCCAAAAAGTTTAAATATTTAATTGTAGAAGTCAAATAAACAAAAGAAGTATCGATTTGGTTTTGCATAGCATAGGTAGGTACTCGTAAATTATTGTCTTTTATCACGACGGCATTATCACCATGACCGATGACATGAGTGATAACGATCAATTCGACTACATGTCAGATCTCTTTTGTTTTACGTTCCAAAAAGTTTTAATTGTTAATTGAAGATGTTAAATAAAAGGAGTCATCATCAGCTCATTTTATGTCCCCACTGCTGGGGCACGAGCCTTCCCTATGGATGGATAGGGAGAACGGGCTACAAACTACCACGCGGGCCCAGTGTGGATTGGTGGTTGTTAACGACTGGTAATGCAGCTGGGGCCAACGCGTAAAACCGTTGCCGTGGCCTTCCGAAGCACGGAGGAACTCGAAATGATAAATTTTTGGTCACCCATCCGATAACCGGCTTTAGCGAAAGTTGCTTAACCTTAGCACTCGCAGACCGGGCGCGTTAACCACTGCGCCATCGAGCTCCTATACCTATAAAAGGAGTATTTATTCATATTTGCAAAGCATACTTAGTTCGTTTTGTTTACGGCACATGACCGATGATATTTTTTATATTATTTATCGTGAAAATCGATTTATAATCGAAACATTAAATGTAAGCCTCCTTTTTAAATTCGTGTCTTTAATTTAATTTGTTTGTCAATGGTTAAGTAAGCATAACTTTATAAATATTGTGTTGCTCGTGTAATATCATCACAAACTTCTGTGAAGTGTTAAGGTCATTTTAATGGTGGCTTCTCTTATAAATAATTTGTATAGCGTTGACTCGCACAGTAGTACAAAAAAACTTTTTATAATTTTCGAGTGGTTATTGTTCAATGTCAATAATTTTAGCGCTTTTTAGTGCCTGATATATTCCATAGCAAGAGGGTAAAAATAAAGATTTAATGTCACCTTTGTTTCAACTTGTACTTACTTGTAGTTTAAAACATTTTTCGCTTATTCAGTAGGCAAGTATCTTGAATTGAAAAACAAGGTGGTTTATAATACATAAGATAGTTATGATTAATGTTAGTATAAAAGAAATTGTTTTCTTGCGAATCATACTTACTTTTGTGACATGTTATCGTCGTCGGCCTGGGAATCTAAAGTTACTAATGATAATGTTCGAAACTTGGAATTATGATAACGTGTAAACCAACTTTAGTTTCTTTCTTCTAATATAATTCAGGTTTTTTGTACTATGAGCAAACCAAACAAATACAACTCATTTGTTTGACACTGGAAAGCTATAACCAGAAAGTATTTTTCAAGAGGTTGTGAGACGTATAGAAAAGTGATTACTTAATATTACATTCAAGGGCGAATACTTCAAAAATATCAATATCAATCTATAATTGAAAGGTAGACCTGGTAAGTGTCTTACAAATAAACAAAGAATAAGGTTCGAATAGTTATTCCATGTTTTGTTCCTGTCACGTTAACGTCATTTCAAGTTAGAGTAAAAGAGACAAAACGCAGAACAACTATTCAGGCCTTATTCTTTGTTTATTTGTTCTTACAAATAAACAAAGAATAAGGCCTGAATAGTCCCTAAGTAAAGTAAGCCTAGTAAGTAGGCCCTAAGTTAGTAAATAATTTGTAGAATAATGGGAAACAACACAGTGCCTGGTGCGAGTTTTTTTTGCTATTCGACTTCAACCACGCTAACGAAGACGAGAATTTGTATGGCATTGCCGCAATGCCTCCTGTGACAAATAACGAGAGTTAAAGAAAAGTCCATACAAATTCTTGTCTTCGTTAGCGTAATCTCGCAATAGGCACGCTGACCCTGCAAATGGGTACCAACCAGTACTAAGGCAAAGTAATATATAAAATAAACGAGAATGGATATGTAAATATACAGTTTTTCATTTAAACTTTACCACTGCTGCTCACCACTGTTTCTACTTTTTTCAGTATGTGCAATAAATAATAAAAATATGTCCAGTGAGAGCACAAACTATTTAGCAAACACCTATCAGTTCTTACTTGTTTCTGAACATAATTACGTCTTTGGCATGTCCCCTATACTCGTATACCAATTAATATCTCATAGATAAACCTATCAGTAAACTAAATTTACCTACATCAAATGGTTGAGTGCATTCCTATTCCATGGATTACTCACGAGCGTGCCCATGCTTTGCGTATCGATTTCTTGATGACAGTAGGTCAGAAATTGAGCTATATTCCTAACACTTAGTACTTGAAAGATAACTATCAGTAAATTAAACATTGCATCAAAGGGCGTAGCTGAACATCCATGGGTTATTTATTACTCACGAGCTTGCTCACGCTTTGCGTATCGATTTCTTAATGACATTAGGTCAGAAATTGAGGTCGACTTTTATTGTAATCGAGATAAATTTTGATGGTGTTCGTGAAAAGGCCTTACTTTATCACGATAGTAAACTTTATGACAGTGCTATTACCATTTTATTCCTTTCAGACATATTTTAGCTAGTGACCCTTAATGAGCTTTGTCCTTGTTTTTCTTGTTAATAGTTATAATTCGATTTACAATATTGAAACGGGGTTTAACACATACTTAAGTATATAAGTAGGTCCTTTAGCTCATGTTTTCCACACGCAAGAAGTATAGTCACCATAGTACTCGATTTGGTTGGTGGTAGGGCTTCTTCTATGTCCCCCTGGTTAAGTACCACCATTATCTTAGTTTGACGCTATAAAAATCAATGTATCTCTTTTGATCATTGTATCCCGACATTTAGAGAAGAAAAGGTGAAGTACGTAGGTGTATTATGTTAATATTGCACGTTTGTGTTAAATGTTACGCGAACATTAGCTACATATTAAAATGAAAAACTAAGACGACCTTCTTGGTCGAGTGGCTTGCACACCGGTTTTCATGGTGTCGCCATCTCTTAGGTCCCGGGTTCGATCCCCGGTCGGATCAATTTAGAAATACCTGTTTTTCTAAATTGTTTCGGGTCTGGGTGTCTCCTATGTATAATAAGTATGTATTTAAGTATATTATGTATGTTTATCCGTTGTCTAGTTACCCATATAACGAGTTTCTTAAGGAAGCTTTTCTTGGGGCTAGATAATTAGTGTGAGTGTGGGAAACATTTAATATAAACTTTACAACATTTAATAAAACTTAAAGTGGTTCATCTGTAACTCCACGTCCGGACAATACCTATGTTTTAGGTATTTCAATACATATTAATATTATATTATTTATTACCTACATTTATGTGACCACATATGCGGGATAAAACATATAAAATGTATAACAAGAAGTAACTCTTTGTTTGTTCCACTTAGTGGAAAATGGCTGCGGCGGCGGCGTAGAGTTCAACGCGCTAGAGGCATGTAGATTTATTTGCTACAATGTATAACCTCATAAATAATGATTAACCTAATAGATACTTGTGGTTGGTATTATTTAAGTTGCTAACAAAATAATTATTACAAGACGACCAACAACAGCTCCAAACCAAAAAACTAAAGCGAGTAAATTCGTAAAAAGTTCAGCAACTTACAATGTTCTATTGAAATAAAACAACTTTTACGGATCTACTCGCGTTTTACTTTATACTTCCAAAGTAAAGTTATTTTATACTTTCAAAGTATAAAATGAAAGCGAGTATCCGAAAAAGTTGTTTAATTTCAATGTGTAATGTTCGCGTAAACTTAAAAAAACAATATTACAAGTTATTTATGTCGTGGAAATTACTAAAAATTAAAGTGAATAGCCTATGACTGTCCCACTGCTGGGCAAAGACCTCCATCAGTGAAATCAAGTCTCAAGTTGTTACAAGTAATATTTATGTCGTGGAACTTAAACTGAATAACAATTTTATTTAAATTGCTTTTTGTCATTCATAATTTTTATATTTAATTTGAAACTGAAAACAGCTTTAAAAAGACGGACTCGAACTCACGACCAATCGCAAATCGAGCGACAGCTGTTACAACCGAAACATTGGTTTCCCTGTTGCATTTTTCCTATGCTTTTAGATAGTGTTTTAAAAAATGTTTTAAATTATTACAATTTACACTTTGAAGTTACACGTCTTCTTTTTCGTTTCGTTTCGTTTTCGTTATAAATATTTCACAGTTTAATTAATAATTTTCTTATAATGGGTATAAATGAGTTTTAAATGTCACGCTGACTACGGTTTTAAATCAACTCTAACATGACATTTTTGTTGTACAGCTATTCATGTAGCTATAAAATCTGTCGTGGTGCACTAAGTCCAGCGCAATTAGCATATAATAATAAAAATACACGCTAATATCAGGTTTGCATGCCAACCGCTGACCCGAGTACATATTTTTCCATCACCATATTGTATGTTGTTGTATGTAGAAAAAAATGTGGACGGACTTCTGTTTACAATAACAATAGAAAAAACTTCTTAAGTATATTTCTTAACACACAATTAATTAATTGTATTTCACGCTGCACGTAAGCTTAATTACCTAAGTCGGAGTATGTATGTCTAATACCAGAAAATAAGGACACCGAAAAGGTACGCTTCATACATACCGCACTTGAGCAACTCAAACATAGACCCATTGCACGGACACGGATCCGGAATCCGGAACAGCCGTGCGATTCTGTAACAAAATCACCGCCGAACTCGATACAGAATTTACTCAAGACGTGCCATAACAATGGACTTTGACAGTGTTGTAATAAAGGCGAATTCATTTGCAAGCGTAATTGGTGTCGAAGTGATCGCGGTTTTTGTTACAGAATCGCACGGCAGGGTGCCTAGTGTGAGTTTTGTTTACTAATCGTATTCATTCGATCACGTTTACGAAAACGAAAAATTCTTAACTCTTCTCGTATGTCACCAGGAGGCGCTGCTTCAATGCCATACAAATTCTCATTTTCATTAACGTGATCAAATGTCAAATGAATCTTACACTAGGCTCCCAGCCAACGTCACCGACCGTTCCGACAGTCTATGTAGCCCTTCAAAGGCTATAGGCAACTCCAGGGGGTGTTTAGTCAGTAGGAGTCTGACACAGGCTAGCTCAACCGTTTGAGGTAGAACCGTACATATTCACCTCCTCCCGCCTCCGGGTTGCCTGCTAAAGCAGGTGGGTGCCCCATCTGCGGGGTTAAAAAAAGCTCCCAGCTCGCAACAGTCCGAGCGCAGCTGTCGCGAGATTTCGTGTCCGTGAGAGGTGTGCGTTGCTCGACCGCTTTTGTACGAAACTTACCTTCTGCAATCTCCTTATTTTGTGGTAATACGCTCAGTGTAGGTACAACTTACATAAGAGGAAATACTAAGGTCAATTGATTATATGAAAAATAGACAAAATCAACGTTTCGTAGTCCCCTGATTCCTCCTCCAAAAACTGAACCGATTTAATTCCTTTTTTTATTAAAAATTAAAGGAAGGCTTTGGCTGTGTCCCTATGTTTTGCTTTTATCATAAGTTAATTATTAAAAAAGATATATGAACCTTTAAAAACCTTAAAAATTGGCCAGATTTTCGCTGTGTTTAGACATCCAGCAAACAAATTTATTTATTTATTTATTAGAAAAGGCATGCTAACTAAATACATTACCTAAACTAATATACTATGATTACACATACTATACACTTACACATACTATACACATTAATACTACTATAATTAGTCGTCCTGAATGGGTAGTAGGTAAAAAATGTTTGGACGATTCAAAAGCACTTTTCTAAAGTTTATTTGAACAAAAAATGTTTGACTAAAATGGTTGACTCTGACTATTTCGTCATCTGGACGCGCCAAGATTTTTACGCGAGCCCACATAGGGAAACTTAAATTAAATCACTTTTATGTTTTCGTCAACTCGTCTAAGACATGTTTGTTTATGTATGAGCTTTTCAAGAGTTTGTTTATAATAGTTTGTTAAACTAACAAAATTATTAATATTTTCGAATGCCGTGCATGCACAATAATCAGAGGCTAGTTATTGGTGAAGCGTGTAAATAACTACCACCTGAGGAGCTGGAGACTTTGAGACACGTCAATATAGATAAATAAATAATAGATAAATAGGGATAACAGAAATTCGTGTAAAAAAGGCTTAACGATTAATTAAAGCTTACATTATACTTTATAATTAATCGTTTTAAGCCTTTTTAGGGCTCTGTCGCTGTATTGGTCACCATAATTTTGATTTTATTACGAAAATGTTATTATTTTACGACTTATTGTCGTAAAATAATATAAAGTTCGACATGCTGTACTGTGTATGTGTAAAACGTTTCTGGTTCATGTAAGTTTTACCTGAACAAAACGTTCTTATGACTCAATCAACTGTAAAACGTACAACGGAGTACAATGGTGTCTAAAATTAGCACACAATTCAGACCGCCCTTACCGTTCAACTAAGTAGTTTCGTCTGACGCAGACTTTCACGCGAAAAAAAGGACCTATTAATTTTCGGACATGATAGCGATCTAACGTCAGAGATTAGGCCAGAAACTAGCCAAGCTTCCAACCAAGGTTAAGGAACGGAAGTTACGTGCTACGAAAATGTTAACATAATTTTTCTCCTTGGTAACATTATACTTCGAATTATGGCTAAGAAAATTAGGAGCCATAATTTGAATACGTTATGTGACGTCATTCCGAAAGTGCTTCAACTGACTCACTTTGTAACAATGGTGTATTGAACACCTCTTTTATGTTATAATGTTACCTCACAAAGACTACAAAAAACTACCGTTTTAATTTCAATTCTTGTTACGGCCTTTATAACATGTATTTTTATTTAATATAGACCCAGTTCTTAGTCTAGCCAGTAGTCTAGCCTATTAAATAACTTAATTTTGTATCTGTGACCACGGACTCTTTAAAGGGTTCGAAACGTCAGAATAGTATAAATAAAGTATAAAATTAAATGAAAAGAGTTTTTTCATTTTAATGTGTCGATAATGTTCGCGCGAACATAATAAATAACTTCATCATCATCATCATCGTCAGCCATATGACGCCCACTGCTGGGCATAGGCCTCCCCCAAGGATCGCCACATCGATCGGTCCTGGCTGCCCGCATCCAGCGGCTTCCCGCGACCTTGACCAGATCGTCGGTCCACCTTGTAGGGGGCCTGCTTACGGAACGTCGTCCGGTGCGTGGCCAATCGAGAACCTTTCCGCCTCAACGGCCATCGGTTCTCTGCACTATGTGTCCCGCCCACTGCCACTTCAGCTGAGCAATCCTCTGAGCGATATCAGTTGTTTTAGTTCTCCTGCGGATTTCATCATTTCTGATTCTATCGCGCAGGGAAATACCAAGCATCGCTCTCTCCATTGCTCGCTGAATGACTTTGAGCCTTCTTATGAGACCCATAATAAAGGACCACGTCTCACTCCCGTATGTAATCACTGGCAACACACACCGGTCAAAGGCTTTTGTCTTGAGACATGAGGAATTTTGGATGCGTATACATCACGTAGCTTCCCGAATAAATAACTTAATTATTGTTATTCTCAAACGTTTTCTTTGAACCCATTAACCGTGTTAAATTCGTCTTAGCGCATCACTGTCGTAAACTGACCCGTCATAAAAATATCGAGGTTTATATCAGAACACCGGAATGAGATCAAGCATGCTGAAAGCAGTTTCGGCAGTCGCAATTTTGGCTTAATGAAATTAATAATTACAATTCACTATAGAATGATCCCTTTTAGGCTGCGTTTAAAACAAGGAAGATAGATATATAGATAAAACACTTTATTGCTATGACACAAAACACAAACAGGTACAATACAACCAACCATTGCATTAATGTTACAATAACTTTGATATTTCACCATCAACGGTACATAATAATTAAAGAGTGCTTGCTTATTAGTTTCTCCTTATTTCACGTCGTTACTAGAAGTACTAAGGATTATTATTATCTAAAAAGATGTAAGACACAAACAGAAGAACCAACCGACGTAGTTGCTAGCAGCTTCACCGATAGCTATCGTATTAAGAGTTCCACTGACTAAAGCTAGATAAGTGCTTATTTTAGGCTGGTATACATCTCCATAGCCTTCTTACATGAATTGGCGTAAATTAGTTTATTTTATTAATTTCAATCTTCAGAGACCGGTGCCGTGTTCACATACGGCAAGTCGCACTTCGCCGACAACGAGCCGAGCCACTTCTTCATCAAGAACGACCCCATCGTCGCCATCTCCTGCGGCGACGAGCACAGCGCTGTCATCTGCCGTGAGTTATCATCATCATCATCATCACCAGTTCATTTATGTCCTCACTGCTGGGGCACGAGCCTTCTCTATAGATGGAAAGGGAGAACGGGCCATAAACCACGCGAGCTCAGCGCGGATTGGAAGTTGTTAATGACTGCTAATGCAGCCGGGACCAAAACAGCTTTAAGTGCCTTTCGGAGGACGGAGGAGCTCGAGATGATACATTTTTAGTAACCTATCCGAAGACCGGCCTTCTCGAAAGTCGCTTAACCTTAACAATAGTAAACCGGGCGTGAACCACTGCGCTATCGAGCATCTGCCGCAAGTGCTCTATTATTTTCAACTTTATACTGTTGGGGTTAAAGATTAAACTTGCCGCGTTAAAAACGAGCCTTGTTAGCTTCGCTGTTAACTCTATTGAGTATTTTATATTATGCTATGCAGTTATAACTAAGACCTCTAACAGCTAAGACTTCACTTTCTTCGCATAACTTTTATATCAATTTTATGCAACAAAATATCACCAGTCTTAGGTACATCCAAACATGTAAATAACGTGTTCCCTTTTATTCAATTGTATTCATTTTATTGTATCACCTTATTTCTGCAGAAAATGGACGTGTGTTCGTATTTGGAGGCAACACCTGGGGTCAGCTGGGTCTCGGCCACAAGGACGAGGTGACGCGGCCGAGCTGCGTAAAATGGCTGAAGCCGCACCGCGTCATGTTCGTCGCGTGCGGCCGCGCGCACACGGTGTTCGTTACAGGTAGTTACTTACAATAAAACTCAATAATTGTTAGAAACAATGTGACGTAAGAACTAATATGTTAGTATACACTTAGTTATTTTTACTATTATTAACATTTTATTCGTGCTATGCCACTTGATATGGCACAGCAACTAATGATTAACGAGCAGTCATGTCTGCTTGCACTCATGCCCAGGATGCTGTTGGTGATCCTTCCTTGCACCCTGCGCACTAGGGACGCACATCTTTTGCGCATAGTTGCGTAGAAGCAATCAACGCAGGCCTCCGCGAACATTCCTGAGATTCCCAAGAACACCCTGAAGGCATTATTATATTGGACTCGGTGGGCGTTATGACAGAGAGATTCTACTAATCTTCAGCTATAAACCTAGATTTTGTAATATAAAACCTCAAGTATATGATGACTATGTGTGATAGCTGTAACCAGCTTTATGCCATCAAAACCTACTTATATATCTTACTTTACATACCTCTCAACTACAATCATATTATATTTATCAGGAAATCTTATAGCAATTTTATTTTTTCTAGATACAAATTCAGTGTTCTCCGTGGGATGTAACGACGAAGGCCAGCTCGGCACCGGGGACATGGAGCACTACACTGTGCCGCAGTGCGTCGAAGTGGACACCATGCCCACCATCCGGCAAGTCAGCGCCGGGAGCAACCACACAGCAGTTCTCACTGGTTCGTATATACTATGACAGCGACTATATTAAAATCAAAAATAATACCTATGCAGACGATACGGCTCTTACTTTTTATGGACACTCTTGGCCGGAAGTATTTGAACTAGCACAAAACGGTTTTAACATGATATGCCATTGGCTAGCCTCTAATTCCTTAACACTAAATATTAGCAAAACCAAATTTATTAAATTTTCTATTAAAAACAACATCATCCCCGCTGATATAAATCTTAAAATTATAGCTCACTCTTGTGCATTTCCACCTCTGTCATCATGCGATTGTCCTTCATTGAATCGAACTAGTTCAATAAGATATCTAGGAGTGATCGTTGATAGCGGGTTGACATTTAAATCCCATATTCTATAAGCCTTGCTCAAAGAGTTCGTAAATTAACTTATGTGTAATTAAGGGAAGTTGTTGATACGGTTCTTATAAGAAATATTTACTTGGTACTTTGTCACTCAATTATCTCTTATTGTATTACTGTATGGGGAGGTACAGCTAAGTCACATTTGATGGTATTAGAAAGAGCCCAAAGGTTGGTATTAAAAGTCAGTAATAGTAAGCCTCGTCTATACCCTACAAAGGAGTTGTACAGAGAATGCAAAGTTTTAACAGTTCTACAAACATATCTACTCGCCCTTATTATGAGACAACACTCTCTTGTACAGTTCTGCACAGACCACCCACTTGCTAACAAGAGAAGACACTATGCTGTATGTAAAGTAGTATCATGTAGAACCATGCTCGCCAGGAGATTTTTCAAGTACCAGGGAGCTAGACAATACAACACAGCAAATAAGCATCATAACATATACGCTGTTAATAAATTTAAATGTAAAAATATGATTCAAAACTGGCTGCAGTCAATGGACTATTACGAGACAGAGACTATGATCGCAAAATAAACAAAACACACACACACACACACACACACCCACACACCCTCACATACACACCCTCACACACAATGTATAAGTGTTACTATTTTATGTGTTCTTGTGCCTTTAGGCAGGGATGAGACCTGGTGTCCTACGCACAGGGTTTACCTAGTTAGGGCACCAGTCTCCTATATTATTTGACACCAATATATAAATAGTTGTAAGATTACTGTGTAATAGGAGAAAATAAATATTTTTATTATTATTATTTTTTTTATTAATTACAACCTATATTATGTTAGTAAAGTAATTAGTAACAATTTGATTTATAATAATGTCAATATTGTTATTACACATTTGATTAAATTATATTTTATTTTATTTTTATAGGGATCACACCCTATAAGTATGTCCATCCAGCGTTTCTTGATGGGACAGTCCAGTCTCTCAGCAATAGCGTTCAGTAAGCTGATCCCGCTATAAGAGCTTTTTTTTACCATTGAAAATGGTTATCAGATGCAAATCGCCTGAGACGTATTTTTGGCCATAGCTCCGAGGATTTTGGGAGAATCGAGATAAAAATAGTACCAAGAGTTGAGGAATTTATCGAGACATGTGTGAGCGTTTGAATTTTGAAAATCGGCTCGAAACTTTTTTTGGAATTTTGATAAATGTAAAAAAAACGGGGTTTTTGGGGGGTGTTTGTATACTAAATTGTAAATATTTAAAAAAAAACTGACTTAAGAAAAAATAAAAAAAGGGTCCTAGAGTATTAGCTACAAAATGGCGAATTTTTTTTTTAAATCGGTTAATAATTGTAACCTGTAGGTGGTCCCTTTGGATTTGGTATTGTAGAAAAGTGATGTAGCTTCTTTGATTATTGACCGATCGTCATGGTAATGGTGTTAAAAAATGCGGATGTAGGCGCGAGGTGCATTCAAGTCAAATTTTTAAATAAAATGTTTTATTTTCGTAAATTGTTCTATTCATTTTCAATGCTCCGATTCTTGCGGGGACTGCGAAATCTGTGAATTTTTAAATATCTTACGTATAAGTACAGTGCCTTCATCTCACCTGATGTTAAGTCATAATAAGGCCAATGGTGGAAGCGCACTTCACCCGGAATCCTCAACTACTGAGGCACTGGCTATCTTATCTCTAGCTGCCGGAACACAACAATGCTACAAACATTGATGTTATAGCGACATATCTAAACACTCACCGGGCCCGTTAGCCACGGCGCTATGGAGCTCCTCTCCATAATGTTTACATGTTTTTTGTAATGTTTTGATCCTCAGACGAAGGGCGCGTATACGTGTGCGGCTCCAACACGGAGGGCCAGCTCGGCCTGGGCGAGGACACGCGCTCCAGCGTCAGCTTCACCGAGCTCAAGTTCATGGAGACGATCGCCTTCGTCGAGTGCGGCTACTACCACACGGTCTTCATCACCAGTGAGCCATTACACTAACATAAGACGAGAAATTCTTTGTTTTTTTTTAGAAGTAAACTGCTGTTGATTTTAATTTTGAACTTACCAAGACTTTGTAATAATCAGCATTAGAATAATAATAATAAATCACACTATTTGCTTCTAAATGAAAACACAGAATACAGAAGGAGTATCATCCAAGCAGAGTATAGATAGAGATAGAGTATAGATAGTATACAAAGATTTTGAGTGGTAGAGCCACGCTACGTTGCAGCACGAAATGGGCCGGCTCGCCCGGCGTAATACCACCCTTTCAAAGAATATCGGCGTGAAACAAAGGCACTCGTTGCTGTTGTGTTTCGACTGCTGAATGAAAGTACCGGGGGCCCATCTCTCACCCCTCCCCCTCCCAATTCCCACTTCCTCCACAAGATCCAATTCCTTCCTCAAGGCTGGCAACGCATCTGCTATTACTTTGGTTTTACGGGTGTCCATGGGCGGCGGCGATCACTTTCCATCAGGTGAAGGTGACCCGCCTGCTCGTTTGCCTCCTTTTAGTATTGAAAAATAGATAGAGACAAAACGGTTTATGGCTCAGTGATAGCAGGAGACCCACAAACCCCGTTATTCTGCGATAACCTTACATTTATGCATGGTTCGACTACATCTTAAGTTAAAAGTAATAATAGGTAATACAGAAAACAGAACCTCTTTTAGAGTAATTATTAACTTTTTTTTAAAGGTTTAATACTGTAAATATCGGATACTCACAAGTAATAAAGATGGTAAAAATCCTGTTAATAATTACTGTAATGCAAGTATAATAGTTTAATATATTTATTATAGTTATACATAACCTGTCATCATCATCATCATCATCATCATCATCATCATCATCATCATCATCATCATCATCATCATCATCATCATCAGCCTAGACTAGTCCACTGCTGGACATAGGCCTCTCCTTGTGCACGCCACCGAGCACGATCCGCGGCTACTCTCATCCAGCTCTTGCCAGCCACATAACCTATAGACAGATACAAATATTGAAAACGTATTTAAATCTTCCTCCATCCATCTATGCACTACTTATTTATGTGTCCCGTCTGTGTCATCAGTATGCAAAGCGCGAGTTTTATTCTCCATTCTATGAAAACGAGAATTTGTATGGATAAATTTTAACTTTCATTTGTCACCGTAAGCGCTGTTCATTGGCGTTAAGTTTACCCTGATAAAAAAAACTGTGTCGGTCAGCACTAGCTATCTGACACTTCGCGTATATGACCTTTACAACGCTACCAGGCTTCGAGGGTACACACCTGTAGTCCGACAAACCTATAGTAGACATTTAAAGTCGAATACACGGGGACTCCTCTAAAAGTTATATAAGTTTCTACTTCGTGTCTACCCTGAAAGACCTTTAAACTTGACAGATCGTCGTATCATAGTTTTTAAAACAAACTATCTTTGTTATACCAACGCACATGGAAGGCGATGTCACACACAACTTACCTACGTATGCGACGTCACAAAACTCACAAACGGATAATTATAGGTCGTCGCTTCTATTTTTGTATTAAAGATAATCATCACAGACCGAGTTTGGGCCGTAACTAAAAACACATTTTGTTGACCAAGTTTACTTTTAGTAATTTCTTTTTATGTCTGTAGCAAGAAGGTAGCATGCCTACTTATATTCATGACCTTCATGGTAGAATCATAACAAAACAATATCATAGCACCTCCTAATGCTTCGCTATCATGCCAGAGGTGCTGACAAAAAAGTTTTTATACTTACTTACCACCAAACTTTACACAGGCAAAGGTGCGGTGTTCGTCACCGGAGACAATGAAAACACGAAGCTTGGTATTTCAACGCCCGCTACGACGATTTACGTTCCCGAAGTCTTGCCGATAGACGTTCCCATCAAGAGTGCCTGTTGTGGAGCGTCGCACACGTTCCTATTGTCTATGGACGAGAGCAAAATACTGGCTTTCGGGTCCAACGAGAAAGGCCAGTTGGGAATGACGAAAGAGGTTGAACATGTGACCGTGCCCACCGAGATCGACATGGAGAAGATGTTTGATGGGTACCAGCTGAAGTTGGTAGCTTGTGGTGCTATGCACACCGCTTTTATTACAGGTAAACAGTATGTACATCAAGAGTAGCTTTTCTAGAAGTAGCTTTTGCTCATTATATTTTCTGCACTGTTAGAGATTCGGAGCAACGGAATGATACATGCACTTAGAATGTCTTTCTATTGTCTAGTCACAGTCTGATTTAGTTATATCTCATATTCATCAGCTCATTTATGTCCCCACTGCTGGGGCACGAGCTTTCCCTATGGATGGATAGGGAGAACGGGTCATAAACCACCACGCGGGCCCAGTGCGGATTGTTGGTTGTTAACGACTGCTAATGCAGCCGGCACCAACGGCTTAACGTGCCTTCCGAAGCACGGTTTAGTTATATCAATTTGTGGCGACACATTATGTTTACATACGTAATAAGGACGGGGCCACGTTACCTGCCTGTGCGCAGGGAGTCAGTCTTAATGGGGCCGGCACTCCGCTAACACGATTATGTGTGTCAGTTTAATTAAATATATAAAGTTTTGCCTAACTTCTAAATATTATTTCACACACCCTTCTGCCTTACCAAACTTTAGTGAAGTGAGTACCAAATACTTAGAGACAATAATAAGAAGAAGGTAAAGTGGTGACCCCGTTGTATTATACGCGTGTGAAATAAATTCATATTAAGCGGCGGCAACGTGACCCGCGCGTTCACGTACGAGCAACATTAAGACTCCCCTGGATCCGTTCGGCAGGGTAACGACACGACGGTTACACGTTATACGGACACTATGACTCAACCTCCACAAGCAAATGAAGCAATCAGCGAGATGGCACAGATATCTGTGGCATCACGTATACCAGAATTTTGGAAGGATCAACCACGCGTATGGTTTACATTGGATGAGTGCGTTATTATTTTAAATGGGACGTGTGCCTATGCATTTTCATAATTTAATTGGGTTATCATCTACTGTGTTTTACCCACTATTTTAAAATATTTTTATATAATAGTCAATTTTACCAAGGCAATTTTACCAATTTATATCACTAGCAGCACCAGTAAAATAATATAGCTTATTTATCTAATAACGATTGTGGCGGAAGACTTTACTTAATCTGGTATATTTCTTCGCCAAACGCATTTTAGAACCAGTGATGGGCAAAAAGTAATCAGATTAATGATTAAGGATTACGACTACAATTTGTAATCTTCAATCACGATTACAGATTACAGAAATTAATCAAAAATGTAATCATATCGGTGATTAATGAATTAATATGAATTAATTATGTTGGTCAATGTATTTTTATTCTATTTTACTGTGTTTGAGACAAATAAACAATTTTTTATTTTATTTATTTATTTATTTATTTAATGATTATAAATCTGTAATCGTAATCTTGATTACTTTTATGATTGATTTGATTGATTAATAAAACCAACAGTCGGAACGTAAAAAAATAAAAGAACTTTATTTTTTTATCAGTCTCATACACTGTGCTTTTAGGATAATTATTTTACGTAAAAAATCTGCTGAATGGTATTTTTCTGGTACTCTCACTTTCAAACTTAAAAAAATACTCGATCACGTACGATAAAAGAATTACGTCGTCTCGTATCGTCTCCTTGAGGTCGATTCGTTTGACTGATGCGCACTGAACAAAATGGCGCGTGTGCACTTGTCGACTATCGACAATGCGGACGCGGCGATTGGCTAGCCGGTGATCGTACAATACCCTGTCCTCCGCACCCTTACCGCGCGTCTTACGTAGTAGGTATAATTTATAGTACAATAAAGCCAACCACTCAACTTCTAGATGCATACCTACAAATTGTGATAATTAATGGCAAATTTCTAAACCATAATTCATATAAACTTAGTTAAGAATAATCATGTAATTTAGATTACTGATTACTGTAATCAAGATTAAAGATTATATGTTTAATCTTGATTAAAAGTAATCACGACTACTTTAATCTGATTAAAAGTAATCATGATTACTTTCAATCAGATTATTAATCTGATTAAAAAAGTAGTTGATTACGCCCAACTCTGTTTAGAACTATCATGTTCATGTATTGTACGCCAACGCCAAGCAGTTTATCCCAACGGCAAAATACATAAACACCTTAACAGGAAATGTATGTTCACCCTTTTTTATTATGAGTGAATACTTTTGGAAGTAAAACTATTTAAATTAACCCGGACTATAGGGACAAGGAGATGATGGCATCAAAACAAAACAAAAACTTCTATGTAGTGCACATATGAACCTATGTTTTTGACGTGATAACGTCTTATAAATTGATAGACCCGGCTGCATGCACGAAAAAGTTCCGCGTTACCTCGCTCGCTAATTATCGCTCGCTAATGCCGCGGCATTAGCGAGCGATATGACGCGGCATTAGCGAGCGATATCTATGATATAGATATGGTTTTCGGGGGTGCCGATTTCGAATACAACATTTATTTCGAGATCCAAGATGGCGGACGCAACTTTTTTATGTAAAATCAATATGGGTATCATTTCCATGGTTTTCGGGGGTGCCGATTTCGAATACAACATTTATTTCGAGATCCAAGATGGCGGACGCAACTTTTTTATGTAAAATCAATATGGGTATCATTTCCATGGTTTTCGGGGGTGCCGATTTCGAATACAACATTTATTTCGAGATCCAAGATGGCGGACGCAACTTTTTTATGTAAAATCAATATGGGTATCATTTCCATGGTTTTCGGGGGTGCCGATTTCGAATACAACATTTATTTCGAGATCCAAGATGGCGGACGCAACTTTTTTATGTAAAATCAATATGGGTATCATTTCCATGGTTTTCGGGGGTGCCGATTTCGAATACAACATTTATTGCGAAATCCAAGATGGCGGACGCAACTTTTTTTATGTAAAATCAATATGGGTATATTTTCCATGGTTTTCGGGGGTGCCGATTTCGAATACAACATTTATTTCGAGATACAAGATGGCGGACGCAACTTCTTTATGTAAAATCAATATGGGTATCATTTCCATGGTTTTCGGGGGTGCCGATTTCGAATACAACATCTATTTCGAGATCCAAGATGGCGGACGTGACTTTTTTATGTAAAATTAATATGGGTATCATTTCCATGGTTTTCGGGGGTGCCGATTTCGAATACAACATATATTTTGTTGTATTTTTATTTTTTAAATTTAAAATGATTTTGTAAATGAAGAACTATCGTCAGTAAACCGACTTTACAGACAACCAATTTTTTTTATTGCTTTCCTCCCTATTTTCTGTATATATAAAGAGTTCACATGTAATGTATCTACCCATGTTACATTTGTGTACCTCAGTAGGACCTTTTTTTTTTTTTTTTTACCCAGAGGAATGCATTAGGCATACCCAGGCCTTGAAGAGGCTCCGGGTTATGTGGGACTCACCCGTCTGCCTTTCCACAACCCACCGACTATCTGGAGACGCCATTGTCTCCAGTCGGCTGTCAAGGGAGAACCCAAGACCGGGAAGGGTGAGACAGAGGGGGATACCCACTAAACCTCTGGGGGACCAGACTCCGATACAGTGAAGACCGCGGGGCCTTTCACTTGGGAATTGAACCGCGGACCTCAGTAGGACCTACCTTATTGCCACCCTTAAGTAGTCTGATGAGGCTTGGAGGACGTAAGAACTGTCTTAGTCTATAGCAGGGTTTCTTAAAATTCAAAATTCAAAATATTTAAAATAATTTTTTTTTTATTATTTTTTTTTATTTTTTATTTATTTATTCAGTTTAGGCTACAAGTAGCTTTTGTGAATGTCACTATGCCACTATGCCATAAAGTGGGGTCCATGGACCCCGTAGGTCTCATTATATTAGTAGTAAGGGTAATGAGACTACCAATAAAAGTGGTTATAATATAAATAAGGCTTGTTTTATTTTCTTAATATTTTGACAGAGGTCCGCGGGATGTTTAAATTGTGAAAGTGGTCCGTGACTGCAAAAAGTTTAAGAAACCCTGGGCTATAGTGTCATTATACATATACATAGAAAAATATGACTCGTACAGTAATAACATAGCACGTCTACATGGTCGACCTAGCCAATTCAGTGATATCCCTGATAATCGTCCGTTCCAAGCCTCAGACGTCATTTACTTTGTGATATCAATTAGGTATACTCAACTATTATTATTTTATATTTTTTTCTTAATTTATTAAAATTTCTATTGTTTATTTTCATTCATCATCATCATCATCATCATCAGCTCATTTTATGTCCCCACTGCTGGGGCACGAGCCTACCCTATGGATGGATAGGCAGAACAGGCTATAAACATCCACGCGAGCCCAGTGCGGATTGGTGGTTGTTAACGACTGCTAATGCAGCTGGGACCAACAACTTTACGTGCCTTCCGAAGCACGGAGGAGCTCGATATGATAAACTTTTGGTCACCCATCCGATGACCGGCCTTTACGAAAGTTGCTTAAACTCAGCACTTGCAGAACGGGCGCGTTAACCACTGCGCCATTGAGCTCCTCCTTTATTTATAATTTTCATTACTTTACATTTTTTGATCCTTCTTAATTTTTACATTTGCAATTTCACATCAAAAAACAACCTGTATCACCTGTAATAATAACGAATTGTTTAACTTAAATTCTTTACTTGCCTATTTGTTGCGATCTTTCTGCTACGTCCAATTTAAGTTGTGACTACATAATTTTTCACATTTTTATTACCTTGTTTATTCGTCACAAATCATAATAGCTTCCTCACTTTACATTTATTTCTGATCATTATTATTTCTATAAATTAATAGAAAACTTTACACACCATGTTAACTTTTTAAATCAACAATCAACATATGACTCGCCCACCGTCTGATTTCCCGATAACTAGCCCTTGTCCACTACACAGCGACCATTTTCGTTGACCTTGCATGCAATCGATACCATAATCGAGAATCCGTATTATTTTAAATTGCCTACGATATGCATAGGTACCGTAAATGAGTCTGACGAGCTGTACGAACAGTCCTGACTCGCCACTGGCTGCCGGTGGTCGTACGCAAAACTGACTGACACATTTGTTGCAGACAACGGCCTACTCTACACGTGCGGGGAGGCGCGCCACGACAAACTTTGCTTGGAGGATATCGGAAACACCGCCGACGCAAATGAGGCTGCTCCCAATCAATACTCGCCGAAGCGGGTCACCTCAATGAATGGATTCATCGTAGACAATGTAGCATGCGGCGGTTGCCACACTTTACTATCGGCTACTAAAGGATCCAACGCGGACTTCACAAACAACGATTTCAGTATTATCAACGAGGACACCAGGCCGACAGCGATGACTGAACTACCTCCCCTTCAAAAAGTTCCCACGATGAGTAAACACGAGGACCGGCACCTTATTGAAGACGTCACTAACTCGAATGTCGATGAGCACGTGAACGTAGACAATTTGAATGGAAACACGAACGAGGAGACCGGATCAATAGACTCGCTCGAGGCGAACGTCAGCGGCTCGCACATTGTAAACATAAACGACCTTGAAAACGACAACGTAAGCACGCACGACGTCCCCGATATAAAGACAGATCACATCGATCCGCCTTCCCCAACCTTGAAAACGGTTGTGAATGATACCATTGACAATGTACACACGGCTATCATCACGACAGAAGAGAAAATCCAAAAAGCAGCTGAAGATGTCAAAGATAAAGTAACAGATAAAGTTGAAGTTGTGGAAGCCACCATAAAGAAAACCATAGCCTTAGAACCCATTATACATCATGATGAAATAAAATCTCTTGGTGTACCGGACATGATAGCAGAAATAGCAAATTCACCACCACCCAAAAGCCCTATTCTACAAGATCTACTTCACGTTCCAGATTTAACACAAATTAGTCCTGTATTGAGCAAAAATAGTGATGACGGTCAAAAAAGTGAAGCTGGCCAATCAGAAAATGAAACCATTCCTTGTGGTTCAGACAAATCCAGTCCGCAAGCGGGTAAAACGAAAACTCAAGCCGTAATGCCCATAGTGCGAAGTGAGGACGGAGACGGCCACGACGAGCTGGGGCACAGCGAGGACAATGACGTCGTCGTCAACAAAACACCACAAAAGGGCAGGTTTTCTAAATTATTCCAGTCTATAAAAGATAAGGAAAATTCATGCATGGGTAAAGGAAAAGTTATAGAAGAAAATGTCACAGGTGAGCTATATCGCAATCTTTTTTAAGTATTAGAATTTGCAATAACCTTTATGACCGGCTCCTGTGGACTAGTGTTAAGGTTCAGATTCGATTCTCAACATGTTTTTTAGTTTGCTGATTGCCTTAGACGGCATTTTCAGCTTCACCGGGCTTTTTTGGGGGCGGCGAGAAACTGAAAGGGTTCCTCAAACCGTGTGAAACGAATCACCTTCGGAGGTCTGCTAGAGGGAACGGCATCACGCATTAGTGCGTGTACCCGTGCCCTACTAGATTCTCAGAAGGGTTCGGATCGGATCGGACGATTCTCAACAGGATGTACTTATCGTACACGGTTTGGTTAATCGTAGGGCTAGTTCTAAGTTCGCTTAACCATAACAAAAATGTAAATGCCCCAAGCTCTTCCACCTTCGGCACTACCGTAACTAAATAATGTAAGAATAAAAAATATTTCGTTTATGAGGTTAGCGATAATGTGACATAGTTTTAAGATAAAAATGTAGTTAGTTACCATTGTGTTTTTGTTTTAGAAAATATACACAAAGGCATCGATGGCACGGAGCAAACAATACACAAAATAGAAGAGACTATAGAGACAGAAATAAGAAACCAAACCAACTCTCGAACTTGCACGATATTATAGAATCAATTATTCGTCTTCTTCAATGTGTAGCATGTTAAATAAAGTTTATAATTATTAATAATTACGGAAAGATTCTTTCCTTTTTAAATAATAAACCATTTGTACAGTTAACCCGGTTTTTATTTGAAACTATTTTAAGTAAACAGTATTTATTTGATTTATGTTTTACATTCTCACAGATGAAGTATATCGTATGTATAAAAATAAACAATTTATTTGAACTTACAAAACCAGAAAATGTGTAAGTATATCGATTTAATAGTAGGTATGTATCACAGCACAAATAGAGACAGAATGGAGGACCTGTGGCACCTATACATGTGCTACTTAATCTCATATCTTGGTTGCTAGTTGCTTGCTACCTACAACTTAGAATATACGACCAATCTTACTAAAATTGTCTTGTACATCTGAGATCAGGGGGGTTATTTTTGACCCGGTGATTAGATAACACGATATGATATCAATTACAGATGCTCCTTATTTATTCAAGGACACTGGTAACTTATTTTTGACTGAAAATTCTTGAACGATATTTACTTACTATTTACTTAATATTAAGATTATTTATTTACTTAATAATCAATTCAATTCAATCCAATAATTTATTGCTCTCCATAAGTATAAATGAGTTGTTACAATATTAGTGAGATAGAACGTTATGGGCCCGGATTGGGCACGACAATTGTTAATTAAGCAAAAATATTATATTTTCTAGTGTATTTCATGTTACTTTTATTTCGACATCGCCGGTGATATTCAATAATCGCCCCCCAGTAGGTACCTATTTTATTGACTATGTTTTTAACCTGCGTAACAAATAGGTACTTACATGATGAAAAGCTGGCAGGTTAAAAACATGACATCGTCAATAACAACAGTTTAAATGATATAAACTATATAAATAGGATTATAGAAGACGAGTAGACGAGACCTGTAGCAAAAATATGTAGCATGCAATCATTCAAGAGCTTTTTTATCGGTTCGTGACAAAGAACAGTTAATCAAATAAGTAGTTGGTAATATAAAAAAGCTTTTTATGGCTTTTTATATTTTATGTAACTGTTAAAATAACATTCTACATATGATGAATTTCTTTGGTGGGGGTTATTAAAATAATTAATTCTACTGACTTTGAGACGAAAAGGCCCACTTTCTGATTTTATATGGTTATAATCGTGGATAAGACGAATTATTTTTCCCATGACTACTTTATATACTACTCAAGACAAAATAAGGGCCACGAGGTATTTTTTCATTTTGGTGTGAATTATTAAACATTTACATATTGAAAGTAGTAAAATATTGAGTATACAAACTCTTTGATACCTAAACTTTTTAATATTGTAGTATTCATCTAATGCTGGCAACAATTTTAAATAAAATTTGATTTAAAATTATTTTTGAAAATTTTGATTGCATTTTCTTTGACGTTTTGCTTTCCTTAGCTTCTTGGTTTATTAGAAATTATCAGAGTTCATTGATATCTCGAGTCAGAAACATCTTTTGCAATATGCCACAAGCACGCAGGCGTCATATGGACTCGCTGACAGCAACCAGAGCCGTTACAATGATTGAAAAAGGTCATTCGCAGCGATCTGTGGGTTTGCAATTGGGATTTTCTCGAAGAGCTATTCAAAATCTATGGAATCGTTTCCAAGAGACCGGCAGTGTTAGAAGAAGACCTGGTTCGGGCAGAGTTCGCATTACAACAGCTCAAGAGGATCGTTACATTCGATTAAGTGCGCGCCGAGATCGCACAACGACGGCCCGCAAGCTGCAAAATCGTTTACGGTTCACAACGGGTACTCGTGTCAGTGACCAAACTATTCGTAATCGATTGCATGAAGACCAGCAGGCATCAAGAAGGCGAGTTGTCCGTATTCCATTAACCAGAAATCATCGTGCAAATCGTTTAAGATTTTCCCGTCAACATTTGGACTGGGACATAAACCAATGGGGCATGGTGCTCTTCACAGACGAATGCAAAGTTAAATTTTTTAACGACGATCGGCGTATTAGAGTATGGAGAAGACGCGGCGAGAGATTTTCAGAAGCCTGCATCCATGAAGTCGATCGTTTTGGTGGTCCAAATGTAATGATTTGGGGCGGGATAAGCTTACACGGCAAAACTGAGCTCGCTATTTTAAATGAGGGTACTGTTACTGCTCAGCGGTATATTGAGGAAGTCGTCAGACCACATGTGATCCCATTTGCCCAGCGAGCGGGTCCTGGATTCATCTTGATGCAAGACAATGCTCGTGCACACACGGCTCAAGCGACTCGGTTTGTACTGGAAGCGTCTCAAATTCAAGTCTTGCCGTGGCCGGCGAACAGTCCGGACTTAAATCCAATAGAGCACATGTGGGATCAGTTGAAACAAAGAGTTAGAGACGGTGATCAGGAAATCCACAACCAACAGCAACTCATCAACGCTGTTAAAAGAGCCTGGGAAGAGATTCCAATGGAAAATGTCAGGCATTTGATTGAGAGCATGCACTCCAGGCTTCAGGAGTGCGTAACGAAACGAGGGGGGCATACCCGTTACTAAAAGATGAGCATGGAGTATTTTCTTTTGTTTTCAGTAACTTTACATTGTTTTTATTTTTAACCTTAAATGTGTTTTTTCTTTCAAAAGCAAATAAACTTTTTAATCATTATTATTGGAATAAATTTATTGGTCTACACGGTAAAAACAACATTAGTTTTCGTTATGGAGACAAAAAAATTAATATTGGTTTTATTATTTTCATGGTACAGACAAAATACCTCGTGGCCCTTATTTTGTTTTGAGTAGTATATAAAAATAATTTATATAAGTAATGATATAGTTAATTAAAGCTAAGTATAACAAACACTAAAAAAGTGTGCAAATTGTGTTTCGGATTTTTCGATGCATAGCCCGGGTTTTTTTATACATAGCACGGCAAATGACTCCATTTCACCTGATGTTAAGTGAATATGGAATCCAAATGCGACGACAACTGGTGCAGCCTGAAAACAACGCAGCATCAGTTACCCTCACTGTGCCGGCCCAAAAGATGCCTCTTCACGCCTCGTTTGAAGGACCCCATATCATAGGAAGGAGGGAAAACGTGTGCAACGACGTGCAACGTGTGTGAAAACTATTCCATATTTTGGAGGTGCGACAAAGAAACGAGTCACCAAATTTCAGTGCGCGATGAAATATTTGAGACAGTGAAACGGTGATTTTGATCACCAACCGTCAATTGTAGCGATGACTTGATGGAAGCCTTTGCCCAGCAGTGGGACAGTTATATAAATATAAAAATAAATATAAAGTAAATACTTTACAACAAACACTTCTTATATTGGAACTTGGCTAGATCTTATTGCAAAAGGGAGCATACTTTGTTTTAGATACACTCAAAGTTAGGATGTTGCACTTTAACCATTTGTTCACTCTATTAAATCCCAACTGAGCACAATTGAAGACATTATCCCAAGTGTCCCCTTGAAATAGTAGGGCTGTGTCGTCGGCGAAAGTGTCTCTCACACGCTGAGAATCAGCAGCTCTCACCTGCCGAATTGGCTGGAGCTTGGCACCTGTTCATCTTATATATTGTATCTCTAGAAGTCTAGACCAATAAGCTTACGCGTGTATTTTGTTTATATTTCTTCAATAGGTTTCGATGGTGGTAGTAGTATGATTGTTTCGTGTGAAGAAAAAAAGACCTAGAAAAGAAGCAAAATTAATATTTGTATGAAACTGGTTACGTACAAAGAAAATAAACATTTGTATGGTGGTTTCGTGGAAAGAAAAAATATTATTTGTACGTAACTGGTTTAATAGCAAGAAGAATTATTCCTTGTACGACACTGGTTACGTAGCCCTGTTTTTATAGGCGGCCGAAGGAGAAAAAAACACATACCTACATGTTAACAAAGAAATAAAAAATTAAAATTGGAGCCGTACAAAGGGCGGCCTTATCACTAAAAGAGATATCTTCCAGGCAACCTAGGGATGGAGAGGATAGGTGGTGCATTGGCGGTAATTTTTAAACAACTGCGAATCTGCTACCGATAAAAATTCCCGTATTCATAGACTAGACTGGAAAAAAAAATAAGGTGTTAGCGTTATCAGTTTTACGCAATTTTGCAAGATTGTAAAACGGACACGGCCGTAGCCAAGGCTTACAGAGTCTTTGGCATGTGTTGGTCTACCTATGGCAAGATGTGGGGACTCAACCCCAAAATCATTAGGTGGATCTAAATGACGATGGTGAGACCGATCCTCACATATGGCAGCATCGTCTGGTGGCCCAGAACCAGACTGAAGATCTGTAAGAATGCTTTTAGCATCCTTGTCTGGCAATCACTGGTGCCTTTAGAACCACTCCAACGGCGGCATTGGAGGTCCTCACAAACCTTCCACCCCTGCACATTGTAATAGAAACAGAGGCAAAGAAAGCGTTACATAGACTAAAGGTGGCCGGACTATGGGACACATCTAAACCTCTGACTAAACACACAAAATGGGGAACCAAGTGACACAAGTTATTTGTTGATAGATGCATTCTGTGAAGCATTTGTTTTGTGGCATAGTGCCCTGTCAAGGCACCGATGCAATGGTTAATCGGGCCTGCTTTCTACTGCCTCCGCATATGAACTTACTCCGTCCTAAGGCGTTTTTGCCTAGGAAGGATTTGGAGTGTTTCATACCCGGGCTGCTCTTTCCATTCGATCCTGTGCCTGTTTAACATGTAATCTTTTAAGGACTTTGTAATGGTACTTGGTGCAAGTGCCACGAACGGCTCAGGACCAATGAGCTGGGTCTCCGAGCCCTCTCTGGCAAGTGCATCCGCCATTTCGTTGCCATGGATTCCCATATGGCCTGGGACCCAGATCAATCTCACCTTGTTATCTCCACCTAGCTTGTTTAGAGCTTTGGTGGTTTCTAGAACAAGGCCAGAATCGATCCGGGGCGTTATGAGTGACTTGAGCGCAGCTTGGCTGTCACTCAGAATGAATATATTACGCTTTCTCATGGATAACTTTATATTCTGCTTTGCGCATAGGAGAATTGCAAAAGTTTCTGCTTGGTAATCAGTGGCAAATTTTCCCATGCTTTGACTATGTTTGAAGTCGTTATTAAATACGCCTGCCCTTGTGCACTAATTCATTTTTGATCCGTGGGTATACCAAATCAGGGGCTGTCTTTTTCCGGAGCCGGTGGCCCTCGTTTCCATTCGTCCCTGGGTGGAACAATTTCTTTTCGAACATGAATATAGGGGATATTTTATCGCACCTCATTTCCATGATCCTGTCTCCTGACATTCCTATGTGTCAATGCAGCACCTACTGTGTGACTGCGACTCTCTAGCTAGGAAAAGAATGGGACTCTTGGGGTCGGACTATCCGAAACCGGAGGACTTCAGGCTCTTCGCTCTTGAAGACGTTGCCAAACTTATGGCATCTATCTTTACAGATGAAGAAGAGTGAAAGGAGGGGGTTGCACAAAAGATCCCGATGGGTCGACGTGTTACTACAAGAGGGAAACTTCAGCAGGCTCCACTAAGATAAGATTGTAAAAACAAATGTTTAAAAATAAATACTACTACGGTTACTAAAATAAATACACGTGATATCTCCTTAAACCCCCCCTCCCCCCTTGTGATGTTTGGCAAATTTTTTTCAGACCCCTCCTCCCCCCTTCGGGACACGTGATTAATGGACGGCCCCGGACGAAAAACAGGCGAACCTACCTTAAAGTAGGTTGCAACTGCTTTTCTAATTTAAGTGAGGATGATTAAAATGATTCACCACTAAAGTTGTGTAATGAGGGGCGTATAAACGTTCTGCAACCATTTTAGTACCTTTAAAGTTTATTTCACTATACTTACTCAATACTTAGCATTTTCACCCACTTAAATAGGTAAAAATGGGTTAAAATCGGGTACCCAAATCACCCGGTTATAACCCAAATGGGGAGAATGGGTTTTTACCCACCACCCATCTCTACATAGGATACGGGTGTTCTTAAGCGGACGAATGATTTGTTTTGTTGTCATGAAAACTGTCAAAGCGGTACGAAGAATGCCGGTCAGCTAGTATAAATGGCTCCGCACACTGGGCGACACGCGACTGCGATAGCTCGGCGACTAGACGCGACGACAGGCTGCGGCCGACTATTTTCATATATTTTGACTGACGGACGACGCTCACAACTGTCGCAGGACTGTCGTCGTGTGCGCGTGCTCTCGCCTAGACGCGGCGACTAGACGCAGCAACAGTCGTCCAGAGTGCGGAGCCATTTAATATAAATATCAATTGATCATGATATATATCCGTTGATATAATATATATATATCAGCAAACCGTGGTTTTAGTGGTAAGTGGTGCTAAAGGCCACAAGACTATTAAAAAAATATATCATCAGGCATTCAGACATCAAATCGGACGTTTGAATTTTTTTATTTATAAAAAATATTGTTATAAATAAAACACAATTTTTTAGTACTTTTCTTTATAAAATACCAAAATATATACTGTATGCAATGTTAACTTTCTGACACAACTAATAAGTTTAAACAAAAAATACTTTAAGTGTGAATGGTTTACAAAATCATACTTTAACATAATTAAACTAAACTCAAGGGAAGCTTGAACATACAGTGAAATGCCGGGATGTAGTAAAAAAATTAAACACAAATTTATAGTTTAATGTGTGACACAAGCGCATTCAGATTTTTATTTAATAAAAATAAGATTTTAATAACTGTCTTTCTTTTGTTTCATCGATAAACAAAATTATGACAATCATCAATACATCTCAGACTCAAGATTAAAGTATAGACTTGCACCTGACCATCAACAAACATACTCAAGCACAGCTTCAGTACAATAATCAGACTTAAATTGATTAGCGCAACCACAAACACGTTGCAACAATGATAGATCAGTAAGAACCATTATTACGACACAAACTATCGAAAAGTCAACCTAAAGAATACCTACTTCTGTTAAATAAAAATCTTGTATTACTAAGTGTAACAATTGTTATGAGATAACTTTACAAAGACAACAGACTGACAGATAACCCCCTTCTCATGTTCAAAGAAAATGTTGTAAAGTCCGTCTCCCATGTTACATTAATCTCGTTGCGCACAAAACGTTACTCCATATTAGTAAAGTCAATTAAACAGTGTATAGATTCTTGGTGGCCGAACTGTGCTTGACCATGGTGTCTCTGTGAACTTGGAAGCCAATTTTGCCGTGAATACCCAACTGCTCCTTTATTTTTCTGCCAATTTCCAAGTTAGCATGTTGTTTCGATGTGTCTGCGGTCCAGATACCTGTAACAAGTAAAATAATAAAACACCTTACAAATAGATAGTCTCAATTACATCCTGAAACTCTTTGCAAACAAGTCTGCAATATCAACATCAGTCTACTTTATTTACTATTGCGCCCAACATGACAGGCAGTGAGACATTGCAAGACATTTTCTAATGAGCGATTTTATGACAAACCAAATTAAAAAATAAAAAATAGTTCAAAAAAACTCGATAGATGGCGTTTTATTAAAGCCGAGCCGTACATAGAGGTTGTAATAAATTGTGCAGTACACAGAGTGAACTTTTGATTGTCAATCAAAAAAATAAAAAATGAGTATTTTCATTTCAGGACCTAATGGAAAATAGGAATACCTATTTTCCATAATTTTATTCACAGTTTGACAGTTGAATAAAGGTAATGGAATAAATATTACGCAGCCATACACATGCTCTCCATGGACTCGCCTTTTACTAAGCGCCATCTATGAAGTCATTTGGAACTAATTTCTTTTTTTTTGGGGGGTCGGAAAATCGCCCATTATCCTTTAATAATACAGATGTAAGAATAATTTATAAGTATGTCTGATATGAACTTACACAAATGCTATAAATGCAACAGAACAGACCAGGATTAAATGTGGATTTATACAATGCTCATCGGCTATATTGGCAGGCAAAATCAATGATTAGGCAGCCCAGATAGGAAGTTGAAGTTAGCCCATAACCACTTCAACCAGTAAAGCAAATATTTGAAAGGCACTTTGGGTGGTATGCCTCCCAGCAGCAGCTCCCTGTGCAGCAGTAGATATACATATACATAAACTGGACAACTGACAGAATGGCCCAATGCAAAATGAATATAAGGTAAATATGGTGTTACTTATGTATTTGGAACCTGGTGCTGTATATACAATTTTGCCCAGTGCTTACAATGTCTTATAGATAGTCTAAGGGCAGACTACAGACTGCTATCTTTTATTACTCACCAATTTTATCAAGCTTTGGTCTCACATTTACAACAGCTCCACATATTTCTTCAGGATGCTCAAAATTTTCTCCAATTAATAGTAGAACCTGAAACAAACAAATTAAATTTAAAGAAAAAGTATTTATAACAAAAAATGTCACATAGTTGCCATAAAAAAAAGCCTAAATAAAAAAGTATTTAAAATCAATTATTTTTAATTATAGGAAATAAAATTACTGCATTGTACACAAATATTACAGAACTTTCTAACAATGAAGGTTTACACTTTTTGTTTATACCTCTTATGGAGTAGTTTTCATATAAGTAATTGTAAAGGTTAGCATCCGCCAGGCGGACCGCATCGGGTCGCATCACAACACAAAAATTCGCTTCCCATACATTTTGTATGAAACTGCGTCGAATAGAAGCGGGGCGGGCCGGATCGCGACGGAATCCGTCGGAGTATCGCTCGGCGAGCGTATTTTTCCGTAGATGCGACCCGGCCCGGCCCGCCCCGCCTCCAGTGGACGCATGGGGCGCAGCATTTATAATAGCTGCAGCGAGCGTACGTATGTATTTACGTAAAAAATTAATGAGGAACTACTTATTATCGTTAGTTCAACAATATTCCGAATTATATGATACTGGCGATACTAAGTATTATGATGAATTGAGGAGAAATAATATTTGGACTGAAATAGCAGGTGTGATGAAAGAACTCATTTTTTTTTTTTATATTTACCTACTAAATCTATAATAATGAGGCACACAGAAAGCTGTTCTCTTGATTCAATTGGTTTTCTAAAGCGTGTAGCTTGTTTGTGTAGATCTCCTAGTAAAATATTGTGTAATTCTTCAAAATTTTCGTAAGGCATTCGAAAATATTTAAAGAATTTTACCAGATCATTCTTTAGGTCAAAGAATCAAAAGACAAAGAATAAGAGATGAAATTCACAACAACACCATATTTTCTTGCTTAATATTGTAAACCCAGACTTTATGCTTGCGACGTTTCTAATTTTCTTGCTCCTCATCCAACAACTTAATAGAAATAATTCCTCATCGGAGCTATCCATTGTCGCACTAGCTTGCTTGTCATACTACGACCTATGACTAACAGTAAAAATCCACCGATGCGGTGCGGGATGCCCTATATAGTGGAAGCAGTACGCAAAAATGCTCGCCGCACCGATGCGGCCCGACCCGCCTCAAATGGACGCTTAGCTTACTATCACTTGTATGAACTTGCTACTATTAGCGCTTTCTTTGCTGAAGTTTTGTTAATTATGTAATAGTGCATGCCGTTGCAGCCTTTAGACTAGTATTAGTTATTAGTGTATAACATTATAGCTAGCAAATGCTTGTTTGTTTGTCCTGTTGGTTGTCCTAATACCTACATACATTTAAAAAAACAATTGAACAAAATAATGATAAAATAGTTGCGTATAAATAAATGAAAAATCAGTAACTAAATTCTAAAAGAATTACTCACCACATCTAACCAGAACCGGTCCAAATCAGAATTGCGCTTATTCTTCTCGAGACTGATGAGCCATCTGCCACCCATCTTGTTAGCATCATCCTCCCACATGGGACGAATTCCTTGCTTGAACACAGCATAATCATGGCCTTGGCGGAGCTCGGACGGTAGCTTAATGTGGTGATATAATCTAGAAAATTGAATATATTTAGTTTTTAATTATAAAATATCCATAACTAATAATTATTACAAATATTTAATAACTTACCTCCAAAAATCTTCCACTGTGTCAAAAGTTGTCAGCTCAATAAGATTTTCTTCCCAAGTTTTATTTCTATCATTGTCATAGAACCAAAGACTCCAAGTGTTTTGAAGAGGGTGTTTGATTAAAAATTCAGGAGGAACCTCGGCATTGCTGTTGGCTTTGATATCAGTTGTGGCGGCCCCCTTGAAAACACAAGTCATTTTTTTTTACTAAACCTAACCTATAATTTTTACTTAAAATAATAATGAAACGGGGTAGGATTGAAGGACTGATAAGTTCTTAATGAAATAAAAAACTAATAAATTAATAAATAAGTGAATTATTGTATAAAAACACCAGTGAACGTGAAACAAATGCTACAGTGAAAGTTAGTTTAGCCACATCACCAAATCACAGTCAATTCAAAGAAAGTACAGGTTACTGAAGTTAAATAAAGGTAGTTCAAGCATTTCTTGACAAAAATATATTAACTCTACCCACCTCAACTTCCTCAGTATTATTCCCAGCCATGTCACAAAAATCCCTCAGCCGAATTTTTTACAAAAAGGCAGATAGACATTAGATTTAAATGTTGCAAGCTTACGAATTCTTGTTGTTGTTGCCAGCTTTTAAAAAAACTATAGGCTAAGTAAACTAATAAGTATATGATGTACGGAGAAGTTTTGCTAAAAAAATAAATACTATAATAATTATTCTGTGGTCTAGCTCAGAATAATAACTAAGTTTATATCATCTTTTAGGTATATCTTCCTCGAGAAGCAATGTCATCGATCGATTAAGCAATAGCATCTATCAGTAACTGTAAATTAGGCTGTGAGGATTAAACCTCTTTGTCTTCCCAAAATATCGGTTAGAGAACAGTTTATTAGAGACTTTTCCATCGGTATTTCGCAATCCTTTCCTTTCAAGTGTTACCGGTCCCGTCCAACCAAAAACCATACCTAAGTAAATAATAACACACTGTTTAAAATTAAGATGTCAGTCCAGACCTTGCTTTTAGACTTTTCTATTGACCCTGCACGGTTAGGAGACGATAGTGGTCAAAAAACAGTATTCGGGCTGTTGGAAACTGTGCTTAAAGATTACATACCGAATCTCATCCTAGCCGCTGATATCAAAGTAGATGGAGGATCTTTGAAACTCATGACAGGAAAGAAAGGTACTACTGTCTCTGTAAGACTGTTTGACCGTGGTCTTGTTACAGTAAACATTGAATACTACAAAGAGGACAATGAAGAGCCATTAATAAGTTTCAAGGTAAAGCCAATAAAAATTATTATTGCTGAGATATTTAAAACACAACCTAAGGCAATAGTATAAATAAGAACTCCTAAACTCAGCAATTGTGTGTTATAATTTGGGCCTTACCTAACATCTCAGTAAAATTTTCCTACGTAAGCATTTAACCATAAAATTTTAACGTTATCTTCATTTTATACTTACTTACACATTTAAACATTTTAGATATTTGTAAACTCAATAATACATTTTTCAAAAGGTTGATTTTGTTAAATTTAATGATAGGTACCTTATAAAATAAAATACATTGAATGTCAATTTGGAACATAAACAGAAAATATAACTAGATTTGCTTTAGTTAAGGTTGAGCGTATTATATTCTTTTGTAGAGCTCTAAACTACTGGAAAGTTCCGTAAGAATCTCACTGGAGTGTGATCGAATAAAATTATTGCCAACAATCAAACGAGGCTATAAATTTGATGTGTATCTGACTAGTTCAGGTTAGCCCTTCAGGGTTTATTACTTACTATACCCTAATTTGAACCTTATGATTAATCATTAATACCTACCGCAAATAGTATTGAATTTTATTTTAGTTTTATTTGCAAATAATATATATGTAATATGTATTTTATGTAAAAAAATAAAGCCTTTTTATGCACAATACAATCATTTGATTTTATTAGAGTGTTGTACCTTGTTAGATATCTGTTCTCAGTTTTATGTAAATGATATTCTAATATTTTCAATATTATAATTTATATCAAAAAAGTAATATTAGAAAGAATTGGTTTTAAATCCCAAGTTACCTACTTACTTGTTTTATAATCAAAATATTAGCAACAATATTGGTTGTTTGTGGAAGGACAGAACTCTTTAGTCATTATTAGAATTCAGTCTATGTTACCTCTTCTCATAGTATTAAGATTCCATTGGTGGCAGAGTGTATTTTCATATTAAATTAAGACAACCTTGGACTCTGATTATGCTATTTTAAACTTAGTATCTAAATCTCATTTTGCCATTTATATTTGGAATTGTATTTAGAACCACACTGCGATAGTTTACATATTATTTAAATGCACATATTATTGTGAAAAATTTGCTAAAGCGAATTGTTCCATAATAAACACTACCTGATGCTATTTAAAACTTATTGTATAAAATATTGGCTTTTTCCAACACCTAAGCAAAAAGCATGCAAATTGTAACTTTATTATTTATTTATGGTAGTTGATCCCATAATATTTTACTAAGAAACTTCCAGTATCAGAGAAGACGCTCAACCTTAAATTTTATGTAAACTTAGGCTAACTAACACTAAAAAATTAATGACTAAACTTCACAAGTTTTTGTGAAAATATAGAACCTGTTTGGTGTGAGAGAGCCTTAATATTATTTTTTAATTTGAATCCGCATGCTAGTTGTACCTGCATTATTAAATTCAGTTTGTTTTTTTTTTCTTTCTCTTTAAATGATTTTTTTAATAGTCGGCGAGAGTATTGGAAAGTCAGCTGAAAAAATACATCACTGTCATAAAATCGCAAGCTTATGCTCCTCTAAAAAGATGTCTGTTTGGCAGATATTACCCAACATCAGGTAAGTACATTATCACCTCAGAATCAAAAGATTTGATACATGAAAACCTTTTAAATCTTTCAACATGTTATAAATTGTATTACTTTTAATATATGTAATAATTATTACTTTAAAAAAAATATAGATAATTATGTAAAATATTATTTAAGAGTGCTTTCACTTACAACACTGAAATATAGGTATTTCTATTTTTTTTGTTACTTTCCGCTACCTAGCAGTAGATTTTCCAGGAATAGAATAATATATAAGGTTTAACTATTAGAATTATGTATAAATTTGAACTAAATTAAAAATACAGTGACATTAATTTGTTACTTAATTTAGTCTTGTTATGATCGCTAACCTTATTAGGTCACTATTGTGACCCAATTGCCATAAACAAAAGTTGAAGTTGAATGTTACAGAAAAATTTATTCATAGTACTTAAATTGCTATTATAATTTTCAGATGAAAGACTACTTGAGTATGATATAGATGGTGTACTGTTTGATGAGCAGTCACCGTTCCAAAGAGTGCAAATTGTGCACTCCAAGACGCTAGGCAACATGCTGGTGCTTGACGATTTGCAAAGTAAGTTGTTCGTTAGAAGCAAAGTACCAACTTGGCACAGAAACATTTAAAACAGACTCAACAATTTTTGCCTTATTGCTTTTTTATGTCCCTCCTCATGGGGGAAGGCATGGATTTTATCGGACTTGTTACCTTGTAAAGCCTCAAGGTTAACGTCTTTCGTATATGTACGAACTTAGTGGGACCACTAGGGTTTTCACACCACCCTCCACTGCGACAGCCCGTCAAGGCAGCCCCCTTAGGTGGGTGTGACATTATTAAGACTGACTTGAGGCTAGCCCTGCTAACAGCCAACTTATGGGAACTGAACTTAGGATCTAGATTAGGGCTGCCTTTTTCAAATAATTTTTCATTTGTAGACTTAGCGATTAATTAATTTGTGTATTACACATGACCAGATAGGGTATGTACCAGGCAGGACACCATGTGCTTTTAAAAAAAATTATAATTCTTCTATGTTCTTGCAGACATTTCGGAAGCAGATTTAATCTACACTGAAACTCTAATGCAAAGAGGCAAGGAAAGTTATGAAGGCAAAGAAATCATTATACTGGGTAAATATGTTTTATAAAAATTGCATTGTAAATGTAATAATTGAATTGTTATCTTAATAACATAATGAATGAGTTCTTTCTCACATACTGTTACACATACACAAACTCAAGAGGGGTTCTAGGAAGGATGGCATCACGCAAGCGTGTCTCGTCCCCTTCTAGATTCTCCGAGGCGTTCAGATCGTATCGAAAGCGGAACAATCCGAGACCTTTGTAATCCAGGACTTCGGCTCGAGTTGATCAGGCCGGGATTTGAAAAAAACGCCCAAAAGTAGTTTTTTAAAGAGTAACTTGCGATTTTTTTACTAAAATAAGTTCAAGTACTTACTTTATATGGCAAGGAGCAATTGTAGAATACCTATATTGTGCTGTTTTTGGTTGCATTAATTCCTCAATAACGCACCCAGATATAACATTTTTTAGATTACCTGGAAACTCCGAAAGGTAAGACTATAAAATGTTTTTATTTATGTACTTACTATTAGGTACGTAATTTGTGTATTTTTTAATGGATAGGTATTTCGTTTTTTCCTCCGAAAAAATGCCTGGATTAATAAATAAAGTGAATAGGGTAAAGGAAAGTGATACACAAGTGAACTAGGTAGTTATAGGCGGTTCATGATACGGTAGGGTACGCTCGTGTTAAAACCTCAGGGTTGTAGGTTTTTGGAAACATTACTGAATTGAATGATTTATTGATTTTAATTTTTTTTACTAATCAAAAAACAACATGCGTTTTTATTGAACACTTCCTATTTTATTCACAACGTATTTTATTTGTTTAAATAAAAAAATATAATATTTACAATCACAAAATACGTGCAAAATTCATTCACAAAACTAAATAGAAACTCAAAGTAGTCAGATATAATTTATAATACTGTAGGTGGGCAGCCCTATTGCTAGGGTCGAGTTACAATACTGTAGATACTATTACCGTGCTTATAGGTACTGTGTACATGTATGTATTCATGCACACTGGCATATCTGAGTGTGTAGTGGCATTTGGAAGGGGGCGATTGCACGTTTAATAAGATCATTGGAGTCATCTAGGACGAGTCTAGGACGTCTAGAAAAGTACCATCTCTGAGTTTCCAACATAAAAGGGGGCTTCCTCTACAAGCGGATTCGGATGGCAGGGCTATCGAAGTAACGAAGTGTCGTGTCCGTCTTGATTTTAACATTTTGCCATAGTCCAAATGTAAAGACAAAATAAGGCCACCGCCACACGACCACGTTCCGCAGGGGGCGGCGACGGCGCGCTGCTGTACGAGCTGCTGAAGGAGAAGCCCAAGTTCGTGTGGATGCTGGAGATCGACGAGCTCGTGATGAACGCCTGCAACACGCACCTGCGGCCCATCTGCGGGGACGTGCTCGCCGCCAGGAAGGGCGCCAACTACGAGGTACGATGCCGCAACATGTCTAGCTTTAACACAACTTTTTCTTAATTCAAAAAGGTTTTATTTAGATGAGGAAAAAAGTAATGTTTTTGCTGAGTTTCTTGCTGGTTCTTCTCATTACGAGGCGTCACGGCCTTTGAAAATATCAAATTTAGACAATTTTCATTAGGTAGGTTTTTTTATCCACCTGGCTCGGTCTTGAGCATGAACACTTTTGTTGTACTCTGTTTGGTGGTAGAACTTGCTCTTATGACCGCCAGGCTAGTACCTTGCCATCTTATCTAAAATTGTTACCATTATGAGGAGGTCGGTTGTATGCCGCAGCCGTGTCTACGTCAATCTGGGCCAGGTGATATTAGGACTTTGTAGCAGATTCATGCAAATTTAATCGACACCAACTGTACTATCCACTTTTTTTGTGAGTGGTGGTGCGACTTCGAATCCGGCTCATGGAAAATATTTCGACTTAATTTGCGCTTTTTAATAAATATAAAAAGAAATAAGTTTTCTGTTCTGACCTCCAAACTTCAGTATGATGATGGCACTCATTATTTAGTTATTATATTAAGTTACGCGTAATATATTGATATATTATCCGCCCAGATAATCGTGGAAGACTGCATGCTGACTGTAAATAAGTTCATAAAAGATAACAAGAAGGTAGACTACATATTCGGCGACTTGACCGACATCCCGATCTCGGAGTCGGCGTGCGGCGAGCTCTGGGAGTTTATGATCACCATCCTGCAGTCCGCCTTCAAGATCCTCAAGCCCGATGGAAAGTTTATGACTCACGTATGTACATTTGAATTAGCCTTCACGCCTTTCATTTTTTCAATATAATTTATTTTTTATTCATTTATTATTTCTTCTTAATCCATCCATAGTGAAGGCTAGAGAAAGAAAATGGGGCCATAAACCAGCACGCGGGCCCAGTGCGGATTGGTGGTTTTAACGACTGCTAATGCAGCCGGGACCAACGGCTTTACATGCCTTCCAAAGCATGGAGGAGCTCGAGATGATAAACTTTTGGTCACCCATCCGATTACCGGCCTTTGCGAAAGTTGCTTAACCTTTGCAGCCTCGCAACCTTCGCATCAATCGCAGACAGACCAGGCGTTAACGACTCGATGCCGCACATCGAGCTCCTCTAAATATAAAACTATTTTTATTCTAAACTCTTTGTTGTTAGGGTAACGGTGCTACTTCCCCGGAGTCATTGGAGCTCTACGAGCAAGAGCTGGCCAAGCTGAAGCCGGCTGTGAGATTCTCCAAGAGCAAAGCCTTCGTGCCTTCCTTCCTCGAGGACTGGATCTTCTACCAGATAGCCTTTGACAACGCCGGGAATGGAGACGCTTAACACACACATACCAAAGAGCTCACACCAATGTTCCTTAATTGTATCCACTGTCCCACTAAGTCATATTCTTATTAATGCCATATTTTTAGATTTTAGGTTTAACAATTTACCTACATCACGGAGAGTTCCTTTGACGAGGAGTTTATAGTAAAATATATTTTACATTTAATACCGCTGCGTACGATCTTTACACAAAATACACGTTTTTTTTTAAGGAATTGTCAGTATTTTAAAGTTAAGTCTATTATTGTATCAGACGTTTGGATTGCATTGTTTCGGGAGTTCGTTGACAACATTAGGTTTATAGAAGCTGTTTTGTTATTGTTAAGGCATAAGTATTTGGTTTGCATTTACGCAACTGTAGCTTTTAAGGGAATGTTTCGTATTAGATGTACACACATCAAAAATGTCTAGGGGTCAAGTACATTTTTAGCTATAAAAAATTTTTCTAATAATATTTACTTAATCTGGTTTTCAAGACTAACTTCTTGCTCTGATTTTTATGTTTTAGTAAACAATTTTATCCCTATTATGTTGAAAAAATTAAGAAACAAATTAGGGAAAATTAGCTTACATTAAGGTCACCTAATTGGCAAAAAAAAGGTTGATTTTTTTAAAATTTTATTGTAAAAAAAACAGTATTTCTGCTATTCACACGAATCACACAAGCACAGCGATTTGGCATGCTTAAAATCATTTCATCCAAATCACATTGATGAATAGCCGCCCACGTTCTTTCTAACAAGTCAAAAAGTTGTGGGGTGTGCACGGCATCCATACTCGGCAGACCTCTTCTTTGGAGCATGTCCCATGCATGCTCAATTGGGTTGAGGTCTGGTGATGGTGCAGGCCACGGCAGGACGTTTATATGAGAATCAGCAAGAGTGCGTGTAAATGAGCCGTGTGTGGACGTGCATTGTCATGCATTAGTCGAAACGAATCACCCAATCGGTCTCGCAAGGGGATGATCACATCTGAAAAAATCCTCTCTGCGTAGATTTGAGCATTGAGGTTGCCCTTGATCCGAATGAGATCGGTTCTTCTACCAATCCAAATACCGGCTCAAACCATGATTGCTCCCCCTCCATATGGATGATCTTCCTGACAAAATCTCAAGTGTTCTTGACGTCCAGAGGTCCTCCAAACTCTAGTGCGTCTTGTATCCGGCCATGAGTATGTATGAACCGGAACGTGATTAACCTGTCATCTACCGTGAATACAGACACAATAGAATTTTAATTGTTTATGGCACTGATCAGTGCTCGCGGCAGATGATAGGTCAAATTGATGATCAGAGAAGCAAACACAGCGCCAGTCTTCTTCCTCCCAATTTCGGTGTTCGCGACGCGAGCCCATTGTAAACTGGCCCTACGATTATGGGGTGCTATGGGTGGAACCCTCAGCGGCCTTCGGGAACGCAGACGCACTTCGCATAAACGATTCGGGATGGTTTGGTCGCTTATCAGCAAGCCTGAAGCGCTGTGGAGCCTTATAGCCAACATCATAGCGGTCATGGTACGATTCCGTCGAACAAATAGTATTTTGGATGTACCGGCCTTGTTTTCGAGTTCGAGTGGTGATACGAGATCTTCCTCCATGTCGCTCGGCCACTCTGCCCGTTATACGATATCGTGTCCAGAGGCGGCCTATGACACTCTGTGTTGTGCCAATGCTCTCAACATCTCTTCCCTTGTCAAATGACGCAGTCGCTCCATATTGTTGCAAATTTTTTCACTTTTAGTGCAGAAATTATACTGTTTTTGTAAAATTGCTATTACGCTTTTCTAAAGGAATTCAGAATTCATCGATACTTTAAAATGTACTTGATCCCTAGACGTTTTTCATGTGTGTAGTATGTGATTATTTTGTTATACTTTCATATATTTTGCGCTGGTTCCTTTTATTGTTTATGTTTAATAAAGTTATTATAATTGACAGCAGTGTTTTATACATGAAAGTAAGTAAATGATAAAAATGTTATGTTATTTATAAATATATTATGTTATTGTACAAAAATTGCAGGCATATCATTATGATTACCAGAGATCGGAATAGGTAGAGCTATTTTGGTTCATTGACCGTAAACGTTGATGTTAATATGGACATTTCGCGAGATTCTAACTGAAACTTTTTTTATAAACATGACAAAAGAAGGCTTGTCTTACGTATTGGCAGTGGGCGCCACGACGACGTTGTCAAACTTACATTAGCGACGCGTTGCCAATTTCCATTGCGCACACGCGCGATCTTGCCGCACGATTTTGCCGCGCAACACGGCTTTTGGAAACAAAAAAAATACAATACCGGGCTCCGCCGCTAGAAGAACACACCTGTTTTTGTCTCTTTCTACAGCATTCAAATTGTTTATCGACAATATTTCGGGAATGTCCATATTAATACATCGTATTGCAAGTACATAAAATTGCTCTACCTATTCCGATCACTGATGATTACAGTATTGGACAATGAGATAATGTTTTAATTTTTAATGAACGCAATGCCGGACACGATCGTGCTATTTACTTTAAACAAGTGACATTACAATTTGCAACAAATAAATTTGATTCACCTTTATTAATATTTTTTTAATATAGTTAATTGAATCATTAAAATAATACATTTCAAATAACTGAGCATACAAAAATAAATGTCTCATTAACAGTGTAACAATGTTAGCTCAAACATGTTTTCATGTTTTAAGTATTTCAGACAAATATTAGAACTTATAAAAAAACGAGCTTTATCACATCCAGGCAGAAACCATACTGAAAACTTAACAAATAAGTATAGTTCTGTCAGATACACTAAGATACGAACGCTATGATTAGTAAACATGTACTTCTTGAAGTGCATATTTGCTTTAGTGAGACAAATGTTATAATCAATTTGAGTCGCAATTTTACTAGGAATGTTGAATGAAGTGTAAGCATCCACTAGTGTATCTGACTTGAACTATAGAAGAAACTAGATACAGGCTCCTAAAACACGGTGCGAGGCGACGCCAAAGTTTAACAAATGGCATAAGGCATGGCATTACCACCTCTTCAATATTTACAGCAAGAAGTACCTAAGGACGCAGTCACTCAAAAAGGATCCAATCCACAAAAACACTATAATGCATTAGGTACGCCAAAGTGGTCTTAAAAACCTATATTTTGAATTAGTAAAAAGGAAACCAACATTTTGTCAAATTTTACATCAAAAGACCAACAGACATACAGCATGCGCCGCAGTATGGTATCCAATATGCAATGCCTTCGCATCGCACCGTGTGGTATTTCGCCTTTATGGACCACTTACATATAGCCAGTTTTCGACAAAACCCACTAAGCCATGGTATTAGACTAAGATAACAAACTATTCTTTAAGATTTGTGACTATAAATTTCGTAACGATGACGATGATTAGATACATTCGTACTAGAACACTGCACGCACGGATTAAACCTAGAGCGAGCTTCCTTCGCTATTCAAAGTAATTAAACCAATTTAAATAGGGTAAGTCACTTAGTGACAACTTGAAAAACTAATTGAGGTTGACTTTAACTCGGTTAAACAGTAAAAACTGACACTTTCTTTCGGAGCATCTAGCGGCTCGGAAACCGGCATCTCAGAGTATCTCGTGCAAATTTTAATTGCAATTCGATCACGTTTAACGAAAACGAGAACTAGTACCTATGGATTATTTTTAACTCCTCGTTTGCCACCAGGCGGCGCTGGTTCAATGTAATACAAATTCTCGTTTTCCTTTAATGATGCACAGCACCCTGACACAGAATAACGAGACTGCAAAAGGTAAGTTTCATACAAATCCGCTCGAGAAACGCACACATGGACACTCACGGACACGTAGCGCGGTATGTACGTATTGAGCTTAACTTCTGGGATACCTTCATTTTTGAAACTGATATCTAACGAGTCCAATAAGGCTTAGTGTATAATCTCGACAGATGGCGTTGTAAAGCTTCATACATTTAAATTACATCTGTACAGTGTAGGGCGGCGGCGGCTACTCGGCCTGCCGCAGCCTCGCCAGCCGCTGCGTGAGCTCGTCCTGTTCCTGCGACACCACCGTGGTGGCGCCCACCGACGTGCTCGGCACGCCCGACGGCAGCTCCATGTTCAGCTCCAACCTGGCGAGCAAGGCGGTTGTTATGGAACATCGTGAGAGTTATTGAGACTGGCCGATAGATGGCGTTGTGTCTAAAAAGGTGGCGTAAGCAGTACCACATTAACCTAAAGGCAAAAAAGAAACGTGCCTAAGGGGCCCCTATAGTCAGAGAAAAAGTCTCTTTTTGGCTAAGCCTAGAAGAAAGCAACATGCATGGCTTAATCTGGCCAATAGATGGCGTTATATGTGCGTGAGATTGCATCTAAAGAGGTGGTATGATGTGAGTGCCCTTTTATATAAAAATTACCCAATTTCCCTTGTTTCTACTAAGTGATTTTCACAATACTTCGTATGTTTCTTGAATGTGCACAAAATGGTATTTAAATATTAGATGCTAACAAGAACTCTGGGAGGGCACTGCAAATATGGGTAAATAAATTTTACATGACAGCTCCTCAAATAGCTGACAATAAATTCTTTGTACTTCAAAAGATACCCTAAAAGTAGTAAAATTGTTGGGTCTGGCTGAGCTTACTCCAAAATCCAATCATCTGCATAAGGCAGCATGGTAGGTAAAGTCTGCTAAGGGGCTATAGGTAGGTATTTAAGGAGAAGTGTCACTGGTTCTTGCCAGGTACATCACTGGTGACACTGTTTTCTAAGAGAATAAACCAGAACCTAAGACTCATAGTGAAAGATGAGAAGACGACACAAAAATGACCTCATAATTGTTAAACACCAGAGTAATATCTAACAAAAAAAACATGGGGGTAGGCCTATAGTTTAAAAAAAATCCGTTTTAAAACTCGTTTTAAGTTTGTTTAACATGAATAAAATCATGACCCACGCCCACGTCGTAGTGTAATAATTACTAACTACTACACTGACGTGGTTTTGATTTTGAACCGTTTTATCAAATTTGAAATGCGTTTTTTAAGTCACAGATTTTCGTTTAAAACGGTTTTTTTTGCCTAATTAGTGATTCATTTTACAAATTTCTCAGATTTCTATGTAATATTATGTAAAAATAAGTAAGTAGACATACCCCGCTTCATCGGCCACCTGTTGCAGCAACTGGTCCACGTCTCCTTGTGGGACGGTGGTGGTGGTCGTTTGAGACATTGCATTCTCCATGTATGATGACTGAACATCCAGATCTTCAAATTGACTTTCAAACTTGTCCATAAGAGTAGAAATCTTTTCCAGGTTCATTGATTTCATTGCTGCATCCATAGCTTTGACCACTCCTGCCATGGAGTTTGTGACCTAGGGTCATCAATTGAATTGTAAAGTAAAGATATTGTCATGTCCAAGAAATTTGGTAAATAAACATAGAGAGGTAATACTTTCCAGTACCTATTTTAAGATAAGGTATATAAACACTTAATTTTATTCTTTCATCTTGTGCATTGCACATAATTAATATAATGGAAAGAGTAAAAAACAGAATTACTGGTGTAAACATGATCAAGTTCAGTTTCTATATTGAAGAGAAATAAAAAATGTGTTTAATAATTAGCTTCATCATCATCATCATCAGCTCATTTTATGTCCCCACTGCTGGGGCACGAGCTTTCCCTATGGATGGATAGGGAGAATGGGCCATAAACCACCACACGGGCCCAGTGCAGGATTGGTGGTTGTTATGGACTGTTAATGCAGCCGGGACCAACGGCTTTACGTGCCTTCCGAAGCACGGAGGAGCTCGAGATGGTAAATTTTTGGTCACCCATCCGATGACCAGCCTTTGAGAAAGTTGCTTAACCTCAGCACTCGCAGACTGGGCGCGTTAACCACTGCGCCATCGAGCTCCTCGATAGCTAGATAATTAGCTTCATCATCATCGGCCTATCTTAGTCCACTGCTGGACATAGGCCTAATTAGCTTGATATAATTAAATAACACAATACAAACTTCACAAAGTATGATAAATTATGATAATTCCTATCAGTGGTAATAACTAGGAGTGCTTCACTTACCTTCCTAGTTGTAAGCGCAGTCTGGACTCTACTAGACACAGCATCCACTCTTGCCGACATTCGGAGGTAGTTTAAAGCTTGATTTTTCTGCCTGATCGCGTTCTCTGCATGTATTCGTGCTCCCTCCATGTTGCCCTTTTGGATGGCTTTCTTTGCTTTTTCTTTTTCTATTTTCTCTTCTTTTTCACATTTTTTTGAATTTCTTTCTAACTCCTTTACAGCAAATTTTAAATTAAATAGATGTTCTGACAGTCAGAATTAAGGACATTATTTGTTTATTTATTTATTTATTAGGTACACAAAATTTTAAAAATAACAAAAAAGCATGATAAATTGTATAAGAGCTAAATTCCTATCTAAAACATGTGTACACATCACAATTAATAATAAGCGTCTATGTTAAGGTTTACCTAACCTAAAACTATATCCAATTAAAAACTAATTATATATGTACATTGAATGGTGAATAAAAGAAATAAAACAAACTGAAAACTTATTCTAGGTTAATGATGATGTTTTCTTAATAAGTGGGAGATGCCGAACAGAGAATTTCCCAGGTATTTTTTTTAAATTCATGTATTTTCATGGAAAAGATGTTGATATTGTTATTAAGTGCAACCAGTTTATTGTATAGATGGCACATTCTGACAATGGAATTGTAATATGATGTATTATTTTTATAGACATTTAGTACAAAGGTCTTAGGCGCTTGGGTTTGATATAAGGTATTTATTTGAATTAATGAAAGCAATTCAAGGGAATCGATTATTGAGTGCAATATTTTAAATAAGTAAACTAAATCATACTGTGTTCTCGATGAACCGCAAGCGAAATAACACCAAACTTAATCATTCGAAGTTCATAAGAATAAAGAGACCTGCCTAAATGAAAGCGATAAGATAGAAATCTTAAACACTTTTTCTGAATGCCTTCAATACTTTTTACGTGTATTTTATAGAATGGGCTCCAAATTGTACATAATACACTTTTTGGTTTCTTAAAACCTTTTGTGGATTAAATATAAAACCTAAAAGACCATTACATTTTTTTAACACATGTTCATAATGTTGATGGAATGAAAGCTTATCATCAAAAATAATGCCAAGGTCCTTTGCAGTAGTGCATTGAGACAAAGCACAATTGTCAGTCAATTTGTAGTTATAATTTTGTGGTATTTGTTTCCTTGTAAAAAAATATGACAAAACATTTATTATTATTTAGGTACATATTATTGATTAAGCACCAATCTTTAACTATGTCAATGTCTTTTTCAAGAGTGCAGCAGTCATCAATGTTTTTAATACTAGTAAAGTTTAAGGTCATCTGCATAAAGTAGGCATTCACAATTTAGTTGGTCAATTAGATTGTTAATAAAAATTTCAAATAGCAAAGGGGAAAAAGGAACACCTGAGGTCTGAGGTGAAGTACGTTAACAATTAAAGTAAATAGTGGTTGATGAAGATAAAGTTCATCATTAAATAAAAAAGAATACAAATTGTTGACAAAAATGCTTACTCTTATATGAAAGAAAGAAAGAAAAAACATTTATTGACTCTCACATAACAAATAGAACAAATAAAAAATAAAAAAAGATATGAAACTAATGGATCTCAAAAACATGTTAAACTCTATGGACTGTTTAGATATGTAACCAGCCTTTGTTACTATAGATATGTGTGCATGGTAAGCTAACTTCTATTACTATTGTTGTGTGCTTGTGGAAAGGCTTGCAACCTTAGAATAATAACAAGCTTGCAACTTGCAACGGTGTTGATAGATTTAACTAGTGTACCTTGTGTGTGTGTGTTGTTGTAATACCTTAATGGAGTCTAAAACTATAGGTAATAATTTCATCATAATATTACCGTACAAATATATTACAACGGGAGGATGTAGGTAACGGAAGATGTGAAATTGTAAATGTAATAATTCAATCAGTAACCTTTATTAAACTCATAGAGTCATTCTTCTTGGAAACACTTTGAAAAGGATACTTTCCATTGCTGATGATGACATCTCGTTCCCCAGTTTGACGGCTTTCAAAGAACTTTATAAAAAAATATAACAGCAGAAAGCTCAGGAGGAACTGCCCTATAGCTAGATTAAAATCGTTAAAAGAATTACAGGTAAATAAAATCAAATTTATTTAGAGCCAGAGATGAGTCACGTAAATCAAAACAGTTCTTTTGACTTGAAGACAATCTAAGTCCGAAAATGACAAAGACATGACATCAATGACATGTCATGTCATATGGAAATGACATGATGACTTTACCGTAGACAAACATAAATGTCTCTCCATTTACGGAAGGTCAGGTGCTCTAGCCCACGCAGCCTAATCTTTACATTTTTTTTGGCTCCCTCAATAAATAACACTTGTGATAATACTATCACTAAGATATTAATACACTTACCTATATTATGATTGCTACTTATTTAGGCACCACTACAATTCTTTAATTACACGTATGTATATAAACAAAGATTAACAGATAATACTAATAATTATTATGTTCTGTTAATTCGTATCCAGTTTTTTTTAGGGTTGGATTATTATATACAATATTAAACACAACAAAATTAATAAAACCACATAATATTATCCCTTAGACCAATTATGGTCTAAGTATTATCCATTAAACAAAACTATAAACAATAACTTTTGTTTTTTAATATTGTCTATAGTTATTTTTGTTCGTGAAGGTTGGCACGCCTGCTTACAACAACAAAATGTCAAAATAAAATTAGATGGAGTGAAAAGTGTACATAGCTGAGCTGCCGGATTTTGAATTAGAAGTGAGCGAGTTGAACAGCATCGAAAAATCTATATTATTCAAAGAAATCCTCGGCGACAATAGTTTTTAAATATTCTTTTTAGTTTTAAATCATTAGATTTTATTACGTGTTATTAGTATTTTTGATTGATTAAGCCTGTGACATAAGTCGAAATTATAAACATTGTATCGGGTAGCAGAGGACATTCGCTGGGCGTAAAAAGAAAATGGCGTGTGCTACTCTTAAAAGAAATTTGGACTGGGAATCTATGGCCCAAATGCCTGCAAAAAGACGAAGATGTGCACCGTTTGCGGCTAGTTCAAGCACAAGCCCTGGAATAAAATTGACTGAAAATAGATCTTCTACTTTTGGAGATTCAGTTAGTGCACCTGTGAAGTTGACCCCAGGTTTGTTTATTTTTTTATAACATTACTTTTTGTCGTATCATTGTGCAGAAGTTGTGGATAATCGTTTCATAATAAAATTGTGTAATTAAATATCTAAATTTTAATCAGCTGTAATTTGTCACTGTTGTTTCTGCGCCATCATGAATGAATATTTTTATCGCGTTAGAGCGAGAGATATGATGCGTGAAAACCGTTGGATGTGTTTTTTGCGTGTTCTTTTGTATGGTATTTCTTTTGTGAACTAACTGAGTGCCTACCTATCTATCTTGACAAAGCCCTATAAGTTGAAAGATATGGAAAATAACCGTAGGAGGCAATTTATTATCGCAACCTACTGAGTTTTGCTTATTTGGTAATAACCTAGCAATGGTGTCAGACAGACAAATGAAATTAAACATAACCTTTCAATAATTTTGTTGTTCTCATCAAATTAATAGGTACCTATACTTATGAAATCAATTTAAAACTGCTTAATCATAGTACAAAATATTCATGTGCAATATTTCCATACTGTTAATTATTCTTGACTGGGTATTGTCCATTGTTGAAGATTAGTATTGAAAATGAATAATGGTCTTTGTTACTGCTTTCTTTGCTAGACTTAACCATTTTCAATCACCAAGTGCTGCAGAAAATTGTAAAATTGTAAAGATATTAAGACATGTATTGTCAATATAAAGAACAAAAACGACACTCTGACCCAATAATTTGCAACTGGTAATCTACATTTTTGTTAATTAAATAATAAATTTACTGTTTCTAAAGTTGTGTATGGTACAAATTTAACTAGGTACACAATTTTTATTGTAGTTAGGATCAAACTAGTTTCTTTCATACATAATTATATATTGAAAGTCATTAGATTGATAGTATCTAAATTAGATAAGATATTAGGGTTGTTTGTTTGTTAATTAATCAATTTATAGATTTAAAAGGTTATGTAATTATCGTCTGTACATATATAAAGAGGTTTTATTGAAAAAACAAAACAACTGTTTTAAAGGAATCTTTGTAATAAGGTTCTATAAGCATTAACAGTATGGATCAATTATGGAATTGTAATGTGGGGACTGAGAGACACTTTAAAGGAACACTACAACAACTGTAGTGTTTGATGTGTAATTTATTCACATATCATACACTACAGAATCATCAAGATTTAGTTAATATTATTGACTCTGACTAAACCATTTAAATGCATTCTAAAGTTTTACAGACACTTATTATTAAATAATGATCCCCTACAAAATTATTGATAATAGCTAAAAAAATTAACCTTCTGATCTTTCTGAAGCATTGTTAAATTTTGCTTTCTTTGTCAATATTTTTATTATTTTTATTTCTACACTGCAGGGTTAAGGCCTGGGCTAGTTCAAGCCAATTCTTTGAGTAGGTATCCAGCTCATCCATCATCTCTGTCTAGGCCTGCGAGGCAAGAGTGCTTGGCCAGAAATCTGAAGGTGCTGAGATAATCTCCATGTTTTGGGTTTAACAATGTTTAGCCCTGGTTTTTGAACACTATCCTTTCGGAAAAAGTTAGTGCTAAGGCAATATCAATCAAATGTAGCAAATGATTTAAATGATTCTTTCCAGCAGTTGGACAGTATGCTAATTAAGCTTATTACATACAACATTTAGAACTTGCTAATAGAATAAATAACTCAATAAAGTAGGTATTATCCAATTTAAAAATATATTTCATAGCAATGAAAGTAGTTTCTAAAAAAAATAGGTATATTTTTTATAATTACTATTATAAAGTTACAAATCAAAACAAAATGAAAATTAAATACAACAAAAGGTGTACAATTTTAAATAGATACTGAATTAATTATTGCTGTCACTTCCTCTTGAAAATTCGTTTTTAATTATTAAAGACAAACACACATTCATACACATGTGTCAAGTTTATTGATTTGTGGCTTACAATGTTATTTGTTTGAGGTAAGCGCTAATAACTATGTCGTAGCCCCATCAAGTATTCAAGTATTAATGTTATTATGGTCACCAAAAAGTGTTACTGTGCGCAACTGTTCTGCGGTATATACGCGACTACTACGCAAACACCGTATCCCATCTTATCTTTCACCTACGTCATGAAAGGGACCTTCCCACGAAATATTAAGTGTTCTAGGTTGAGCAGTTAGGTTATCCTGTTAAATGGTAATATAATAGTTCTTCACGCAGAGACTACTCTGGTGATATAAGTAGTAATGTAATAATGGCTGCCCCTGATCGCCCTGGTAGCACTTAACTTGGCTTTTACTTCTCTCAAAGGGCAAGTTGCACTTCCTGAGTCTCATATAACCATATGTATTTCCTTGAGTGCAGTTGTATTTAAATATAAACTCGGTTTGGTAATAAGAAACTATAAACAATAGCAAGAGATTCTCTCAAGAGTCTCTAATCTGTATTGATGAAAACTGAAACAGTATCTAAATTTTTAATAAATAATTTATCCTAGTTTGGCAACATCTTTGAAAGGGCTGAGCCTAAAGTTTTCTGGTTTGGTATAGCCAATCCTAGGAGTCCCGTTATTTACCTAGTGGGAGAGTTAAAGCTGTATAGTTCTTAATATTATGTAGCTGATTGTGGTATTGTTAATTAAATAGAGCGCATGGCACAAGAGATATGTGACGAGATAAAGCGGCTGCAGCGGCGCCGGCAGCTGCGGCTGGCCAGCGGCGCGGCGGCCTCATGTTCTTCGTCCAGCGGCAGCGAGGGAGACTGCTCGCCGCCGCACCGCTCCTCGCACAACTCGCAGAAGGTCCACAATCGCGCGCTTTTCACATTCAAGCAGGTGAGTCTCACAAATGTCACGTCTATCCCCCTAACCCGAGCCGAGGTTCGCCTTTAGCGACGTCCTCGAGTCGTTCCGCTCTCGATCTAATCCGAACGCCTCAGAGAATCAAAAGCAGGAGACGAGACACACTTGCGTTAATGCCATCCTCTATAAAAACCTTTTGAGGATGTTTGATCACCACAGCTCGAGGAACCTTTAGTTACTCGCGGCCCACAAAAGTCCGGTTATGCTGTAAATATTATTGGAGTTCTACAAAAACCTCATTCCACAAAAAAGGATTGTATCGTAAGTAGTTTGAGCATGGAAATAATTCTTTTGTCTTAGATGGCCCAGCCTGGCTGGATTTATTTAATTCAGAAATAATTGTTGACCTTGTTTATCCTTACTATTGTTTGTGTACATAAATTATAAAATCAAATGAGCTGTTCAATATGGTTGCAAACTATTGGCAGGTCCGCATGATCTGTGAGAGGATGCTTCGCGAGCAAGAGGCCGCACTGCGCAACGAGTACGAGAGCGCGCTCAGCAGCAAACTGGCCGAGCAGTACGAAGCGTTCGTGCGCTTCAACTTGGACCAGGTAATATGTGTTTCTCTTGTTTACGTCATTACTGTACGCTGTAGTTTACTTACCACTGGTTAGCTTAGCTATTAATTTGTATGTAGACGTACGAACTAATAGAGTTCATTCATGAAGAGCACAATTATTGTAGCTAAATAGAAAACATTTAGAAGTTCCATGTTTGAGAACTCTAAAAAAATATAGGCTATCATTATTTTTAACAAGTAAAAATAATGATAGCCTATATTTTTTTATATTCAACTTAAGCGAATTAACTATTCAAATCGGTTAAAATTATTGGAAAGATCTATCAAACACTAACAAATTATGTAAACAGGTTCAGCGCCGCCCGCCGCCTGCCACGTGCATGCCGCATGGCATGGAGTCTGAGCATCACATGCATCAGGATCTTGTACCCAGCTGTAAGTCTCATACACTTATGTATACAAACTAACCTCTTAATCTCTCAAAACTTACCTGATTTAGAAATAAAAAACAGTTTTATATTAACAGTATGTGTTAACACTAGTCTATATGCTTGAATGCCCCATACAAACCAAATTTGTATTTGAGAGGTTTAAAAGCAGTTTTACTAGACTTCAGAATCAACGACGCAGGAACCACCTTAGACCAAATTTCCCTGTCTCATTAAAAGTAATTTACAATGGGTGTTATTTAAACGGTTAGCTAAAACAGCTAGTAGCTAGTTTGCGTTACAACTATTTATTTGTATTACAAAATAAATAGTTGTAACGCAAAATTATTATTTGGTCAGCATAAGAAATCCTTACTGTTGGTTAGGTTTTTTTTTTCCGGTCGAAGCGCAGCGTAGCGAGGGCCAGTCACGGAAGGGGGGAGCGGCATAAGACTGCTGTTCAGAATGATATAAGTTGCAGACTGATTTAGAAATATTTGCTGACCATAAGTTGCTGCCCAACTAGCTGTTTTAGCTAACTGATTAAATTTTTTTGCTAACAAAAATACTTTGCTAACCGTTAAACACCCTTTATTTTGTAATACAAATAAATTATTTCCATTTGCAATGCTCACTTGTATATTAAGGGGGTGCCGCGCGGAATTTCGAAAATTTACGTGTTTTTAAGTCACTGGTGCTAGGCGCTGAATAGATCATATACATTAAAAGAACTAGTGTAGGTTAGCTTGATCCTTTCACTAGGCCATGGTTGTCTTGGAATTTGAAACAAATACCCAGAAACTGCATAAACAATACGTAAAAGTAATGATATCTAAAAACTTATTTCTTCAGATACTTTGTAAATATAGCACAAATGAAACAATGATCCGACATCAAAATGTTTGTATTGATATTCCGCAGGCCACTGTTGTCTTATTTTTCAATTAAAAAATATGAATATGAAATTATTAAGACTTATTTATTTTTTACCCAAACGCCTATGATTTTACGAAAGTAAACATTGCTCTTATTAAATCACCAGCCTACTCTGTACAGATATTAGTGTGCGTGCGTATTCGTAGTCGTGTGCCGTTGTCACACCACTGCCACGCGCCGCTCGCTCGCTATCATAAACTTGAAACTCGTTTGCGCTGCAACCCCTTAAGCATAATAGTTTGTATAATTTTTCATGTATTTTAGTTTTTAAGAGACAAGAAGACAGGATAAGAAACAATGGGTATGTATTTTTAATATATTAGAATCTAACCAACTAATTTATATTTTCAGATCTGTCCTAATAATAACAGAGGAGTCGGCGGGGCGGTATAATGCTACAAATATATCAAGACAAACATATTTTGGTATATGTGAATATTATATGCGGGAATATAGTTATCCTATAAAACGAGAATTTGTAATTACTAGTGGAATTCATCTAACACTCCAATTTATAACATCTAAATCCCATGACTTGTTACAAATTTGACAGTATTAATGATAATTTTTTCTTGTGCAACCACTGTTAATTCCTTTGATTAGAGAATAAATTCGTACCATTGTCTTAGATGAATTCCACAGTGCGTCAATGCCACATACACATAATTTAGCTTTTAATGCTTTAGATAAGGTTCGCTGGATGATTGTGTTCATAGACTGAGGATCGACAGAGCTGGGGTGAGATAATGGCTAGAACTTGCCGCTGTTTAGTTTTAGCCATGTAATATATGAAAACGGGTTTGTCAACAAAATGTTTACACAACAAATATGGAGCCAAGTGTCCGGAGTGTTTTATATATTTTCCTAAAGGGATCAGAAGAAACCTGTAGTTACTTAGATCTAACACACAGAGTGCCTGTTAAGAAATCAATGTCCTCAAAACATTTTAGCTATTAGCCATAATTTTGATTGATATGATTATATTTAATTTTATTTTTTTAGTTCTATCGAATTATAGTTCTACTTTTTAAATTATATTTTTTTCTTGTCCGACTTACAAGTCACGTTGTATGTAGTTTCATATAACATTACGGCCTCGTGTATCAGACGATTAGAAACATCTAGTGCTAATTATAACTATATTGTATTCATGTCTATGGTAACAACTTATAATGAAATTGATACATACAATAGGCTTATTAGGGAATTATTAATTAGCTTTATTTAAATTTTAAGTTATTCATCTCAATAATGTACTTTGACACTGATTAGCACATGAGTAAATACCTGAACAGAGTCCAAGCTTCCTTAGAGCGCGCTGCGACAGGTACACTACTACATGCACGGTTATGTGTGCGTGACCTCTCACCGACGACGGGTTCACGTACGCGCCGCGAGAGGACAAACCGGTTTACACCGGTACAGCTAGCGGACAATCTCAGTGAGTGTCACACGCGTTGTTTCGTGATATGAACTGTCATATATCGTAATTATTTAAGGTTTTGTTATGTTTGATTTAAACTAAGAGTGGTTTACTGCAAAATATGGGTAGTAATTAGTATAAAGTGTGTGTGTAACAATGCCAAAAATATAAAAATATTGCCTATTTCACAAAGTTTCGCGAACACTTCGATCTTAAAGCAAACATTATAAATATTGGCACTGAAATCTTAGAATGTGTATAATTACTGTACATTTGATCTGCCAATGTGAGTGTTTTCCACTTAAGTATTTAAAAAAGACTTTTTCAGATTAGAATTTATGTAAATCTGAAAAAAAAAAACCAAGTTATTGAAAAACTAAAATATTAAAAAGAAAATATTATGAGTAAGTATTTAAGTCCTCGCGCGCCATATGCACTACCGGTAATGCATAAGGGGGCCCGCTAATTATACGTACGGTGCAAGACGGGTTGGTTGAAAAAATCATTAGTGAAAAATAAAGTAAATTTTGTTTCATTTATCTTATCCTCATGTGACAACCCTACTAAAGTGGGTATAAATTTTACACGGTCTAGGAAGCTTGGACCCTGTTGGTATTTACTCATGTGCTGATTAGTGTCAGCGTTAATGTGATGCACTTTTGTTGTGTGTTATTGGGAGTTGTTTTCTATTCTTGTTTAGTTGTAACTTTTTTATTGAATACGAAAGGATATAATTTGTTACCAAGCATTATTCAATAAAAAATAGGATAGGTCTTTTTTTAAATTGTATTATCAGCTCATTATTGTAGGTTATCGGCGTTTAAGAACTGAAAATAAATTAGCTAAACACCTAAAATTACTTTTATTTAAGTATGTTCCTTTTGTATTTTTATAAATACTTAGTTAGAAACTAGCTTATTAACCCTTTGACCGCCGTGGACACCTTTAGGCGTCCAGCGGAAACTGTCCTGAGACGCCAACGACTTCTTAAGTAGTCGAAATGTGTATCGCATTCCCACAAAAAAATCTTTAATTTTGTACTAAGCTCATTGAAATAATATCGTTAGGTAGCTTGATTATTCGTCAAACTTTGGTTTAACCTAGGCGGAATGAAGAAAAAATATAAAACAATTCATTTATAGCTTAATTTACAATTACCTAAAATTTAATGAAAATACACTATTACGTAGCGCCAACGACATCTTTAAGTGTCGCGTAGTGATGGGAAATTGTATTTTTTTTACAAGTACCTACATTGAATTTTTCTTATGTTATTGTAGTGGGTATACCTATCTATCTATACAATATAAACGTGTTTTTATTGCTCTCAGTTTTCTGAGATCTGAAGTAGTCGTAGTAGTGTCATTGCCTAAATATGGAAGAAGAGAGACCATCTTCGCCGTCGATATTATTCGCATTCTCAAGTCGTAAAAGAAAGTATAGAGAAACAGAAAATTCAAATAATAAGCAGACACAAACAGAATACACTATTACAGATACTATGGTGTACAGAAAAACTTCAAAAAAAGGAAATATTTCTTATTCTACTCGTCATTTGCCCAATGTTAATTTTGACGATAGAAGACCATCTGATAAAAGGAATGAAGACTTTGCAAGGTTGGTGGCTTTTGAATTAGAGCGTTTGCCAGAAAACAAACGTTCAAATGCCTATCCGCAAATTTTAAATCTTATAAGACTGTTGAGAGGGGACCCTGATTTGGAGCAAGTGATAGAATTTGTACCAATCCAAAGTGAAAGTGAAGGAGAAGAAACGGAAGAACAATCAATACCACTCAATGTAGCTCTGTAATATGTAATTAATGTTAAAGTTGTTGAAGTTACGTATACAAAAGTGTTTTATATTAATTTCCTAAACCTCTAAATATTTAGCATCATAAATAATTAATAAATAACGAAATTATTCACTTTTTTTCCTAAAATGTCAATATTATAATTATATACCTTCATGTTATCGATAAAAATTAAGGACGTTTCTATATAGTTTTACAATTAACGTCCCCTATACGCCACGGACGCCTTTAGGCGCCCGCTTGTGACGTCAGAAGCGAATGCAATTTATCGACTAGTGCTTGCAAGATGTGGGTAGAAAAATAAATAAAATATATCGAAATACCCGTGAATCATTTGTTGGTTTATATTCATATTGTATGTATCTTTTCCTGTGGAAGTTGTGATTTGTGATAATAAAAGTAACTTTACGATGGAAAATGACGATCTCATTGCAATTCTGGAAGGTGTGGAGAATGTCGAACAATTTATTGCTATTTCTGATGAAGATTCAGATCTATCAGATTTTGAGGTAAGTTACAGTAATTACTTATTGACCGAGCGAGCGAAGGTCTCTAAATCGAGTTGGGGGCGAAACACATTGTTTGTATGTATGTATGCAAGTATGTATGTATGTAAGTATGTATGTTTGTTTGTACCGCGATAACTGCCAAACTGATGGTCCGATTTTGATGAAATTTGGTAGGCATGTAGGAAATATCAATAGAATTTTCAAGTTCGTTGGGCATCAAAATCGGTTTAGTAGATTTTGAAATATTAATAAAAATATCCGCAAACGAAACCATAGCGCGTTCTCACTTCGTATAGCGCCATCTAGGTGATACTTATGGAACTAAATTATGTTAGTAATATCGAAATAAGACCTACTGGTCGAAATCAGACCTACCTAGACCTAGAGGTTGTAAATGATTTGTAAACTAGAAAAAAGCTCAACGCTGCTAAAGAAGTTTTCACTTCAAAACGCGAATAATAATCGCGAGGTCTAAGGTCGCGGCGAACTACTAGTATATTAATAGCTACATACATGACGATTATTTCATTATACCTACTTATTGTAGAATTGTTTTTTAGGACCTGACTACTGAGGAAAGTCAAAACATTTCTGCTGGAGAATATAGTTTTCAATGGTCGTCCGAAGCCTTCGAAATTAAAAACGAGCCATTTGATGATTTTTTTAGCGGTATTTCGCCGTCTATGATGTCGTCGGTCTCATCAGAATTGGATATTTTTTTACATTATTGCAATGAAGCTTATGTAGAAAAAATTGTTGAATTTACCAATAGTTATCAGCAATATGTTGTTAGACATATTGATATAAAACTTCATTCAAGATTAAAAAATTGGTATCCTGTAACAGTTCCAGAAATGTATACATTTTTCGCTGTGTGTATGTTAATGACAAGAAACAGCCGGAATACGATTGAAGAACACTGGTCTACTAACCCATACTTGCATTCCGGCATATATGGTAGTCTTATGTCGAGAAACCGGTTTTGTACAATTCTAGGCATGTTGCATTTCTGCCAACCAGGCCCTAGGACTGAGGAAGAAACTATATTGTCAAAAATTATTTACCCAGTAAATCATGCTCGTCATACATTTAAGAATAGTTTTATACCATACGAAAAAATTTGCATTGACGAAAGTATTGTACCATTTAAAGGGCGACTTCTTATTAAACAGTATCTTCCCAAAAAAAGAAATCGTTTTGGTATCAAGCTCTTTGTTTTATGTGATGTGTTGTCGGGAATAATCTTAGATTTTATCGTATACTGCGGCAAAGACACGGAATTAACACATTTTGATAATTTAGGCGTAAGTGGCTCAGTAGTTGCAACACTTCTAGAAGATTATTACGGTGTTAATAGGAAATTATACATTGACAATTGGTATTCAAGTCCAAAATTGTCTATATTTTTAAAGCAACGAAGTATACATACATGTGGTACAGTAAAGCCGAATAGAAGCGAAATGCCAAAATTTAAGAATTTAAAAAAAGGAGAAAGAGAAGCTTTGTATTCTGACCCTATAATGGCTATGAAATGGCGTGATAAAAAAAATATACATATGTTAACAACTATTCATAAAGACGAAATGGGGCCAACAAAAAAAATGGATCCAATGACTGGTTTGCCTAAACTGAAGCCTGAGTGTATCATTGACTATAATAAAAATATGGGTGCCGTGGATATCTCTGATATGATGTTAAGCGGTCTACAATGCATAAGAAAAACCATTAAATGGTATAAGAAACTATTTTTTCACATCCTAGACTTACATTTGCTGAATTCGTATCATATCTATAAAATAACTTGCAATGACGATTTTAGCCCTAGTTTCAGAAAATACCAATTGGTATTAATAGAACAACTTGTTCAGAAATATGGTGAGCAATCAGTTCATAAAACATTACCGTCTACATCTCGTGCCTTAGAACAGCCTACGCGATTTTTACCCGGAGATGCAGCTCGACATATGCCGTCATACATTCCCAATCAAAAGAAACTTCGCTGTAAACTTTGTGCTCGATCTAAAAAACGACGCAACACCAGATACATGTGTGCAGTGTGTAAAGTGGCACTTTGCGTAGTGCCATGTTTCCAGCTTTATCATAAAAAAGAATAATTATAATGTCTTTCTTTTCACTTATATTTTATTGACCTAGCGAGCGAAGGCCTCCAAATCTATAGTTGAAGCAAAATACCTTTTTTTATGTAAGTAGGTAGGTATATAGAAAAACTAGCTGACTGCTCGCGACTTCGTTCGCGTGGATTGCTTTTGGAGTTTTTTATGAAGACTGATGCTGTTTTGAAATTTTTTCCATACTAACTTTCAACCCCTTTTTCACCCCTTTAGGGTAAAAATATTTCAAAATCCCTTAGTGTGCGTCCGCATTTTGAATTAAAACAGCTGTCCAAATTTCACGCTTCTACCATTAGCGGTTACGGCTGTGCGTGCGTCTATACGTCAGTGGTAACATCTCCTTTTATATATATAGATTGGTTCTGTTTTTTGAGATAGGTATTCAAAAAACGTGTTGCGAGGTCAAAATTTTCTGTACTGGTGTAATGTGATCGAATTTTTCGCTGGAACTAAATAGATAAAATTACACTACTTAGTAGGTAATCGTTTACTGCTATCATAATTTTATCTATCGTGCTCGCGGACAACACTATCGATTTAATAAATTATCTCCGAAAAGGTACACTACTGACGCCACGGACGACTAAAGGAGTCGCCTAGTGATGTGAACAATCGATGTCATTTAATCATTAAAAAGGTTTTTTTTTATGTGTGTATATTTGAATTGCATTTTTTTTGTTTAAAATCAAGTAATATGTATTGTTTGATGTATATGTGTGGTAACGGGAAAAAATAAACAAGGAATAAATAAGTTCGTTTTTTTTAAATATTTTTTTCGATAACTATTTACCCAACCCTATCCTCAAAGTGCCGCCGTTTTCGCAAAAAGTACCCGTGGCGTCGGTGACACGTTTGTCGGTTTTGCTTATGGCGGTCAAAGGGTTAAGGTCTCACAGGTGGGCAGATTCATTGAAATCAAGGTGTTACTACAATTAATGAGTATATGCTTAATCACTACACTTACTAAAAGCGGGTTTGTGATTACGCCCGGCATCGAAAAATCCGAAACAATTGGCCCATCATGGGATTTGAACCAGACTTCCAGATTGGGCCGAGCGTTTCGCCACTGCCACGAAGGCGGTATAAGTACTTTCTATCTTTTTTCCTAATTCAACAATCTTCAGTAGGTACCAACTTGATCTATGATGAACACACGGTTGAACATCGAAACATTGATTGGCGGTTAGCATTAAGGCTAAGGGTAAGGCACACTAGCGCCACCAATTAATAATTACTAACTAACCGGATCTTTTTTTTAAACATTGCGTACCGTCCGACAACAGGAAAGCAACCATAGTATTAATTTAATTATTGTGCACTAGTTTTTGTTGCGTGGTTTATTCACAAAACGGGCTATCGCATTTATTCACAACCAATGGCCACTGTTGGTGTTAGCGAATGAATACAAAAACAAACCTAAAAGTAGTGCACAATTATTAAATAATAGACGTTTGCCTAGTGTCGGAAGGTCCACAATGTTTGGAAAAAAATCCAGTTTAGCAGTTATCAAATTAAATCCATTAGCGGTGCTAGTGTGCCTGAGAGACTCGCCATATACCAGAACTAGGCCTGGCAAAAACATCTTTGATTGGATCAGCGATTCTGAACTATAGCAGATATAAAATAAATCACACGACAAAACTAACTTCACTGTTTGTTAGATTTAAATTTTTTAGACCGCCTCTATGGTCTATTCTAATGGTCTCATGCCGGCGCCACACATAACATTGCGTCCAATAGCCAATGTCGATCCGTGGTGTCGGTTTTTTACACGATCAAAGGCGAGGGGAGTGAAGGGGGTAGGCGGGCAAGCAACTTGGGGCCAACGTCGCGTCTCGATCCCCACATTGGTTGTATCAATACGTGCTAGCACGAGTGCGAATTTGACGTGCAACATGGACTCTCCGAATGCCGACTGATCGAATGAGCAAGTGTTGGAGTTTTTACAATTGTATCGGGAAGAAGCACTGTGAACACTAAAACTAAGGATATTTTTGTAGCTGGTATCCCTAATTTCACACCCACGCCCTCATGCCACTGTCATCCACGTGCCAAAAGGTCCTTTTAGCACTAGGTGCGTTCAGAAATTTGTCTGTTTTATAGCTGTGCTGGAGGCTTACCACAAGCTCTTATAGCAGTATTATTGCAGTTGTGAAAGCGAGATGCGTGTAGCGGCGAATATACTCGCGTCTCTTTTCCACAACTGCAAAAATACTGCTATAAGAGCTAATAGTAGGGGCACTGTAGTTGAGGTTTGATCTCTTTGGTCTGTTTTGTTGGAATACAAAACAGTTCTGTTTCAAAAATAAAATAAGTGTAAAAGTGTCAATTGGTTGACATAAAAAGAAAATCTATACATATAAAATGCTTTGTCCTGAATTACTGACTGACGGATCAACGCACAGCCTAAACCGCTGATTGTAGAGACCTGAGGATCGACCGCCTAACTCTTTCGCTTTCGATCGCTTTGAAGGCGAGGCGAGGAGGAGGCGTCATCTTGTCATTTCGAAATCAATATGAAAGCAATATCGGCTATAGCTTTCGATATTATATTAGGAAGCGAGGCGAGGGCCTCGCCTTCAAAGCGATCGAAAGCGAGAGAGTTAGGCGGTTGGGGGGCTGGCGGCTTACCACAAGCTCTTATAGCAGTATTATTGCAGTTGTGAAAGCGAGACGCGTGTAACGGCAAATATACTCGCGTCTCTTTTCCACAACTGCAATATTACTGCTATAAGAGCTCATAGTAGGAGCACTGAAACTTGGAGGGTATGTTCTTTGTATGACTTAGGCATCCGAAAAGAAAGAATCTTCCAAAATTCTACTAAGGGGGTTGAAAAGGGGGGGCAAAGTTTGTGTGATGCCTTGGTCCAATCTACTTCAAATTTTGCATAAACCTTTTTTAAAAACATTCAGATGCCATTATTCCTATGATATTTTCTTATTAATTATAAAAAAAAAAACTAGATAAGGCTGTATGGACTATATCCTTTTATCTTTCCTAAATGTGAGAACATAACAAAAACATTGTCATTCGTTCGTTGTCAAATTGCAATTTTCATATCTCGTTCTGTGCAGTTCTGTGTTTCTTTCTGTCTAACTTTTAGCGTTGTTGCGAATATTTCTTACAGCTAAATATATTAAGTTTCATTAAAAACAACTGTACAAAATGAGTTTGAGTAATTCAACTCATAGCCCAAACGATGTATATGAAAAAGAAGATCGAAGGATATCCAGAACTGACATGAACATGCTCATAATGAATTATTTAGTTACAGGTAAATTCATCTCGTTCCCATAATTTTTGTATTCGAATTTAGGTCTCGTTTTCCATTGTTATGATAACAGGTGAAATTGCGACCCTTACATACTATTTTTTTAGGGTTGCTCACTAATCATGTTATATTTAGAGAAATACTTGTAAATATTTATGTTTTCATTACCTACTAACATTACAGTCAAATTCATACCCTATTGTCTTATTGTACTAATACAAATAATGCAAGTCCACACAGTATTTTAAAATTGTAAAAATAACATTTTAGCTATTTTATGTAACAAGGTGCATTGTTATATATGAAAATAATAAGTATTAGCTTAATATGTTTTTTATCCAAATGTTTTGCATTCACCATCATCATCAGCACCCAATCCTAGGCTGGCCTCTCCAAGTGCACACCACTAAGCATGATATATGGCTACTCCCATAAAGCTCTTGTTACTCTCGTTTTGCATTATAGAAGGCTTTAAAGAGGCAGCCCTGAAGTTTCAACAAGAAGCAGGGCTGCAGGAGCCAGCCTTGTGCAGCTCTCTTGACGAGCGCATTATGATTCGTGAAGCAGTACAGAGTGGTCGCATCCCTGAGGCCATCGCTATGGTCAATGCCCTCCACCCAGAGCTCTTGGACAATGACAGATATTTATATTTTCATCTTCAGGTATTATTTTTATTGTCATCAATAAATATAGTGGTTGCACAACTTTTTGCTTTACCATTTAATAGTTACGAGTAGCTTTTAAAATATTGTTATTTTCTTTCAGCAACTGCAGCTTTTAGAGTTGATACGTGCTGGCAGAGCTGAGGAAGCACTAGCATTTGCCAGTGCCACACTGGCAGAAGCAGGGGCCAATGATGCCAATGCTCTAACAGAGCTTGAGAGATCACTTGCTCTCCTTGCCTTCCCTGATCCACATGCATCGCCATTCGCTGACCTTTTGTTGCCTTCACATAGTCAAAAGGTAGTTAAACTATTCATTCTAAATCTAAATGATCTCTGAATCTGTAACTATAATTTGTGTAAGCTAAATTATGTTTGTTATTGCTATATTCACAGATTGCTAGTGAACTAAATGCTGCTATTCTGAAGATGGAGAACCAAGAATACACCAACCCTAAGCTATGTAGCCTCCTTCGCATGATCCTGTGGTCTCAAAGTGAATTGGACAAGCATAACATCAAGTACCCCAAGATGACAGACCTCGCCAATGCTACTATAGAACAACCAAAGTGAAATTTATAGTTATATTTCAAAAGATATACTTTCGCTAGTTATATTGTTGTTAATTTTCATCTTGTTTTACAGGATTGTAGGTATGTGTATATTTTATAATGAATGTCTTGCATTGTGTATTTATCTCATTTTGATTCACCCTTTTGGGGTTGTTGAATCATAACTTATTAAGTTGTAAGAACATCATAAAACTTGGTATATTCATGAATTATGTAATAATTAAATAGTATCTATTGTTAAGATTAGAAACTCAATACTTTGAATTGCATGTACTATTGACAAAAAACAATGTTAAGACGCTATAGGTTGTGTTGGAAATATAAATAGACTCTATTATATCTTTCTGATGAGCATCTCCCACATAATAATTATTTTGATGTTTCTTAATATGTGATCTTTTGAAATAATATGATATAAATTTTGCAAATTTTAAGGTCTTTAATAACAACTTAAAATCATTTAAAATCAAATACATTTTTTAAAGAATCACCAAATAAACAACAACTCTGAATCTGATAATCTTATAATGTTAAGGATTTGTAAATGTAATTAGAAATAAAAATTTGATTAGCATTATTTTTTATCATCATTTTTGATGGCATTTCTTTTTACCACTATCTTTTAGCACTGTTTAGTAGCAATTTCATGCTGCTTGTTCATTTTCTTAAATTGTATCCAGACATAATGTACTACGAAGTCTTTTCTCTTAATTTTATTGATTGTTTACATTAATCATAACATGCCATTTGTCACCAGCCTAGAACGTAATCTAAAGCTTTAGAAATGATTCCACTGGAACGTTGAGGCACTGGAGCAGAGGGTATTGGAGTGGGGCACAAGGACCGGGCTGCAGCTTGTCTGTAAAATAAATTATACAATATTAAAACTAGACTTTAGTCTTTTTTGATGGAGCAGAGGAAGAAGCTTCTTTGATTCAAATATATGTCTGTAAACTATTGTCACCTTTCAGATGAAGTGATGCCAGGACTGGCTACACTCAATCTTGGCACCTCTCTGCACTCCACTACTCCCACCATGATGCCAGGCAGCACCTGCCTCCCACTTAGTGACATGGCTCTTTCTTTCTCAGCTCTTGTTGCATACCTCACATGAGCCCAGTTACCTTGTGTTGGATACTGTTTGTCTGAAAAACATTTTTTTTATAAAAAAGATTTGTTAGAAAAAAATTGCCTTTTAATTTTGTTTTGATACTGTACAAAATAAATTAATACCAAGTATAGCTCCACAATTGCTGAATCTGGCTAGTACTGTGTTGGCAGCATTGGGTGGAAAACCAAAAATGGTTACCCAGTACTCATCCTGCTCCTGGCATCCATCCTGCCATTGTGATGCTAATGACTGATTGTTGACAGACGCATTCATGTTGTTCACATAAGAGTTTTGCAACAGAGAGTTGTTGTTACCATATCCCAGAAAACTGTGATCTTGATATGCAGATTTATTAGGCTCATTGCTCTTTATAGTATCAAACAAGTCCTCGATAGGTGGTCCATTAGGTTTGCTAGAATATGAAATATTTGGGGAAGTAGGAATGTTAGCATACGCATTCTGCTGATTATATAGCACTTGTTGGTGCATTGTTATGCTTTGTTTGAACATTTTTTGATCAGGTGTCGATGTTTGAGTTGGGCTGGTCGGTGAACCTGTCGAAATGTTTATCTGTTAGCTAATGAAAAATTATCAGGTAGTGGAAACCAAAACAAAAAATTTGTTAAGCTTAGTTTGATATGTAAAAGTAAAGGCTTACCAAAAGCTAAATTGCGTCCTTTTGTAGGTGATAGACTGTTAGTTCTTGGAGTGGTCGGTGGATTAATTTCGCCTAAAAGGAAAGGCGGTAAATAGCCAACGTTAGGGCTTCCTGAAGGGGAATGCGGTGGACTACCTAAGGTCATGGGTTCCATTGTTACAACTATTTTGGAAGTTAGGAAGCTTATGTCCTGGATTTAAAATAAAATGCTTGTTCGAAACCGAAAACAGTCGTTGAATCCTTGACTCCTTGACAGTTGACACTAGTCATTACTGAAGACAAGTCGCTGACACAGTAGACAGCTGACAATTTATTTCTTTTATTCCTTACAAACATGGCATCAGCGAAGTGAAGGGTAAAGCCCATAGATTTTTTTAAATTTAGCTTGATGGCTTCGTGCGATTAGCACATTTAGTATCAAAGTAATTTTTGTTCTTAAAAGTAATACTTAAATAAACAATATTTCTTTGCTGCATGATGATGATGAATGATAATAGAAATGAGAAGTGAGAAAATGAAATACCCCCAACCCCTAGAGTATCTCAGTAAAGATGTGGTGTCCGTTAAGGTAGCGTACACATGGTCGATTTCACGTTTCTTGTTATGCTATCTTTTAGTGCGTAATTAGTACAAACACAAAATAATTGGTGCCTTTTTAGTTTAAGAAATAAAGACCTTTTTAGTGTGTACGCTGGCATCACGATCAAGCTGGTGGCGTACCCATGACCGTTCTCGAAAACTATTTATTTTATAGCAACGAAATTTAATCACATATTTAGTGCCTAATTAGTGCCCACGCTATGCAAAATTTCATAAGAATTGCTTATAAAGGAACGGAGATATCGAACAAGACTTATGATAGGGTTGCCAACCTTACTATATAATATAGTATGCTACTATTTTAGGTGTCTTACTACTAAAAATAATTAAAATACACACACACACACACACACCCTTACACACAACATTACATTAGATTAAACCGATCTCAGAGCACCTCGGCTTTTTAGCCGGGCTGTCTCGCTCCTGTCTACCAGTGTCAAACCGTTGCAAGCCTTTTAAATTTTACATGTTTGATGATTAAAATATTCATCCAGACTAAAGAGGCTTACATACAAATGCAAAAAACAAACTTTTACTATGAGCTGCATATAACCTCCTTACAGTACGCTGGCATCACGATCAAGCTGGCGTACACGTGATCGATCTCGAAACTACTTATATTATAGCAACGAAATTTACACACACATTTAGTGCTTAATTAGTGCCTCCGCTATGCAAAATTTTATAAGGAGTGCTCTTAAAGGAACGGAGATATTGAACAAGACTTGTGAATGACATTTCGAGCTAAGCGTCTATACAGCGTACCCATATTAGTGCTTACAGAAAGCGAACTTCTCTTTTTATGATTGTTATATGTTGTTTTAGTGCGTGAAATTGTGACTCTGTCAGTAGAAATAGTTAATGTGAATTCGCAGTAAAACTATGTTAAAAAAATATGTAAAGTTCTAGGAACAAATGTGTGGTCATATAGTCGCACACAAAACTAATATTATTTGTGACATTTATCATATTACAAAGAGAGATATCGTAACTTTTTATAAAGTAAGTTATTGGATTAGCCGATTAGCAGTTCTCAAACTTCTTTTGAATACTTTTCTTAAGTCTGCTGGTTATACTGTGATGTCACTCTAGCGGTAAAGTCTATAAAGTTTTTAATTCCAATATTGTTGAATTGAGTAGAATGAATATGAATGAACGTGGAAAACGACGGAAATTAACGATATTATCTCCTGCTAGATTAGTTTTTGATTTTAACGCAGTATTTCAAAAACAACTTTAAAGGTAGAGAAAACACTTTTGAACTTGTCTGTACTTCTAGTATTCATACTAGAAGTACAGACAAATTCTATTCATAGAACTTTACATATTTTTTTTACATAGTTCTACTGCGAATTCACATAAACTATTTCTACTAACCGAGTCAGAATTTCACGCACTAAAACAACATAGCTAACAATCATAAAGCACTAATATGGGTACGCTGTATAGACGTTAGCTCGAAATGTCATTTACAATCACAAGTCTTGTTCAATATCTTCGTTCCTTTAAGAGCAATTCGTTTTCGAGAACGGTCATGGGTACGCCAGCTTGATCGTGATGCCAGCGTACACACTAAAAAAGGTCTTTATTTCTTAAACTAAAGAGGCACAAATTATTTTGTGTTTGCACTAATTACACTCTAATTACGCACTAAAAGATGGCATAACAAGAAACGTGAAATCAACCATCTGGGGACACCAATAGGAGTACACAGAACACAGATACTAGGATAGAGTACCATAGAGTACTGTGAACGCCAAGTTATCTTTAGGTTGTTAGCATTGATTAATTGTCAAAATAAAATACAGTCAAACAAACGAACATGAACATGGATTCTGCAGATGAGCTAGAAAATTCATCAAATAAAAATGAATGTGATAAATCCATTACAAATGCTTCTAGAAATCTTTCAAATCATAACACTAATATTGTGCACAAATTCTTTAATAGAGAGGTAAGCTTAAAAGGTTTTTTAATACATTTTATAAAATGTTTTTTCTAGTCTTTTTATTTGCGTTGGTTGCAAAAATAATAAAACTAGTTCGAATTAAAACATTATTCTTAATATTTTTAACGAATTGCTTAAGTAACTTAAAGAAAACTCGTTTAAGTACTTTATGGGTACTGTGATTTTTTATACCAAGGTATCATATTGAAATACTTTCTTTCAAATTTCTCTCATTATTATTATATTATCACTATGATAATCAAGCAAATTAAGTTACAATGTCAACATATTTTTTTTACTAAGGGATTGGATATGTTCAAAAATATGAAAAAGAAAGAAAAATAACTTTAATTTGATGCAAAACATTTGTCATCTTTTCCTTTTATGAGAAATATCCAAAACACACAAATTATATATTTATGTAAACAAGCATTCTTAGCACAAAATGTCACAACATTATATGAATATTAATTAACCTATCATCTGCCTCAAGCACTGATCAGTGTCATAAACAATTAAAATTCTATTGTGTCTGTATTCACGGTAGATGACAGGTTAATGTTCAAGCTATATGGTTTAATTAATTGATTAATTTATTTTTCAGGTATTTGGATGTACGTCTAGAAAACCTTATGAAAAGAGCAGAAAGGTTTTCGATCGAATTCCACAGAGGCTGCGGTTTTGCCTAATGGACATTGTGCCAATGTCATACCTTAGAGAACATATTTTTATGGGCTTCTCTCAATGTGGGCAGTTCCTACTAAGCTTTACATATAGTTGCAATGCACAGGTTTACTTCAGGGAGAGCTCTAAGTTTACGTAAGTATTAAATTTTTTTATTTTGAGATACATTGACAGAATACATGTTTAAATAGTTTTTGCTTATGAACTTAGTAGACACCCGACCCAGTCAGGAATCGCTACTACTACTATTTTTCACTGTATTTTATAAATATTTATTCAGCTTAAGTGCAGCAAATTAGCACTCACATTAAAAATCTTGAGAAAAAAATCGATATTTTGGAAAAGAATTCTAAGTCTGCGTCAATTGAACTGCGTAATATACCGAAATTACAACAGGAGAACAAGCAAACCCTGTTTTCAACTATTCAAAATCTGGGTTCTGTCATCGGCACCGCATCACAAATTCAAGCACTCGAGATACGTGACATCCACAGAACTAAATCTGAGGCTATTGTAGTGGACTTCACCACAACTAATAGGAAGGAGGACATAGTTCAGTGTTATAAGACCTTTAACAAAGAAAAGAGACAGTCGAAGCAACCCCCCCTTAACACTTCCGCCCTTAAGATCCCTGGACCAAACAAAACAGTATACGTCTCCGAATCCCTCTCTACCAAAGCTAGTCGTATTTACTATCTAACCAGAGAGCTCGTGACTTCTACCTGGACCTCTTACGGTAGGATTTACATTAAAAAAAATCCTGATCAGCCCGCCGTAAGGGTAAACGACGAGAGTGAACTTGAGAATCTTGACTCTTAGCTGTACAAAGTCGTCAACTAAGAGTAATTATTTTGATAAATTAATTTTACGTAAGTACCTATTTTCAAACCTAGCTGATCTTTGTTTATCATTGAAAAGCATTGAACTCAAACTCACTATGTTAATTCAAAGCGTTTACTGTTAAATTTGTTTTGTTACGAAATTATTTACCTTCTGTTCATTATCTGAACAGAACCTTTCTTTTTAAATTGTATACATTTTTGTTCTATACTGTATTCTATTCATTTCTGTTCTACACTGTACACTTATAAACACAATTTCAAAACCCAAAAGATCCAATTACACTATTTTATAAAAAGCACAAACAACGATTACAATTAGCACTACTTACTGGATTATTTTGTACTGTGGACATCCTCACAAACACAGTTATATTAGGTTTATGTATAAATAAGAGATCTTGCCAATAAATATATAAAAATGGCAAACAAAAATGATATTTGCGAGTTATCAAATTATATTGAGAACTATGGAAACTTAGAGTCTTGTGCCTGCGAAGTAGATGAGTGCAAATATCTTTTTCCCTTACAGTCTTCCTTATCAATTCTCACACAAAATATCAGAAGTCTAAACTATAACTTCCCAGGGTTCCAGGTACTACTAACAAGACTAGCTATCAAATGTGACGTAATAGTGCTCACTGAGTGCTGGTTATCATCTGTTCCCACAATACCTACTATTTATGGTTATAACTCTCATTCTAGTGCATCAAATCCTCTCCAAAACGATGGTACGGTTGTTTATATAAAAAATGAAATTCCTTTCACAGTCTTTGAGCCAGGTTTTCAGAATTGTAACTCTCTTCTTATAAAAATAGGCAAAAATGACACCGCCATCTTGGCACTATACAGATCTCCCTCATACACAAACTTAGATCCATTCCTAAACTCGTTAGATGAAATACTTATGAGTCTTACAGCTTTCAAAAACGTAGTGTTGGTTGGAGATATTAACCTAGATATATTATCAGAAAACCCTGCCATTGCAACTCAACAGTATCTTACGCTAACAGCTTACCACGGCCTTCTGCCCGCTCATCACCTAGTTACACGCGACGCCAGTGGAACTTGCATTGACCATGTACTAGTTAAGACCAAAGCTAAGAGTTTCACTCTCGTCCCACAGTCTACACTAACAGACCACAAAACGATCATTACCTGTTTGTTAGTTAAAGTGACTCGGCAATTCGCATCTCCCACTAAAACTATTATGGATCAGGAGGGACTGCGCAAGGGTATAACTGAAATAAACTTTGAACCCATCTATAATTCAAACGACTGTAATTTCGCAATGAGTTATATTATTAATGAAATAAGAGGCCAGATCGAACGGTACTCACAAACTATTACTTTATCGCAGCGCAAGAAGGTAATCAAACCATGGATTACCCAAGGGCTTCTACGTTGCATACGTAATCGGGATAAATTACATAAGAAGTACAAATCCTCCCTAGAAAATAATACCCTAAAAACGACCTACCTCCGTTACAGACACTTCTGCTCTATGATCCTTAAAAAAGTAAAACGCAGCTACGAGAGAGATCTAATACAGAAAGCTGGTAAAAATCCAAAAAAATTGTGGGAATCCGTAAAAACCATCACAAATAAGACTAAAGATATTAATTACCCCAAAGAACTACTTAACATCTCAGACTGCCCACAAAATTCGGTTAACGAAGTTAATAATTATTTCTCTAACATAGGTAAACTACTAGCTCAAAAAATTACTTCTACAAACCAAAGTAATAATCCTCAGCAATTTATCCAAACATCTAGCGACTCTTTTGTTTTATTTGATACGGACGAGGAGGAGGTAGGCGATCTCATTGTCTCTCTCAAAAACGAGTGCTCCGTGGGTTGGGACGGTATCTCAAATAGGCTTCTCAAGGATCATATAACCACACTTGTACCACATTTAACTCACATTTTCAATATGTGTTTAAGAGAAGGTATATTCCCCAAAGATCTTAAAGTTTCAAGAATCCACCCAATTTACAAGGGAGGAGGAGATAGACATTGTATCGGTAGTTATCGGCCCATAGCTATACTCCCAGCTCTTTCAAAAATCTTGGAAAAAATAATTAACCTTAGACTAACGCGTTATCTTGAAGATAAACAACTTTTATCGAATTACCAATATGGTTTTCGAAGAGGTAAATCTACAGATGATGCAGTTAATAATTTTACGAATTACATTACAACTGAATTAGACAGAGGCAACAAATGTATCGCAATACTGCTAGATCTAGCAAAAGCCTTCGATACGGTGTCTATCCCCATCCTTCTAAGGAAGTTGGCAACGATTGGTATTCGAAGCAAACAACTAAATTTACTTACTGATTATTTGACTGATCGAACTCAATTTGTGAAAGTAGGTTCTTACTCAAGTGCTAGTCTCGCAGTAACATATGGTGTGCCCCAGGGCAGTATCCTGGGACCGACCCTCTTTCTCGTTTACATAAACGACCTTTTGAATATACCACTATATCATGGAAATATTATTTCATACGCGGATGATACCGCGCTCCTCTTTTCTGGACAAAACTGGAAAGAAGTGCACGCAACTGCGCAAAGTGGATTCAATTCTATAAGTGGATGGCTCCGAGAAAATATTCTAACTCTGAATCCAGAAAAAACCAAGTATTTAATCTTTTCTCTCCGGGATCCCTCATTCAATCTCGAATTAGTTGCGCACAACTGCTCAAGCGTCTCGTTGGATATTACCTGTCAATGCAAATCATTGGAGCGTGTAAACTCGATTAAGTACCTCGGAGTTATAATTGATAACAACTTTAGTTTTAAACCACATATCAACTCCCTGAGTAATAAAATACGCAAATTAATCTACATTTTCAAGACTTTGAGGCACGTGGTACCACCACACACTCTTAAGCAAATTTACCTCGCCTTATGCCAGTCACTTCTTTTTTACTGCGTTTCGGTCTGGGGTGGTGCACCAAAAACAACACTTAAACAGGTAGAGGTGGCTCAGAGAACGATTTTGAAAATATGCACTTTTAAACCGTTTCTCTACCCTACGAACCTCTTGTTCGAATACTGTGAGGTCCTGACAGTGCGCCAGCTATTTCTGCTTAACATTGTAACAAAGCAACATTCAATCTTACAATTCAATCCTGATTACCTGGCAAGACGTCGATGGCACACGGTGTGTAAGCGTACTTCGCAACCTAAAACAACATTTATCCGCAGATTCTTTCCATTCTTAGGCCCATTAATCTATAATAAAATAAACAAAATAAATAATATCTATCCCATGAATAAATTTATGGTTAAAAAAGTGGTGGCAAATTGGCTCCTAACCCAATCCTATGACGAAACAGAATCCTTACTTGCTATACAAAGGTGATTAAATAGAAATATATTTATACACATTCTTACACTCCATTCACCCTCTCTGTCACACACACACATACAATATGCATATACACATTCACACTTCTTACACACAAAGTGGACAAATGGCTCCACAATGTACTAATTTCTAAGTTTCACATTCCTTAAGTTACTTAAGTCTTTGTATATTATTGTACTTTACTGTTCTTTTATGTTTTATTTACTACTACTACTACTACTACTACTACTACTACTACTACTACTACTACTACTACTACTACTACTACTACTACTACTACTACTACTACTACTACTACTACTACTACTACTACTACTACTACTACTACTACTACTACTACTACTACTACTACTACTACTACTACTACTACTACTACTACTACTACTACTACTACTACTACTACTACTACTACTACTACTACTACTACTACTACTACTACTACTACTACTACTACTACTACTACTACTACTACTACTACTACTACTACTACTACTACTACTACTTTTCTACTTACTAATACTATACTAATATATTTTTTTGCATGTGTTTCTTTCTGGGGATGGGCCTGGTGACCTGTAACACCGGTTGTCACAAACCGATCTCAGGCACCAGCCTCTCTCACACGGGGATCTATACTACAGCTTATTTCTACTTATGTACTATAAACGATTACACGACTATCCTATATTTAAAGATGAAATTTTTCACTTTCTATTAAGATTAATTTTATTACTCCAGCAATTCTCCTGTAAGGGTTGGCGTGGTGACCTGTAACACCGGTTTCTCTAAACCCATTGCAGGCGCCGGCTTCTCTCGCACTGGGATTGCTGTGGTAGAATTTGTTAATTGGTGTAACATTACTATAGTATTAGATTAAGATCCTTATTGTGATGAGGAAATAAAGAATTTTTATTATTATTATTATTATTATTATTACTTAAAAATAAAAAATAAAAAATTAGTCTAGACATAATGTACACAGTATAATTAAATTTTAAACAGGTATGCAATCTAAAAAAAACTGAAACTAAACACAGTACAAAACAAAACAATGGAATGATACAGACAGTAAGAAAATAAAATAAAATTTCTATTTAGCTGGGTCTCAACCCAAGTTCCTTAGAACATTTGACTTTTATAATATCAAAAACAATCGGGGGCACGAGAGTGCCCCGCCAAGTTGAGCAAAAAAGCTGCACGGCCGTACGATCCTTTTCTCAAAACAGCTCAGGCCATTTTCGACCCCCTATAACTTCGTTGTGGATAAAACTAGAAGCCTGAATTTTTAGTGACCAAGCAGGCATTGTATAAACACGGTATTTACTAATCAAAGTTTCTTAATTTTGTCATTCACTCACTGATTGACCGATCATCAAAACTAAGGCACTTCTAACAGACATAGAAGCTTCAAATTTAGAACACAATTAGTGTTTAGTGTATAAATCAAGAAGAAACTAAAATATTTTGCAATTGCGGGCCAGTTTTCTAGATACACCAACTGCATAAGTAACTTTGTAATCCCATATAAATGTTTATAATAAAATACAAATGATTACAAAGTTACATTTGTAATCATATAATATAATGGAATAATAGGTGTAGATAAGTACCTAGGTGGTACCAGAAAGGAAAAAAGTAGGACTATCTACAAAAAGGAATGAGATGCCATCAAAAACAAACTTGTAAAAAAAACCAAGTCTCGCAATTCAGTTCTTCTACCATAAAAAGTTGTGAGATCCATGTAATACCAAGTTCGTTCATTTATTCAGTCCCTTCTTAAGGGACCTTCTGTCTTAAGTTATTACGTAACTAGCTAACCTAACAACATCTTATAGTGACCATATCAATATTAAAAATCTTTCATGTTTTAAATAAATAGATTGACTTGGCAATTACACTAAACAATCTAATTTAATATAACATATGTATTACTTGTGAGATACATTGTGTTTTCATTCTTTTTCTTCTCATTCAGTAAAATTTTTAAAATTTTGACCATTATTCACATACCTTCAGACCGCATGTGTATGCAAGGTACAGAAATGTGCAAATATGACTCACTAACCTCTTTAACAGAAAGTTCCACAGGATAAGTAATGTATGCTTAAGTCAAAATAGAATCACTCTTGAGTTAAAAATCAAATCTATGGTAATAATTTGTTACCTTGAAATATAAATATATTTTGTCTGAAGCTATCAACACAAAACTAAGACACACAACTGAAATGTATTTTGACTATTCAAATCATTTATGCTTTTTTATATATCTATTTTGAATCTCGTGATTCAAAATAGGTACTCTCGTACTCTTCTACGATGTCTATACATAGAATGAAAATGTAAACAAACCCTATTGAAATATAATTCAAAATCTAAGAAAACTATGTAACACAATAAATTATAAGAGGCAACAAGATTGAATATTGAATAGACTTCTTATATACCATAAATGCTGGAGCCTATGTTGAATGCAAACCAGAAGACACATAATACTCGTACAAGATAAATGAGAAAATGATAATGGTGTTAACAAACACTATCAAACTAACACTGTGTTTATTTTGTTGAGGGACTGTATGATGAACCAAACATATTTTTAGTTAAGCTTAGTTTTAGTCTAATCAAACTTTCATTAAACATACATGTGAATATTATAAATATTTTTGAAAGAAAGAAAGAATGAATTTCTTTCGTTCTTTCTTTCTTTCAAAAATATTTACATTTATTGGCACATTTATTATTTTTTTGCAGCCTACACTTCCTACTATGGGTTCCCGGTCGCATAGTGAAACCGGTGCACAGTATACCACTGTTCGGAGATGACTGTGTGGACAGCAAAGTGACTATATCCATGGCGCAGTGGAAGCACAATCCTGGAGTCATCGTCGTCTATGGTATTGCGTGAGTATACTTTTCTATATCGTTATTGCAACTTAGAGGAGTACACGTGCTGCTCTTCAGAGTCACCGCTTCACTGTCTCAAATATCGCATCGCGCACAAAGAAATTTGGTGACTCGTTTCTTTGTCGCACCTCCAAAAGATGGAATAGTCTACCAGCACACGTTTTCCCTCCTTCCTATGATATGGGGTCCTTCAAAAGTGGCGTGAAGAAGCACCTTGTGGGCCGGCAGAGTGAGGTTAACTGATGCTACGTTTGTTTTCACGCTGCACCAGTTATCTTCGCGTCTGGACTCCGTTTCCACTTAACATCAGGTGGGATGTAGTCATTTGCCGAGCTATCTATAAAAAAAGAGCTATAATGCGTCATTTTCAACCTTAACTATTTTGATTACAATTTATGCAAACATTGGGAGCTTTATTGTCTACAAAACAAACATAAATGCCCATAACAAAAAACTTTTTGGGTTCGCAATGTCTATCTATCCTATCAGTATACTAATATAATAAAGGTGGAGAGTTTTGTTTGAATGGGCTATAAACTCTAGAACTACCAGTCGAATTTGAAAAATTCTTTTTCCATTTTATAGCCCGATCAAATTATTGTGACCCTTAAAAGCCAATACGAAGTACAAGCGCATTCGGGCGACGCGATGCGACGCGGTGGGTCGGGGAACAGCTAGTATTCTATATTTAACTGACTAAAAACATGTAATGCATGTGTATTTGAATTTTTAATTTATTGTTTCAGAGACTCATGTTCTGAACGTTCCTACCTCAGTGTAATTGGTGTACCTCGTCTAGGTTGTAAAAAATGCGCAGCTTACTCAAAAAATGAAGGTAGATATATTATTTCCTTATTGAAAAGCTATGTTGTTAGAAATTAATGTCAAGTTTTTACTTTATACTTTTATTTATAGATGATCTCAACTGGGGCAAAAGGTGTTTGGAACACAACTTCGCGATTCACACAAAGTTCTTTTGTACCTCTGACTCTAGCATGTACGAGCCGGTGGTACAGCTAGCCTATTCCAACCAAATCATTATCTACACGGACTTCATCCACATACTAGAAATAGATTTTGTGAAACCGGACCAAGAGAAGAGCGAAGAGAAAATAGACGATAGCAAATTCTCATTAGATAGAGATGAAACCAATTCTATAGACACGAATCCGAGCACGCCCGGCTCCGAAGAGTCGGTGCCGTTCCAGTCGCCCAAGTATCAAACCAACGTCGTCCAGAATATTCTAGCCGATTTCTCGGATTTCGAAGTGGAGCCTTACCAGATGGCGCGGCCGGTGCAGCTGTCCGATATGACAGGCCAGGAGCTCTGCATCCAGGCGTCCTCCATCGCGCACAACCTCGTCGAAGAGTGGGAGGGACCCTCGCCTTCCATAAGAACACTGATAAGCCCGCCCCTCCGGTCGCCGCG